>OY856410.1:1058324334-1058411834 GCA_963693085.1 Alisma plantago-aquatica
CCTTGTCAAAAGTGCGTCAAGTAGTGGCTACTCCTAGGACCGAGAGTCGGTTGTTGCTCCAAGAATAGACCCAACCCCCACCTTGTATTAGAGCCTCTCTTTCACTTGAGAGATTCCTTGCTCTAGTCTCCTATGTCTGGAAGTGATATCTTTCTTGCCTTGGCCCCATCTCCCTTTGTTTTCCACGTATAGGCATTTGAAGCTGTAGACAAATATGTGATGTATTGGTTCCCGATAATATCTAATATGGATATACATTGATGGTGACTTTCCCTCAACTATGCATTTTTTAAGAACTATTGGAGATAAAGATGAATATTGTGAAAACATGAATACTATGGCTAAACCCTAACTATAGGTTGGCTTGCCCGTTATAGGTTGAATTTATTAATTGATGGCATAAGGTGTAAGAAAGGCTTGGTTGAACCACACATATTATAGTCCCTCTTGATATGAAATGAGTAATCGGAATGAGTTGTTCAAAATATTTTGTTGTAAAATAGTTTCTATTGAAGTACCTCTTTCTTATTTTCTTTATCAGTTGGGTCTATCTGTAAATATTTACACCTTACATAATAAAGGAGACCCCGCTCGAGCCGGGTATCGCTTTAGCCCAATACTTTCACATGGTATCAGAGCAAGTCATGTTGTTGTAACCCTACACCCTCCTTCTCCTCTCTTTGTCTCCTCTCCGCTATGCCCATTACCACGACTGTCGCACGCCATTGCTGCCAGTGTGGTTCTCGTCGGCCGGTCTCCCTCTGTCTCCACCAAAGTACGGTGGCTGCTTGAAGGAGAGGAGGAGATCCCCTCGTTCTATACCTTATAGAAGAGGAGAAACAACTCCCTTATCTTCTTTCCTCTCTACGTAGTCCCCATATGTAGACGAGTGCCTAAGTCATTTAGGGAATGTTGATGTGTCAGATTCGCATCATTAATTGGTTAAGTGATGGTGCTAATTCCCATCACTTCCTGGTGCGTCTTCCCGGGGTTATCTTCCTCCCTGGCGCGCCTTCTCGAGGTCTTTTACCTCCCTGACAAAGCCAATTCCCATCCAGATCTATATCATCCGCCGCTAAAACGGCGTGCAGTCCAAGCAACACGGCCTGTTGCAATTCGGAGTTCGTTCTGACAGTGCAGGTTTCACTTAGATTACAAGTTACACATCGTGTTCCCAAGTGACACGGTGTGTTGACGACTACCCGAGTTTACACCTCGGATAGACACAAGGCGTGCCCTCTAAGTGACATGGCGTGTTGACGGTTACAGAATTTTGCGCTTCCGACGCATACACAGCGTGTTACCTGCTTACACGGCGTGTTAAAGAGAGTCAGAAAGTTTGTCTTCTGTCTTCGCCAACTGCCATGGCATGCTAACACCTCAACACGGTGTGTCCAGTCTGCTATACGTCATGTTGCCGACAGTCTGCCTCAATTGTTGTTGTTTTCTTGATCTGATCTCACTATGGGAGAAGAAATGCCAGCTGCTTCTACTACAATCGTTTATAATGATCAATCACGTAACTTCTGTCAAGCTTAATTCACAAAATTATATCCTTTGGATGAATGCTATATACACTATTCGGGAATCTCGAGAGAAGGTGGATATCATTGAGTCAGAGTCTCCTGATGAAAGTAGCAAAGACTACTCTGCTTGGCGGAAATACAATAGACTGGTAAAGTCATGGTTATGGAACAACATGGAGCCCCAGATTACTTCCAGGTTTATGTCCGGCTTTACAGCCAAACAAATTTGGGAAGCTACAAGGAAACAATTTTCTCACGAGAAGAATGCTCTCTCTCTATACTATCTATGACTGTCTCTTTGCAGAAAGACAAGATAGTCTCTCTCTAGAGGATTATTTTGGTGCTACACGATTCATCTCTCAGGAACTCAGTTTCTACCATCCGCTGAAGACTAGTGATCAGATGAAAGATAGAGATGATCCAATAACAACAATATTCCTATCCGAGTTAAATCATGTTTATGCTTTAGCTAAGAGTTTTATCCTTGCTACAGACAAACTACCTAGCCTTGATGAACGAGGATTCAATTAGTCTTCCTTTGAGTTTGTTTTCTCTACTTTAGGAGGACATCACTCAGAGAATCATGCCTCTCTTGCTGCTTCCGCCAAATGAACTAGACAAGGTGATGGTTGAGGACGAGGCAATCGTCCTAGAGACAAATGTATGTTCTGTGGGAAACGTGGACGTATAGAAGAGAATTGTTATTCTAAGCATGGTAGAGCCCCTAGTGGTGTTGCATTATACATCTACTTCATCGATAGCATCTACATCTGGAACCTCTAAACAAGTGCAATCAGATGTTACAACCTCTAAGGAGGAGTATGATCGTCCTCTTCAGGACACCTAACAAGCTTCCCTTAGATCCTCCGTCAATTTGGTTTCAGATACAACATACAAGTAACCAGGGGACTTCTCTTGTTGCCTCTCATCCATCTTTTACATGGGTGGTGGTTTCCGAGACCTCTCAGCATATGATGGGTATACAATCTATGCTTCTCTCTTCCGACTCATGTATCCTGCATTCTTCTGTGACACTTGCCTATGGATCTATCAGGAGAGTCCTGGCTTCTGGGACTGCACAAGCATCATCTGATTTGACTTTATAGTTTGTACATTATATACCAGACTTTCTTTTTAACTTAATGTTTTTGCTAAGTTGGTTGATACTTTGGAATGCTTGGTAATATTTGGAAATTCTTTCTTTGTGTTCCCAAGAGTTGGAAGACAATTGGTGGGGGATCTAGGAGAGGCGATATCTACTTCTCTAAAGGTGGTTGTCCAGTTCGCCAGATTCCATCTACCGCATCTACCGTTTTCAGTTGCTCTCCCTTACAATGGCATTGTCACTATGGGCATCCGTCTTTGCAGAGTCTTCAAAATCTTGTTCCAGGCTTAGCATCAATAAAGTCGTTAGAATGTCAGTCATGTCAACTAGGCAAGCATCATCACATTTCGTTTCTGAGTCGCATTGTGAAACGCTCTAAGCATCCTTTTGAACTATTTGGGGTCATGTTCAAGAGCCAAGTTATAATGGTGTTTGGTATTTTATGTCTTTGATTGATGATTTCTCCCGCATGAATTGGGTAGACTTAAGTCTTTGGCTGAAGTTTTGTCAGTCATTCAAACTTTTACATCAATTAATAAAAATTTGGTTTGATGCTCATCTAACGATCATTCGTACTGATAATGCCCTAGAATATGTCCAAAAGGTTGTTTCCAATTTTGTAATTTTGTTGGCATGATTCACCAAACGACTTTCCCTCATACACCTCAACAAAATGGGGTTGCTAAATGCAAAAGCCACCATTTACTTGATGTAGCACGTAAACTATTTCAGATGTTTGTGCTAAACAAATATTAGTCTAGTTCTCTTCTCACTATTTTTTTTATATTAACCGTCAACCATCCTCTGTCTTACATGGGGCCACCCCTTTGTTTGTATTACGACCTGACGAGCAACCTTTTCATGTTCCCCTTCGTGTTTTTGGTTGTGTTGTGTTTGTTCATGTGTTTGATCTACGTGTTGACAAGTTGTCTCACACAGTTTGCATCGTCTTTTTGGGATATTCCCCCACATAGAAGGGATACAGATGTTATTATCCTCGTCATTGTTGCCTTTTTGTGTCGGCTGATGTTACTTTTCATGAGTCTATTCCGTTCTTTAGTGACTCTGTCCAGCGTGAGGGGGAGCACAATCCTGAGAGTGACTATATATTTGAGCGCGAGAGAGAGTGTAATGCCCGGGCCCACTGCCCAAGGCTCTAGTAGAATTTCAGGAATGACGACTGGCCCCACAGACCACCACTAGCCTTAACTACACACTTTGTCCACATTGACGCGCAAGCCAGGATCAACTTCCCGACTGGTCACCCATCCTAGTACTACTTCAAGCTGAGCACGCTTAACTATGGAGTTCTTAGTGATGGGCTCCCGGAAAAGGAGCCGAGGCCTCAAATCCTGGGATGTTACAATCTCCCCCACTTAGACTCTTGACGTCCTCGTCAAGGCTCAACTATATGGCCTCATAATCTAACCCCATTTCAGTGCAGACCCACAATGACCCATGGACACCCAGCTCCCGTCCACGGCTACCAGCGCAAGGACGGCTCCATCTCGTCTCTACGGATAGCCCTTTCCAACTTGCCTGGTCCACACGGCTCAAGACTGGCATGCCACATGCCCATGTGGGCCCCACCTACTGGAGGGGTTATGGCTCTGATACCATTTGTAATGCCTGGGCCCACTGCCCAAGGCTCTAGTAGAATTTCAGGAATGACGACTGGCCCCACAGACCACCACTAGCCTTAACTACACACTTTGTCCACACTGACGCGCAAGCCAGGATCAACTTCCCGACTGGTCACCCATCCTAGTACTACTCTAAGATGAGCACGCTTAACTATGGAGTTCTTAGTGATGGGCCCCCGGAAAAGGAGGTGCACCTTGGTGATATGGGTAGTCCAATCATTCCTTTAAAGATCATGTTATCCGAGGCCTCAAATCCTGGGATGTTACAGAGAGCCACCACTTCTTGTATCATGTGATGAAAGTATCCTAGATACCACTCACACTTTACCACCACCATCACCTACACCTCCACCTATTGAACCTTTTCCACTGGTTTACACCATGCGAGCAGGGCGTCACAAAGAGGATGTAGCATCATCAGTCCAGCAGATTGACTCCTCATCGTCGGACACTCCTGAGGTAACTATTCCTACGAAGAGTTCTCTTGATGCTTCTATTTCAGACTTACACCTTTCAGTTGCAGCTCATAAAGGTGTTCAGTCTTGCACTATACAACATCCACTCTCGAGTGCTTGTTGCTTGTCTCATCTGTCACCAACATCCCGCATGTTTACTCTTCAACTTGATTCTACAAATGATCCTCACTCCTATACAGAAGCAGCCTGACATGATGGATGGATCCAAGCTATGGACATTGAGATGGCAACCCTTCATGGGAACTCTACCTGGGACTTGGTGGACCTTCCTCCTAGGAAGTTAGTTGTGGGTTGCCACTGGGTTTATACTATTAAACAGAAACTGGATGGTTCTTTTGACCGCTTGAAGGCTCGTTTGGTGGCAAAGGGGTACACTCAGACACATAACGTAGACTTCTTTAAGACTTTCTCTCCAGTTGGTCGGCTCAATTCTGTGTGGATCCTCATCTCTGTTGCTACTCATTATGACAGGCCCCTTCTTCAGCTAGATGTCAAAAATGCTTTTCTTCATGGTGATCTTCTTGAGGAGGTATACATGGAGAAACCTCCTGGGCATGTTGCTCAAGCCTCAAGGGGAGTGTCAAAAGGTATGCAAATTGAAGAAATCCTTGTATCTAGCCTAAATGCAGTCACCACGGGCACGGTTTAATAAATTTAGTATTGCACTTATACAATATGGCTTCAATCGGTCTTCTACTGATCATTCTTTATATGTGTACAAATTTTCAAGTGGCACTATTATCCTAGTTGTCTATGTAGATGATATTATCATCACATGTGATGACTCTACTAGCATTTTACAGCTCAAGGAGTGGCTGCAAACACAATTTCAGACAAAAAGATTTGGGCAATCTCCTCGATTTCCTTGGAAAAGAAGTTCTACGTTCCAAGAAGGGCACAAACCTCTCTTAGCGGAAGTATGTTCTAGACCTTCTTGCAGAGACAGGCATGACACAGTGCAAACCAGTCTTCACGCCTATGGATTATCATACCAAGGCATCTATTTCTGATGACAGTTATTTTTCTGATCCAGCAAAGTATAGAAGGACTGTAGGGAAACTGATTTTACTTGATAGTTACTCGCCCTGATATCTCATATGTTGTGGGAGTTGTTAGCCAGTTTATGAGTGCGCCCAAGATGTCACAATGGATGGCAATCACTCGGTTCTATGTTATGTTAAAGGATCGCCAGGGAAGGGTCTCACTTACTTCACAGGGAAAGATCTCGCACACACCTCCTTAACGCTTACTGGATATATTGATGTTGATTGGGCAGGTGATGTTGGAGATAGACAGTCTACTATGGATATTGTGTTTCTTGAGTCACACTTGGTGACTTGGAGCAAGAAACAAAATGTGGTGGCACTGTCCACCACAGAGGTTTGAGTATCAAGCTATGGCACATGCTTGTCGTGAGCTACAGTGGGTTATGTCTATTTTGTCTTAGTGTTTGTTGAGACACCAATCTCTCTCATGTATGGTAACCAAGCAGCCATTCACATCGCCAACAATCCGGTGTTCCATGAGCGGACCAAGCAAATATTGAACTGAACTGCCATTGTGTTCGTGATTTAGTGCCTTCCAAGAAGATTCAGACTCCTCATGTTCGCACTGGACAACAAATGGCAGATATCTTCACCAAACCACTTCCATCTTCAGCTTTTAAATATATGAATTCCAAGTTGGGCATGCATGATGTGTATGCTCCAGCTTGAGGGGGAGTGTTAGAAAATAGTTTCTACTTATGTACCTCTTTTTTATTTCCTTTATCTGTTGGGTCTATTATGTAAATGTTCACACTTTATATAATAAAGGAGAACCCACTCGGTCGAGCGTCGCTTTGGCCCAACACTTTCACATATTTAAATGAATATTTTTTGCTTTTAAAGGCATAATACTCATTGAGATAGAAAACATTACAGGTTGTTGTGATAAGTCTTACCCACAATCATAGATTACCCAAGTAATAATGATCTAGAATAAAAGCTTAAAAAATAGGAATATCACAAGATAGAATGGTGCTCGATTAGATGAAAAGGCCTTTTTAATAGACATCATGCATATGCATCTTGTAATTTTTCAAAAGATGATATAGATATGACCATGCTATCAAAAGGCACGCATCGAAACGCCAAGGCATATACCTTGAGGAGAGGTAGGCCTCTATGCACACCAAGGCATGTGTCTCAAGTATTCATGATGACCGAAAGGCACATGAGGTATAAGCCTCTCTGTTTTGGTCCTTTTGAGAGAGGTAATAAAAGAGATCGGCATGTCCATCCCTCTTTGTCATGGCTACTATAATTACCACTATGACTTCTAGTGCAGTTGTGGTGGTGGCGACGTTGTTACCAATACTACTATGATTGTCTTTGCTGGTTATTGGGGATGTAATTGTGATTTTGTCTTCTGCGGTTGCAACTATGGCTATGGGTTGGGTAGGGCTTGTGACAAATTTAAGGATTAAGGGCTTCCAGTTGTAATTGTAAGTGGGCAATGGATGTTGCCTACTGCTTTATAAAACTGTATTTTATTTCAAACATATAAAATATATGCATATATACATTATATCATGGTGTAGGACTTCGACTTCGTGTCGACTTCACCAAGTGTGGAAGTGGAAGTTTGTAGAAACTTCGAGGAAGTTTAGACGCAAACTTCGACAAACTTCGATGCCGATTTTTGAAGAAAATGATGTGAATTTGAAGGAAACTTCAATTGAAAACTACTAATTATGTTATACCTCTATCTTATAATTGCTAATTTAACAAAAATACACGATTCATGAGTCTCTAGCCCTAAGTAGGTTGATAATATGATGTGCGCCTGCAATGGTCAAACATGCAATACACATACAAATACAGTTCAAGTGTTGAACATATGTATTATATACAAATATACAACCAAATAGTAGTTGCAAGACCCTCTCTAGGAAAGAGTGGAGGCAACAAACATAGGAGTTGATATTAGAAGTTGTGAAGAGGGTTGGAGGCGACACTTATGTATTATATGACCGTTAGTGCACTAGTTAGAATTAATGTTCTGGGTCGTCTCAATTTCACCCCAACTTCGCCAACTTTGAGGAAACTTCGACAACTTCGGAGAAATTGAGACGAAAATACATACAAAAAAACCAACTTCGACGAAATCATGGAAACTTCGCCCCGAAGTTTAGACGAAGCCGAAGTATTGAGGATTCGACTTCGCCTAGGTTCGAAGTTCGAAGTTTCGGCGAAACTTCGCCCAACTTCGCCGAAGTTTAGTTCCAAGCATTATATAAATGTACACACACAATATGTATTATACATACTACTATGACTGTCTTTGCTAGTTGTTGGGAATGCGATTGCAATTTTGGCTTCTGGGGTTACAGCTATGGCTATGGGTTGGGTAGGGTTTGTGACAAGTTTCAGGATTAAGGGCTTTAGTTATAATTGTAAGTGAAGCTGTTAATTGCTTTACATAATTGTACTTTATTTCTAACATATAAAATATATGCATATATATGTTATGTAAATGTACACACACAATAAGTATATATAGATAGATAGATAGAGAGAGAGAGAGAGAGAGAGTGAGAGTCAGGCCAGAATGCACTCGAATGTACCAGTGACACTATATACTCAAGTCATTTTCTATCATCTAACCATTATTTAATGTATCTAAAGTACTGATCTTTTCAAAAATCATCTGAATATCCTAAGTAATTTTTTTAAATTTGTTTGGATATTTAAAGGCCATGCATCTAATGCAACAAAAATGATGCATTTCCAAAAGTTTGTGTGTTGATTTTGTTGTACTTGAATGAGTACCTTACAAGCATCCAAGTGAGCTCAAATAATGTGTCTATTTTATAATATCATAATATTGAATATCTATGGTTTATATTTTTCAAATAACTGGACTTGATATGTAAACAACACTTAAGTGTATCACATGATCTATGCATTCAAAGTGCATTCTGACCTAACTCTGTGTGTGTGTGCGTGTGTGCGTGTGTGCGTGTGTGTGTGTGTGTTTATATGTGTGTGTCATAGACATCCGCAATATATACATATCGACTTATATGTACATATATGAAACTGAGCAATATAAACATGAATAATTGTACATATTCCACACACACATATGAGTGCCTCAAACTTCTGTAAGCTTACGCCTTATCTTGCTATGACAAATGTCTCAATGCACCTCATGCGCTTTGAAACCTTGGAGATTACAGGTAGGGAAAGCTTTTGAGCTAAAACCTTGGAAATAGTTTTTCCGAAATACTATGAATCCAATTGTCAGAATCTAGCAATTAATATAAATGTTTAGTCAAAAACAATAACTTACCAAAAAAAATGATGTGATTATCATCTATGATTGCAGTCTTCTTCAAAGAATGTCAAGGATCTTATTATTGTACTAACATGTAATACCAAAACTAGAGGTAAGTTATATCAAATGGGCTATACATCCAGATAAATTGTGTGGTACAAAAAGACACGTAAGGATGAAACATGATGCTCAATAATAGGCCTAGCAGTAAAGACTCAGAATATGTAAGAGACGCTCATAAATAAATGATTTATAAATATATACACACTTATGTACTTATGTATCGTGTGTGTATGCATTCGATGTGTATGTATGCGTATGTGTGTATCTAAGAATGTTTATAATATATATGTATGTATAAGAAAAAATAAAACTACATAAAACACTCTTACCTAAGTTAACAAGGAGAGATAGGGATTCAAAGCAATGTTAACAACAAAAACCGCCAAAATAATAAAATAAAATTGTAGCAAATAATAAGATATCAATGCTTTGTACTACTAGATCCAAATTTTTAGCTCAATAAATTTAGGCATACATAATTTAGAATTTGTAGAAATGAAGATTGATAAACATGAGATTTGGAAACCACTAAAATATTGAACAGTACGTGTGGCACAAAAAAATTAGCTAAGTTTGATAAAATCTAAATCAAAAGCAACTTTGAGTTTTGAGTCTAAACAGAAAAAATTATGGAAATTCACTGATGAGAGAATTTCCATAATTTATGAGAATAGAAAACTTTTAAGAAAATGTATGTTATTATCTCAAAAGAAAAAATAATAATAACATAAGGCATTATCATCCAGAACTGAGGCTTGAACCTTAGCTGGCCCTCAGAGCCTCAATAGTCAATACCTTCAAGAGAGCCCTAGAAATTTAGAGGTGTAGGCCTCAGTCCATGGCATCGAGGTGTAAGCCTCTAGGCACAAATGGGATAGCCTCGCCTTGAACTGTAAGCCTCAAAGAGGGTTTTGTAATAACATGGTAACAACAAAAGAAAAACACATCCATAGTGGTGGTTTTGGAGCACAGCTATCATCATTTTGTATCACCAATTTCCAAAAAATATGCAAATACCATTAAAATAAAAATTGACCTCATATGTCCTAAACCCCAAAAAGTCAAACTTCATGTAATGTGGTTAGCTTTTTGTACGAGATATATATTATAGCTTCAAACAATTTATATAAACCCAAACAAATTTATTGTGTACAACCAATATGATGAATTCATGTAGTACAAGGGAATGTGATCTAGTAATCGATATCTATATATAAAGATATTTCTACACTAGAAGGCGGCATGAAAAAGAAAGTTATCTGCAAGCTATGTACATACCATTCTTAATATAAGGTTTTTCAACCTTAATCCCACCGGCTGCAGAAAGGACTGCAAGAAAGAACAAATAACTATCAATCTTGAAAGTGGTAAACATAGTTGTAGTAAAATTCATAAAACAAGCTCCAGATCTAATACGAACAATGAAAATGTACTAATCTAGACTGGCAGGCAGATTCTCTGCTAACTTTAATCCAATTCATACATTTAGAATGTATGTAGAATCTAGTTGAAATCAAGAACACAAACACAATAGCAGGACCAAAAAGCAAATCAGACTACTACTACTTTATACTAGTGATTGACCATATTAACTGAATGATTGATATTGCATTTTCATTATCAGTTCATCCTCAGACCATCAAATAGTTTATGAAAAACTACTACTTTAGGCATCAAAGTGCACAAGGATTCATGCATTTAACCCAACATAGTCGGACTTAAGTCTTGGATTATGTTGTTATTGTAATTTTCTGTGCCGAACTTGAAGAAATAGAGCATATCATATTTTGTGAAAGTTGCATCTGTTACCCTGCTCACATCCGAAGACAATATCAAATACATAAGAGGTATTACAGAGTGTTTTTATTATTACAATCCTGTCTAAATAACACGATAACACCACTGTAAATTTAGAATTTATGCAGACAGTTTAAAAACCAACAAGTAATACAATACAAAATGCAGTCGCTGTATGCAGAATGGGTTCAAGTTCAATTCAAATATACTAGAATCCTTACTAGTTAAAATCGGAGTTATTTTTTTATTAGTCAACTTAATTAGTTAGAAAAATTCACTGCAACCAAAATGGCATTAATCACTTTTATTTTTTAGCTAGAGTTGCAATCTGCTGCACTGTTCTAAACCATATGCTTTTCCTTCAAAAGTACTCAAAACCAAGTTGTGTTTAATTGTTTTATTATTTTTAAGTCGAAGGAATTGTACTTCATTTTGACATTTGAGTGACAGAGGGCAATAATATTCAGCCAATCATTTTCTTGATACCACTTTTGGCATGATAGTTAAAAGGATTTCTATTTGATCGTCGAATTATGTATTGCATTGGGGTGCACGATTCATTTAAAAATCAATTAAACCACTACCATATATCTTCGTCTGGACAAGCAACTTTACACTGCAGGAAGCAATGAAGCAAGATCAAGTGACAAGCGTCCACTGTACTATTCAATAAACATATAACTATGATTGTGATTGGTATTGTGCTAAGCAATTGATGGAGTGAGTCTACTTTAACACACACAAGAGTAATAAAAGTCTGAATTCTTACTATGTTATGTCTCAAACACATAATGACATCAAAACAATTTGTTTTTCTTTTAAAAATTGTATTACTTTTGGTTGAATGCAGATAAATTGTACAACTGTAGACAATGTGTAGGTGCTGTTTTCCAAATCTTTATTCAATGTATAGGAGACGTCTATGCAAAGGTATGTCATAGTTTGGCAAAGTTTTTTGCTTACAACCACAAAGAAAAGTCTATTGCGTAAATCTATATTGTGCCACCTAAATTTGTAGACTTGACTCCAACATGTCCTGACGTTTCAAATTACAGTAAATTAATAAGTGGTATGCATTAATTATGACTGCTCGCCATAAATGGCTCATCAAGATGGTTAATGACAAAATGCTTGTTTGAAATTTCAAATCAGATCTGAGTGGTTCTCTTCAAGAGAAAGGGTTTTGAGAGAATTACAAGGTTCACAACATCCATTAGTTTGATCATTTTCTCCTGTAAGATTATTAGAACGATGTGTACTATAATAATACAAATGGTGATGCCAGGCATTTTGGATACAGATCAGAATGCCTTACCCGAGGGTGTACATAATAAATGATGTTGTGGCCGTTTATGAAGAATGCACGTGTTTTTTCAAGTGAAATTTTCACAGAAATGATATCAGTTATGTTTTCTACCCCGGAGGCTCGCTTCATTGTGAAAGTGAGTGATGCACTGTCTTCTCCCCCAAGCTTCTTCCCTCTCAGTAACATAACACAAATCTTTGCCCCCGTCAAAGGACAAGAAAGAATGTCAGGGGAAGCTCCCGCTTCGTCATCCATATTCTTCAAGTTCATGTGGGATTAAGTAAGAAAACAAAAGGGGAAAGATTCCCCCTCCCTTCCATATGGGTTGCCTGGGACTCAAATACGGAACTAGATGGAGTAGATATTTTTTCTCTATTGCAAGAGAAGTGAGAAGGAAAAAAACTCCACAAACCATACCCAGTCTTTGCCATCGGTTGGAATAAACAAACTGCAACAAGTACATTCCCCTCCTAAATGCCTCATGGCGCCACCAAGAAGGAATCCTTTTTGGTTGTTGATTTGTCATTCTATTGTCGGTTAGTGCTGGAAATTTTGGATTTAGGACTCTTCTTCTATAGAACTGTTTTTGTCTTCACTCCAATTCAATGCCAAGCAAGTTCAAAGTAATGGAATATATGTGTGAAGAAATCCTCAAATGTGATTGCCATTTCCGTAAAGAATCGACAACTTCAAGTTGGGCATTATCCCTTTCCCCTTTGTTTTCAGTCCCCTTTCCCCCACACTGTTCAGAAAGGACATCAGTTCTTCCTGGGCTGTTGCTGGCTTGGGGTGTTTCTAAGTTCCTCTTTCTACAAGGCATGCCTCTCATCATGAGACTGGTTGTCCCCTTTTGTTGGATTTTGGGTTTCTCCTGGTGATACTTTGGAGACTTCTAGTTCTCTCAAAGTTTGCTCTGGTTGATCTGTTTATGTGGACCACCTGGCTGTGCATTGAAAGATAATCTTCTTACTACAATCTGTTATATTAATATGATCATCTAATAAGTATTATGACTTAATATAAGATACTATGACCCAGAAACTAATACAGGTAACATGATCAACATGAAGGGATTTCATGAGGCATCTTATAGGTAGCTCTCAATAGAATGGCACTACTAAAAGGAATAATCAAAATCTACCAATGTACTAGAAGATAACTATATCACTTTTCTTAAGATACACCCACTAGGCACCATAGAGATGTTAATCTTACAAGTACTTTCATAACATGCCGTAGGGAGTCTTGGATGTGTGTATACCCTATTATTTTTCATTTCAAAATTCCACTGTGTTTCGTTCCCTTATTTCAGTTACTCCCAAGAATCTACTGTGTTCATGTTTAACTCATCTACTTCAGCTCAATACTTTTAATGAGGGTTATTCTTAGAATATTCCTACAAGTCACAAAGAATACCGATGTCCTGAGCCTTTAGAAAGTCATCACTATATTGAGACAAAACAAATTGAGGAAGCGTAGGGTTACACAATGTGTGTACCTTGATATATATACTAGTGGAACAATTACATGTAGGTCCAAATAGAAAAGGAAAATAACAGGACAGTAAGTAAAGACATATATTAACACCCCCCTCAAGTTGGAGCATAGATATCAATCATGCCCAACTTGTCCACAAGCGAGTTGAAATGTTTCTTGGCCAGCAGCTTTGCAAACATATCAGCAACTTGATCTTCTGAGCGAGTGAACGGAGTGCAGATCTTGCCAGATAAGATAGTCTCTCGAATGAAATGACAATCGACTTCAATATGCTTTGTGCGCTCATGATATACAGGATTATTAACAATGAAGATAGAAGCTTTATTGTCACAGTGCATAGGGATAGCAGCAGAAGACTCAACCCCGAAGTCTTTCAAAAGAGATTGTACCCATAGGAGCTCACAAGCAGTGTGGGCCATCGCCCTGTATTCAGCTTCAGCACTAGATCTGGCAACAACATTTTGCTTTTTACTTCTCCAAGTGACCAGATTACCTCCAACATAAGTACAGTAGCCTGAATTAGATTTTCTGTCAATCTTACTTCTAGCATAATCAGAATCAAAGTAGCCTTCTAGATAACAGTGTCCATGCTATCTATAATAGAGGTCTTTGCCAGGTGATTTCTTATG
Organism: Alisma plantago-aquatica; assembly: GCA_963693085.1. Taxonomy (NCBI): domain Eukaryota; kingdom Viridiplantae; phylum Streptophyta; class Magnoliopsida; order Alismatales; family Alismataceae; genus Alisma; species Alisma plantago-aquatica. The sequence continues at coordinate 1,058,338,697 of OY856410.1, forward strand.
ATATCTCAGAATATTACAGAGAGCATCCCAGTGACACTGTCTAGGCTTATCCAGGTACCTGCTAAGAAGACCAACAGCAGTAGAAATATCGACTTTAGTAACAGTCAGATAAATCATCTTACCAATCAGTCTCCTATATTTTTTACTGTCTGAAAACATAGGAGAAGAATCATCATCCCAATTAATATTGGGATCCAGAGGAGTATCAGCAGGACGTGCACCAGCATCCCAGTCTCCTGTAACAGGTCAAGAACATACTTCCTCTGAGATAAAACAAGAGCATTAGAAGTCCTAGATACCTCAATGCCCAGAAAATATCTTAGCCTCCCCAGATCTTTAGTAGCAAAATGTTTGCACAAGTGTGTTTTAGCAGCCTGAATCTCAGAATAATCACTGCCAGATAGAACAATATCATCAACATAAACAATCAGAATGACAATACCAGAAGAAGTCTTTTTAAAGACTGAATGATCAACCTGTGACCTCAGAAAACCAAAAGCAGTCAGGATTTTACTCATCTTATCAAACCATGCCTGAGGACTCTGTTTGAGTTCATAAATAGATTTTTTTAACCTGCAAACTTTATGTGACTCCCCCTGAGCAACAAACCCAGGAGGTTGCTCCATATAAACCTCTTCTTGAAGATCCCCATACAGGAAGGCATTTTTAACATCCAGTTGAATAAGAGGCCAACCTAAGTTAATAGCAACAGAAAGAAGAACTCTGACTGACTTAAGTCTGGCAATAGGTGAAAACATCTCAAAATAGTCAATGCCATAAGTTTGATATAACCTTTTGCAACCAGTCGTGCCTTCAGACGTTCCACTGTTCAATCAGGTTGATATTTTACAGCATAGACCCATCTGCAGCCAACAGGTTTGCACTCAGGAGGTAGATCCACCAGCTCTTAAGTTCCTCTATCAGTAAGAGCAGTCATCTCTTTCATGGCAGTCATCTAGGCTGAGCTTTGTAAGGCATCATGGATAGTCTTGGGAACAGCAATAGCAGATAGAGCAGCCACAAAGTTACTAGCATGAATACTCAGGTGTGCAGTAGAAATATGATTAGCAATATTATGAGAAGTGCAAGAACGAGTGTCTTTTTTGATAGCAATAGGCAGATCTAAGTCAGAATGTACCTCAGCAGGAGTAGGACCTTCTTGAGGAGAAGATTGGTGTTGTATTGGGGGGGGGGGTCTTGAGCAGGTTGGGACCTATTCATGTGTTTATACACAATAAGAGTAGTAGTTTCAACAGATGAAGTATCAGAAGTGCAATCAATTGTGATAGGCAATGGTGTTGTGATTATATCAGAATCCAGGGTATCTCCTTTAGAAGAATAAAAAGGTGTATCCTCAAAAAAAACTACATCACTACTCGTAAACCATTTTTTCGCAGTAGGACTATAGCACCGATACCCTTTTTGAGTACGAGAATAACCCAAGAAAATACATTTTTCTGCTCTAGGAGATAATTTATCACAGTTTGGTCCAAGTAACCGCACAAAGCAAGTAGAGCCAAATATTCGTGGAGGTACAGAAAATAGAGTTTTATTAGGCTGTAGAACCTGAACAGGAATCTTGTTGCCAATAACAGAAGACGGCATTCTATTAATCAGAAAACAGGCAGTTAGGATAGATTCTGGCCAAAAATGCCAAGGTACATTAGAATGCAACATTATAGTTCTAGCAACCTCAAGTAAATGTCTATTCTTTCTTTCTGCAACTCCATTTTGTTGAGGCGTATAGGCACACGATGTCTGATGAATAGTACCCACAGATCGACAAAACAATCCAACTTCTTTCTGAACAAACTCCAAAGCATTATCGGTTCTCAGAATTTTAATAGGCACAGAATATTGAGTTTTTATTTTAGCAAAAAATAATTTTATTGTAGATAGCACTTGAGGCCGATTTTTTCAACATAAACAACCAGGTGGCACAAGAGAAATCATCAATAAACAGAATAAAGAATTTATTGCCAGACAAACTTGGCACATGACACGGACCCCATACATCTGAATGAACAAGATCAAAAATGTTTTTACTGCTAATCTGGGACCGTTTAGGAAAGACAGATCTAGACTGTTTCCCTAACTGACACGACTCGCACTGAAAACTGTGAGTTCCTACACCAGAGATAACATGTTTTAATTTTTCAGAAGATGGGTGTCCAAGTTTGTAGTGCCACTGCAAAGCTGAATCTGATGAAGATAGAGCTGAAGCTAGCGCCAAGTTGTCAGTCTTTTTCAATTCATCCAGATAATATAGGCCATCAGGTCCTTCATGCCCCCCACCAATCTTCATCCTCGTGCGAAGGTCCTGAAAAGTACAAGTACCAGAAATGAATGTGAGACTGCAGTTTAAGCTACGTACAATTTTTCTAACAGATAATAAGTTCAGTGGAAATCGAGGCACATATAGAGAAGATTTTAACAAAAATTGAGAGATTATGTCTCCAATCCCAGCTATAGCAATCTTGGAGCCATCCGCAAGCATAAGAGAAGAATTAGAGACCGGTCTAGATACGGTTTTAAACAAAGACCGATTTTCAGATATATGAGACGATGCACCCGAATCAATCACCCATTTTTTATTACCAGTACTAGGCGAGGGGGCACTGATGAAAGCAGAATCACAACCAGAATATGTAGCAGCATGAGCTCCAGAAGCAGCTCGAGAGGATGACCCAGTACGCTCGAGCAATAGACGCTCCACCTCATAACGGTTGAAGTCAGCAGTAGTAGAACTGGATGCATCAGTAGCAGTAGGTTGTGACACTACCTCTGTGGTAGCATGGGCATCAGACGTTGCATTAGCCCAGGCAGGCTTTCCATATTTCTCCCAGCATTTTTCTTCAATATAATTAGACCGGCCACAAAAGCTGCAGAACCGTTGACTAGTCTGAGGGCGAGCAGCATTGGGAGGACCAGAGGGTGCTCCACATCCAGAAGAACTCCTCCCCCTCCCAGCACCAAGAGGAGGACGAGTTTCGTGAGAACGACCACGTCCACAGCTACGACCACGGCCTGACATAGCAGCAAGAGCAGTGGTATCGCCAGTCTCAGAAGGCGACTCAGATGAGGATGACGGCAGTCGATGTAGACGCTGAAAGGCACTCTGTAGAGTAGGTAGTGGATCACTGGCAAGGATCTGATCCACAACCCCAGCATATGATTCAGGTAACACATACAGGAACTGAACTACCTGCAACTCTTGGCGTTGATGTTGCATGGTAGCCAAGTCAGTAGACAAGGGATGGTAGGCCTCCAATTCTCCCCAAAGTCCTTTGAAGGCAGAAAAATAGTCAGTAAAATCAGATCCCGAGAAGTGTAGATGGCTCAGTTGCTTGTTGATATCAAAGACTTTCTTCGGATTCTGGATGTGAGAGTAAGTACTAGCAAGTTGATCCCACATCTGCTTTGTTGTAGGCAGATATAGTAAGGTGACACTGATTTTTGTCTCACTGCTATTGAGAATCCAGGTCATCACAGTAGAATCATCTTTGACCCAGTCATCATACGCTTTGACATCCTTGGAGTCGGCATTGGCAGCAGGCACAGGAGGTGGATCACGCGTCAAATGCGACAGTTTCCCTTGATATTTAACATAAATTTGCATAGAACAGACCCAGTGCTGGTAGTTTCGCCCATCCAGCTTAATAGTAGTAACCTGACGACGCAAGTCCTCGTGTGAAGATGCCATGACAGGCAGAGCACCAATCACCGACGATGAGAAGAACAAGCAGTCACAGGCAGAAAATGACCGCCTAGTTCCTCAGCTAGGCGGCAGTAAGCACAATGGAGAAACTGGACGGACCAGTTACATACGGGCTATGCCAAGGCGCAGCAAAAAACATGGTGGCTCAAAGGCCTACACGAGCAGGCAGGAAGCAGATCCGAAGACAAACCTTCAGACCAGTGTCCGGGAACCGGTGGATTGGAGGGTGGCTATGAGCAGATCACGCCACGGGACTGGGCTGCGATGAGCAGCGCCTGGCCCAGCGGCGGCTGTTGCTGCCGCTGGGGCCGGTCGGCGCGGGGCCGGGGGGTGTGGAAGAGAGAAAGGGAGGGAGGGAGAGAAGGAGAGGAGGCTCTCCGGATCTAAACCTGCTCTGGTACCATGAGACAAAACAAATTGAGGAAGCGTAGGGTTACACGATGTGTGTACCCTGATATATATACTAGTGGAACAATTACATGTAGGTCCAAATAGAAAAGTAAAATAACAGGACAGTAAGTAAAGACATATATTAACATATATAATAAAGGATCTCATGATTTATAGGATGAAGCATACTTTTAGAAGATGCATATTCTTCAGTGGACATTACTATAAAAGAAAGCAAATACTACATGTTTTCATCATCTCCTAGATGCTTTACGGATAGGAAAAACACATGAAATTCAAGATAGACTCTAAAACTTACAAAAGAACATGGAACTATAGATAGATCTCCAAATGCAGATGATAATAAGTTGACCGCTTCCATGAAGTAGTCCTATCTTCAAGTCCAAATTTTGAGCCTGAGGTAAAACCTTCTACTATATCGTCTAAGTTGGGCATTCACGGTGCTCCGAAGAGCCAGTTGAATCATGCACTCTCCAATTAGAAGGATGTTAACTATCATAAGATCAATTCTTCCTATGCTAGTTTATTAGCTAATAAGTTTGTTAGGCCTGTCCAAAAGAAATCAGTATCAGGTTTGCTCCAAGGACATTACCAAATGTTAACAATGGCCCATGAGAAAAGCCATGAAAGAGGAAAAGAATACCCTTAACGAGAATGGCAATGAGAGATTGCTCCTACTCTAAATGGAGAATATTGGCTCCGAAATAGATTCTCTAATAAAATTGAAATTCAACATTGTTCAATAGTATAAAGCTTGTTTTGTAGTTGAAAATTTTACTCAAATATAAAAACTAAACCATGACGTATACTCTACTTGTGAAGTTAAAGTCTGTCAGAAGTATCCTTGTGATTTTTATCCATGCTTCCCGGAACTTGTACAGATGGAATTTGTGATTTAAAGGTAAGGCCTTCTACTATATCGTTTAAGTTAGGCATTCACAGTGCTGCGAAGAGCCAGTTGGATCATGCACTCTCGAATTAGAAGGATGTAACTATTATAATATCAATTCTTGCTATGCTAGTTTATTAGCTAATAAGTTTGTTAGGTTTGTCCAAAAGAAATCAGTATCAGGTTTGCTCCAAGCACATTACCAAATGTTTACAATGGCCCATGAGAAAAGCCATGAAAGAGGAGAAGAATACCCTTAACGAGAATGGCAATGAGAGATTGCTCCTACTCTATATGAAGAGAATATATTAGGTCCGAAATAGATTTCCTAATAAAATCAAATTCAACAGTATTGTTGAATAGTATAAAGCTTGTTTTGCAGTCAAAAATTTTACTCAAAGATAAAGACTACACCATAACATAAACTCTACTTGTGAAGTTAAAGTCTGTCAGAAGTATCCTTGTGCTATTTACCCGTGTTTTCCGGAACTTGTACAGACTTGAAGGATGAAGTCTATATGTCCCCCCTGCTACAACTAGAAGAATATGTTTTAAAATTAAAGGGATCTATGGGCTCAAGCACTCCTAGAGTCTATTTTGATTGCCTTCATAGTGTTATGAACAGGTTTGGTTGTTAACAAGAGTAACTATAATATGTTGCAAGGCACAACAATGGTAAGGTAGAAATTGTGTCATATATGCTGCTGACATGGTTCTTATGGGCATACTAAACATCATAACATCATGTGAAAAATCGTCAATATTGTCAATGTCGACAATCAGAGAACCAAAAAATGGGTAAAATTCTACGTGTAGAAACTTCCACGACATGTCAACTATCATGGACATTGTCCCCATATTTAAATGCCCATATTAATATTATGTTTCTTATCTAAATTTGATGGTTTCTGTCGAATTTCATCACTATCTTACAAGTTTTAACTTAATTTCCAATCTAAGTTCTATTTGGAAACTTCCTCAAAGTTTCCACATGGTTTTAATTCAACGCCTAAAGAACTTAACATCACATACCATGCTTACAGGTAGCAGCAAATACAAATTCAAAAACAAAAATACTCTTCTAGCCATATAATTCGAAATCAAAAACTTCGGTTGACTAAGTGCCCAGGTGTAATCCATATTTGGATTAACTACGTAGGAAATATGCTAATGGTCCCTTGAGAGAAATAGATAAAGTTTCATGAAAACCTATTGACACCCCTATTCAACAAACTCACTCAAAAAGTGTCAAAAGTAGAATACTCTTTCCAAGTTCAACAAAGGAAGTATAGTAGGCTTGTGGGGGAAATTTTGAATCTGACAAACTTGTACTTCATTACATGTAAAATGCCCTCGCTTGTTCAATCAATAGTGCATATTCCTACTAATGCTCAAAAGGAAGTAGTTTGATGCATTTTAGGTACATCAAGGTTTGCACCAAAAAGAGCATTCTCTACAATTGGGTACACATTGTGGTCTTAAGTGTTAAACTAGGTATAGAACATGCAATAGACAGGAATGGAAATCACGAGAGGACGACTCGATAGAAGGAGACATGCTAATCACAAGTGATGGCGTAATTTGAACATACCGTGTATAGTAAAACACTGATGCTAGTACCATAGATACGATATGACGTTATAGTTGCACCACTACAATATAGCGTACATGACAAATGACAATAAAAGGCATAGTTGTATACTTATTAAAGAGCAAGCCGAATACCTTGACATATAGATCCCTAATTTTATGAAGTGCGTAAATGTTATTTATTAAGCACCCACTTTATATATAAAATATTAATTCTATGACCGGTATGTAAGTAATACAATTTTTATCATGGACTAATACTAGCAGTGTACATTAAGAAATAAAATACTATCACTGTACATTGCTAGATTTTCCATCATTTATACCTTGAATAAGGTATCTATGTAGAGAAGTTTATCCTATTAATGATCTTAATTGCAAATGTACAACATCATAGAACTTATATATAAACCCCTCTTGTGTATCATATAAATATGGAATGCCCATATTAGCCAATGTATAGAATAGAACCAAAAGGGGGGGAATACTACTTATAACGATAATATATGTATATTGTGGAGAAAATAGCCAGAAAATAAAAAGTAAGGGACCTAATGGTGTCATTACGCCCAACCTTGGCACCCTACAACATTATCACCTAAACAAATATGATATTGAGAAAGAGGAGAGAGTGTGGACGTGAAGATATCTAGGTTTGGCAATCTAATGCCATGTGGTAACTGTAAACAAGTTCTCTATGAACATTCTATGTTAAGAAATGGAGAACAAGATTCTATACATAGAGAAAGTCAGGAATAGGAATTGATAAGATGCAACTTAGGCAACAATGAGTAATATCAAAAATTAAAATAGCAATAAACAAATATACCATCAGAGATAACATGCAACATTGTAATAAAAAGACCACGGTACAAATATACCTGAAATTGCAGGAGTCAAAATACCATCTCCAATAACCATGCAAGTCCCAATGAGAACAAGAATGAGAATACAATTCTTATTAAAATTATGCTTCTCTAGCCATTTTTTTATCTTTGCTGCAAGAGAATTTTCAACATACATTTGCCGGCTATATGTTGTCAACTCCTCATCTGTTCGATGTTGATTTGGAATGGTCTTTATCTGTGCATGCCTACAAAGCAAGGAATACAGAGCAAATGTTCCACCTACACAACAAGATACATCTTAACACATCTATATGTATAACATAGCTAGCAAAAAAAATGAAACAACTAATGATATCATTGTAAGGCCGGTAATATCCACAGGATTTCCATGTCAAATAAAAAATAATGCAAGAGATGTACATGAAATGTCCTATTATAATGCTAAGTCAAACTGAAACGAAGTTTGTTTGAAACAATATGTGTGTAACCCACACAATTTCTTTCCGTTAGTTTAGTTTTTGCAATTGAAGCAACACCATCACAAAAAGGATTGTATGTAACAGATTTTATCAAGAGATTACTTCTCTCACATCATTATGCTCTTATTGTGACCCCTCCAATTGCATTTATATCCCCAAGCATTAACTCGTTCATTACTCTTTGTATGACTCAATCCTAACCAATGTTTTAAAAAGTGTAAAGCGCTAAGTGTGCGGAAAGCACCTTGTAACTGCTGAAGTGCTAAGCGGGCGATTTTTGAAAATTGGGTTTTAGTTTCCTATATACTTTTATGCAAATTAACCACATATGTATATAAATAATATAACTTTTTGGAACTTTTATACATATCTAAACACTCTATACAACAATGTAAAACACCCAAATAGTTTATTACACAAGTATAACATAATGATCATAGCTACAATATATAAACAATAGACTTTTCATAGATAAAACACCCTACACAACTATAAAACAATAAGTGTATATACATGATACAAGAATAATTTTCCATAAAATTTATATAGATAAACAGTAAACAATAGCCTTATCATATACCTTACTAACTTACTGTTACTTTTACATATCATCAATTGGTCATACATTACAAAGTACGAAGTATTCATTCTAAATTAGATAATAGTTACATATAGTTTACTTGGATACATTACAACATTACCATATCATTATGGGTGTGCATACAAAGTATGTATTCTAAATTAGAATTATGGCTTAACACAGAACATTTAATGTGTATAAGTTTTCTAGAATAATAAAAGACGGCTACTTGTTGATGTATTGATTATAGGCAACCCTGATCCTATAAATAGGAAAACAGGGAAGCGTACAGACTCAAACTAAACCCTAATGGGCCAAGACATACTTGAACCCATATTACAAAGACACTTAATAACATAAATAAATAAACTCTAATACTCCCCCTCAAGCTGAAGTAGGGAGAATCCCAAATCAGCTTGGAAATAGACATACATACTAGAAAAAATGGATAAGTCAAGCCCATACAAAAAGTTTCCCCCCCTCAGTATTACAATTAAGCACTCAAACACTTAGAAACTCCCCCTCAAGTAGATACTCCATAGCAGGCAAGCAAGTCGCAGAAGTTTCTCAATCATTTGGAGTAGAAGTTTCTTGATCATCTAGAGCCGAAGTAAGCAGCAGTAAAAACATCATGGTCTTTCACAGTCGCTAACGTCGCAGCCCACACTGTGTTGGGTCACAACAGCAATAGTAGTCAACGTACAAATAAAGTACGAACAGGTCAACATGCGAAACAGTGCACGGACAAACCAGATAGTGTTGGCACACAGAAGCAGAAAGTCGGCGTGCAAACAAGGCACAAACAAGTAAAAAGGTCAACATGTGCAAAGCATGGACAATGTCAACGTGCAAACAAAGCACGGACAAACCAGAGAGTGTTGGAACACAGTAGTAGAGATTCGACGTGTCAAAACACGGACATGTCAGAGAGTGCTGGCTCATAGCTAAAAAGTGGACGTAGCCGGATAGAAGACCATCAGCATGAAAAAAGCACGCAGTAGACATGAATCTCCAGATAAGAAGCTCTTCAAGGAGCATGTAGCAGTAAATATCAATAGCAGAAGTCCACAAGTTCTTCAAGAATTACATCAAGATCCACAAAAATATAAAGCAGTATAATATAATCTTTCTTTCCTCCATCTCATCTCTCCTCTATTTCTCCCCCTCACACCAACCACGGAAAGAACCACGAGTGGTTGGGGTGGACAATGATGAAGACACTCCATGAAAATAAGTTGTAGCACTGTCGGGGGGTTTAGGGGCGCGGCCCCCCCAATTAGGGGGTCCTGCTGCCCATCGCGGGTGCTCGGGGCAGCGCCCCCTGAAAAAAAGATCTACAATGATTTTCAAAGAGAAATCAAGCACAAATCTTCACAGAGTAATACCACGACAAGGAAATCCATTCTTCTTGGCATTAATATGCTTGCACAATAAGAGTAGAGTCATCACAGAATACCCACATTCTTCATAGAGCAAAGAAGGACGAGTAGCATTCATAACCAGATTCAATCCTTAAACCAATGTCCAAGCATAATATGATCTCTAGTGTGGATGGGTGAGGATTAAAATGAACCCCGTCCCAAGAACAATCCACAAACAGCAGCAGGTGAAATAAAATGACTGGTGAGTAAGGAAGACATCACCTCTAGCGAGCATTAATGAAATGAATGAGGGCTTGTAAGCTTTAGAAGTTGTTGCAGCAGCTTGTCCACGAAACCGTCCAGTTCTTGCAGCAATAAGACCAAACGTTTGTCCAGGAGGAGCATCACCATGGAAACAGTGGACTTGATGGGCTTCCATGAGAGACCGGAAGTAAACGAGGCAGTGGCAACCAACATTCCCAGTGTAGAGAAGTCGACGACTTGCCCCTACTTTGTTGTCCACTTAATTCATTGTGAACACAACTCACACATTGCACATAATAACTTATCGTTCAAGGCATGTATTCTCGAAAGTCCAATAAACAACAATGCAATGGCAAAAGCATTGGCGAACTGACTTACACGCAGCCATAGTGATAAACTGTTCACAAGGTAACGGGAAACAAAGGCCAATAAGAAACAATTTCCTTTTACTGTGTGAAGATGATAAACGATGCTAGCCGAGGACCAAGAAGATGTAGTAGGTGCACAATTTGACAAAATCAATTTCCTTTCACAGGATGGATAATACAACGACTGTGCCGTCGATTACTAACCAGAGCTGCTCCCGTCCTCATTCATCGGATGATCTACAAGGGTGTCTCACTCGATCGAAACCAGGGATGATGTGACACAACGCGACGAGGAAGGAGCCACTGTAGATCATCTTTTCACCCGACATGGTGATACACTTAACGAAGGGGTTGATCATTGTGGGTCACAATACTATCGACGGTGGGGAGAGAACAACCACATGTGATGTGGTTGTTTGACAGAGGTCAGGTTTGTCGAAATGGTGGGTTCAGGTTTAGGAAAAGAAGACAGGCAGTGAGATGCAACTTTGGGAATGGCTTGGTGGAAGATTGGGTGATGGTGGAACAAAGAAAAAGAGGCAACTTTGGCAGAAGATTGGGTGACAGATGTTTGCGTGAGAGCGGCGGGATGCGGAAGCTTGCCCTGGTTCAGGAGGGTTTACGCATGATAGGCTGCGGGTGGGTCAGACGTGGGGCGGGGGGGCACGCGCGGAGGCAGCTTGGCAGTCAAACAGTGGGGTGTTTTGCAGGGCTTGCGGGCAGCAGATCAGCGACTGGTTGAGTTGTCCAGGAGATTGCGACTAGACAAAAAAAAGAATCATGGCTGGTAGCGGGTGGGAGGAGAGTGTTGACTCTCCAGGCACGCAAAGATGAGGAGCGTTGTGTAAGGTAGACGCTTGTAGGAGTTGATGAAGGCAATGCCCGACGGGCAGCCAAGCCAGGCCAAGAAGGCGGCGGCTTCCCGCAGGCGGAACAATTTTTTTCTCCGATACCATCTGGAATAATAAAAGACTGCTACTTGTTGTTGTATTGATAAGAGGCAACCCTGATCCTATAAATAGGAAAACAGGGCAGCGTACAGACTCAAACTAAACCCTAATGGGCCAAGACATACTTGGGCCCATATTACAAAGACAATAACATAAATAAACAGACTCTCTAATAAGTTTAATATATTATGGTCAATAATACTAGGAGCATATAATGTACTTAACTTTACAGGCTTTTGAGAAGAGAAAAAAGGCAAAAAGCGGGTGAAGCAGCCAAAAAGTGGACTTTTTTTTGGTTCTGCTTAATTGGCACTCAAGGGCTGTTTTAAGTGGCTGGTGGGCTGGGCCACTCAGGCCGTTTTTCATTTCACTGATCCAACAATTTTCTCACCCTACTTTTGTGTGTGAATAAGGCCAAATTCACTCTACTTTGATAGAGGATTAGGAACCCTTACTGTTGAGAGATATTCGATTGATGGATTAAATGTAAGGACCTTAAGAATGATGAGAGGAAATAAAAAGCGTTGTTGCATCTGATGATTGGGATTTGCAAATTAAAGAGTGGTTCTCTACCAAAACTCCCCGATTAGTTGTTTTGTGCATTAATTAACACATGGAATCCAAATTGCAATGGAATCCTTATGTATATTATTTCATCTTGGGGGTGCAGAAAATGTTGAGCATATACTATCTTTAAAATCTCCACAACTTGCCAACTCTCCATTAGTTTTTTTTGCCCCCATGCACTGCATGCCCCCACACTAATCATCGTGAGGCTCCTAGACCATCTCCATATTTCACTCCTACATCACAATTAAATCATCAAAAGCTTACATATGATTAATTTTTTACTATAAACTGAAAAAGAAAATGCAGCATAGAACCCATTGTGGGGAGAGGGTGGGAGCATCTGAAGCTCTATTTCATAACAGGCAGGAAATTTGAGACGAACAAGATAAAGCACTGCTTGTCTAAAGTTGTTCTTCGAATACTGTGATTATTCAACAATTTGTTTTCAAAATTAAGTTACTGTTTAGATATGTAACTCATTTTAAATGTGCTTTTAAACCCAACTACACTACAGAAAATCTAGGTGCAAAACTGAATTTTTTCAGGAACTATATAAGTTTTTTCTTTGTACCAACCAAATAAGAAATTCAGAATATCCATCTTTTATTTCAACACTATCAAAAATAATAATTCGTCTTTTGCGCTAATTTCAAGTGGGTATGCATTACTCAAAGTATTGTTGAGAGACAACCTCCTTTATTTTGTGTTTTTGTATTGGAAACTACCATACTTAATTTTAGGGGGTCATAGAAGCATGCAAAACCTAACTATAATACGTGGGAAGCCTAATTACACAATGTAGGGATAGACATTTTTATGGGTGATTTTACATAGAGGTCAAGGAGAGACAATGACATAAGAAAACAGTACACTAACTTAACACTCCCTCTAGTAGATGTTGCAAATACTCAGCTTTCTAAATCATAGAAAAACTTATTCACCCCAAGTTTTGTGAAGAGGTCTACAACTTGGTCTTGTAATGGTAGGTGGAAAGTAACAATCCACCCTTAAAATAATGGTAGGTGGAAAGTAACAATCCACCCTTAAAATAATGGTAGGTGGAAAGTAGAAATCCACTCTGAAAATATAGAAAGCTGGATAGATCAACAGATAAACTCTATGTGCTCTGGTCTTTCATGGAACAATGGGGTGTTAATAGTGAAGAGATCTACAACTTGGTCTTTGATGGTGGGTGGAAAGTAGAAATCCACCCTTAAGTATTGGTTTTTCATGGAACAATGGGTTGTTAGCAGTGAGTGGCAACTTTATTGTCAGAGTACATAGGAACAGATTTTTTATGGTAGAAAGCTATAACTTGTAGGAATCCTTTTACTTAGAGAGTTTGCAGGTGGTGTTAGTCATAGCTCCGTATTTAGATTTAACACTAAGTATGGCAACCCTTGCCTCTTTGTTTTTCCTCCAAGTTATAGTGTTTCCACCATGGTGCAGACTTTGTCTTCGTGTCCACTTTGCCAGGTATGGATGTGGAAGTTTGTGGAAGCTTCGAGAAAGTTTAGACACAAACTTCGATAAACTTTGATGTCGCTTTTTGAACAAAGTGATGTGAATTTGAAGGAAACTTTGATTGGAAATTTTTAATTATGTTATACCTCTATCTTATATATGTTAATTTAACAAAAAAACACGATGCACGATTCTCTGGCGCTAGGTAGGTTGATAATACCATGTGTTGCTTGCAAGGGTCAAATGTGTAATACATATATACAAATACAATTCATCATATGTATTCTATACAATATACAGTCAAATAGTAGTTACAACACCCTATCTAGGAAAGAGTGGCAACAACAAACATAGGAGTTGAAATTAGAAGTTGTGAAGAGGGTTGGAGGTGATATTTATGCCTTGTATGGCCTTTAGGGCACTGGTTAGAATTTTTGTTATGTTACGTCTCAACATTGCACAAACTTTGCCCAACTAGCCAACTTCAAGGAAACTTCGTCAACTTCAAAGAAGTTGAGACAAAAATACACGCGAAAAGGTCAACTTCGTCGGCATCAGTGAAACTTTGCCCCGAAGTTTGGATGAGGCCAAAGTATTTGGTATTTGACTTCGCCTATGGTCGAAACTCAAAATTTTGCCACAATTTGTCGAAGTTGTGTTCCATGGCTTCCACCAACAAAATAAAAGATCCTAATAAATATATAATCTTTGCTTTTGGTTGTAAGAAGTATAGATGGCACACATATCAAGATCTCTCTTATTGTATTGTAATCCTTGTCCATGTGATTTCTTAAGATATCCCTAAATACGGTTGATGGCATCCCAATGACATGTCTTTGGCTTGTCAAGGACTGATAGTTGTTGAGCAATCTAAATGTGGTAGTCATGTTCACTATAATAACCATTGAGAGATTATCTTGGATACTAATACTGTCACACCCTAATTTTTTTATTAAGTATCATTGTGGATGAAAGTACTACTAAGAAAAACCTAGTTATGTGAGATGAAGACAAGTGAGTCAAGTTTACATATTTTATCGTGTATTAGAGTCCAATTATGCGTATCTAGAACCCAAGGACTTTTTTCATGATTTGATCTTCATGGGACGCTAGAAAGATCATAAGGAAAGTTAAGGTTGATTAATATGATGATAAGAAGGTTTTTCTAGAGTTTGAGGGCATTCTAACTATCAATGGATTATATGACATACTTAAGAGTACCTTAAGCTTTTTCTAAGTTAGGCTCTCCAATGTACGTAGCAATGAAATTTAGGACTGGGTAGATGTTCTCAATGACATATAAGAGATGACATAGTTTTAGTGATTCAATTTGTTGATCTTGGTCATTGGACATGTGGAATCAAACATACATTACTGGTGTAAGTCTAGGTAGTGGATTAGGCAGTGATAATTTTTATAAGAAGACAATAGTTATATGAGGTGTTGGTCAAGTTTTGGGACCAATCCGGATTAAGGAGTAGCCTATAGAAATTATATAAGGAATACAACATTTTAATGCATTGTTAAGTAGTGAGCCAAAAAAATGAAAGCCTGAACCGTGGTCCATAACCAATCCTTTGGTTCTATTGAACCGAGTCAGTTAGTCGAAGAACGCTGGAATATGAGAAAAATCAGATCGTGCGACCCTCTATTCTTCCGAAATAGGAAACTAACCAGAGTTTTGGTTGTCTTGGACCTCATTGTGAGACTGATAAGTAGGGGGGGCTATATAAATCTTAGGCTTTGGCACCGTAAAGGAACAAAACACTTAGGGTTTTGAGCGGCAGAAAGAGATAGACAGAGAAATCGTGAAGAAGAAAGGGAGGAAGAAGAGCCTGACAGCGCCTGGGTTTGGGCCGCCCTGACTTTCAAAGGACCGAACCACCAAGGGTGCCTCTTGACGCAAGCCCAGCGGCCAAGATCGGTGAGGACGAGGATGCGTTGAGGTGAGGAATCATCTTCCGAACGAGATACAACATCCGAGATAGCAAGAGGGATGCCAAAGCACCTGGGCGGTTGCCCTGTTCTGGGCGCAGGAGATAGGGGAGGGCTGACACGAAATAGCGAAAACGGCGACGGCAAAGAGGGACTTCAATCGGATGCCACCAAGACAGTGCCAGCGTGGACTGAGACGAATATGGGAAGGGGTGGCGGCCAGACAATCTTTTCGAGTCTATAGCCAACAAGGGTCGTGATCCAAGCTGCTGGAAGCTGAGAGAGCTGATGCTCTGTTCCTGCGGCAAAACAGGGGTAGCGCAGAGCTTCAATCGCGCCCCTGTGAGTGAGGAAGAGAGGCGGGTTCCTCTTGCTGGACCTCCGGGCCATGAGGCCCAATTAGGCTAAAGGATGCAGGAAAACAAGGTAATAAAAATGATCAGAATTTAATTTGTTATGAACATTAGGGATTCATAAATATTGATTTGATTGTCAGAATTGGGTGTATGAGGACTCGTTGGAAAGCTAGAGATATGAATAACATATTGAAGGAGGTTTCAGACTCTTAAAGTATCTATATGAGGTAATTTAATTTGAGGAAAGGTTAGATAAGTACATTATGTGCATGTATGTTGATATTTGTTAAATCAATGTGATAGGTGTGAAACTCATCATTAAACTTCAAGGGAGTGTTACACCACAAGTTTTATAGGATTTAGACCCAACTAGAGGGATCCAAGATGAAGATTTTATACTCTATGACACAGGTAAGTGGTTCATGCCCATGTGTTATGAAAATCGGGGTGTTACAAATACCTACATATTACAACATAAGAATAAGTTGACTTCTCACCTTCCCAAGGGGTATACAGATCTGTAGGCATATTTGTTGGTCTTACCTCATATACATGTCTCCCATAACAGGTCCAGTGTATATTTGTGTCGATACAAAGATATTTCAACTCTTTTTATTTTGGAAATCTCAATTCCCATAAAGTACCAGTTTACCTAGATCTGTGGTAATTAAGTATCTGGAAAAGTATCTTCGTTTCATATGCCTGCTTGAAGACTTTAAGAGATAGTATCATGATCAACTAGTACAACCAAAAGTCCCCTAATAGTCTTCTTTACATATGGAGAGTACTTAAGTTGAGAACACCTAAAGTTGAAAGGCACCAAATAGCACTCAGCTTGTCAAATTGTGCTCAATAGTCTTGCAAAGATGAAGGACCTTACCATGCTCCTTTGAGTGATAAATCTAGGAAGTGGCTGCATATAGACAGTTTCCTAGATAACACCATACTAGAAGATATTCTCTAATCTAGTTGGATGAGAGGCCAATCCAGATCAACAAAAATAATAATCAGAATCATGAATAGGATTTTGCATTTATTGGTCTAGACCAGTGGACCGGACCGGACCAGTTATTTGCTTCAATCCATGGTCCTCCATTTTTCATGAATCTGGTCCTTGGTCCGCTCTAGCCCAACGGCCAACACTGATAAGAAGTGGTCCAGATACAATCATTTTAAAGTAATAATTAAATTTAATGTTTATAAAGAATTATGGCGAGTGGACTATTGTTCTAGAAATTGCAAAGGGTATATTAACATTTTCGCCCACGCGAGGTAAGTTGGTCTTTATGAGTTACGGCTATTGGCTTGCTTTTATTAAATCGTTACGACTGTTAAGAGTTGGTCTACCCAACTCACCTTTTAATTAAAAAGTTTCAATTCAAATTGTTAAACTAATCGAGTAACCATCAATTTATTGATATTGGGTGTCTACTTGAGTGCTAGGTTGTATGTCTTTCACCTGCGTTATATATTATTTCATGTTGCCAACTCAAGTACTACCGAGTGTCAACTCACAGTGCAATGTCAATTCTTATATGCATCAATACTCTACAACCGTCTTAGATCGAATGGATCATGAACAGAATATCAAGTGAAGTATTATTATTTTTTAAAGTAAAGATCTATTAGACTGTGACATAATTTGGACTCATGCAGATATCTAGATAGTAAAGCTGTATTCGCTAGTTATATGAAAATGTACTAACTACATTATATGAAATCTCGTTCTATTGATGAGAAAATATTTAAAAATAAAAGAATAATATGCTTAACTGCCATAATTTATTTATGAATAATGTTGTGTGGATAGGAAATTAGGATGCTATTCAAAGTAACGCAAGACATGGAAGCATACACAAGGAGATACCTGAATAAATTACTTTAGTTACAGTTGTGAATACTCACTACAGCAAAGTAGCTAATTCAAATGGCTAATCAAACCAATACATAGTTCTTTCACATTGTATAACTAGAGAAAATCTTAGTGATTCGGTCCGGTCTTGGTTTGGTCCTTGGTTTTCCAGTCCATACCGGACTGCACAGGGGTCTTATTTGGGCCGGTCTTCGGTTAATAATCGGGTTCAGTCCAGTCCAGGTTTGGACTGAGGTACGACCCTGATCATGATGGAAGTCTAACAACAAGGAAAAAGTACCAACGTAGTTAATGCTAGATGTTTTCATATAATCTTCGGCGAGAAGACATGCCTTGTGACGCTCAACTGCGCTCTCAAGATGGTGCTTGACCACAAAGACCATTGTAAAAGCTCTTGTTCATTCTTGGCAGTGTAAGGCACATGTTGAGAGTAAACCTCTCTTGTGTTGTTGTATCGATATTTGCATGCTTATTTATGGATGGTTTTACATAAAGTGCAAGTAGAGACAACTGCATGTAAAAACAATACACTAACTGAATAGAATAGTTGAATGTGTGATAAGTACCAAGTATCAAAGATTAAGACATTGATCATCTTTCATATTTGCCTACCAAGTGTCGAGGGCATCTTGATTATCATTTGTATTTGCCTACCAAATGGTAAATTTGTGCCATTCACAGTGCATAAACCCAAGTATATCACTAATTCTCTACAGCATACTTCCTACATTAACAAGATCTCTCTACCTTCTCACATGCAATATTTGTCCTCTTGTTCTACATTCACCCGAAACATAAACATAGAAGGTCCTCACCACATTGGCATTATGCAAAGCATCCAGATACCCTTGAACTAGTTATAGCCTTGTCAGCTGATGTCAAAGCATGTCAATATCGGCTACATGTGTGTGCCTACCCATTTATTGATCATCATCAACAATCTTATACTAGTTGCCATTTTTGGTAAGTACCAACCACTTTGTCATCGATTATCACCTTCAAATAACATGGACTTTTTGTTTAGATGGTATCGGCAGTGTGTGCTTAATGGTTGAGGTGTATCACCTTTGTAACAGTTGATAGTAGGTATTGATTTAGCTCATTTCTACGGAATGTCATTTGACATATGTAGTTGTTTTACTAAATTGTGTGTGTCAAACAAGGAGCTTCAACTAGTTAGCTTTCTTCATCCTATCATATGTAGGAATTAGAATGAATTGCACCATTATTGATGCTGCTGAAAACAACCAACTATATTAAGGATATATCCAGGTGTAGAGATCTATAAGGGCATGTTTTAACATGTTCATGCATTTCTTAAAAGAATTGGGTTTAAAGTAATGAATTCCTAGCTGCCATCAAACAACAAACAGCACAACGAGGTAAAACACAGACAATTTAGATACACTGCAATCCAACGCTAAGGTTTATAATCAAACAATGACACATATATGAAATACCAAAGAAGGTGCAGTGCATACCCTGGCCATTGTCATTTGCCCTCAAAACAATAAATACATACTTGAGAAGTGGAACAAGGGTCAAGGAGTAAATAATCAAAGAAAGAGCTCCAACAACAGCTTCTGGATCATCAATTCCCTTTGGAAATGTGTTGTAAAAAACATACAGAGGCGATGTACCCAAATCTCCAAATACAACCCCCATGCTGTGAAATGCCAGGCGCAGAAGTAGGAGAGATGAGAATTTCTGCATATAAATGAGATATTGGATTAGAGTTCCAATAAAGGAGCGCTCTAACAGAAACAGAAGCTCCAGTTAATTTATTATAATAAAAACAACCATAGCTCAAATAATATCTTCGTTATGAGGAAAATATGTTTTTATTAAAGCACAATAGTGACAAGGTAAATTAGACAAGCTCCAAGAGGCTACAGAAGAACATCACACCCAGTATGACTGATTGACTGGCATTGAGGTCGTTTTCAGAGTGGTTGGTTTTTGTATTGCTGTACAGAAAAAGGTAGATAACTATACTCAAACGTCCCCAGAATCATCAGAGATCACTGCAACAATTTCACAGCCAATTGGGTTCTGCAAAGTGCAAGGAAAAGATATATGGATGCTATACACAATCTAGAGCATCTATTTTTTCCTATTTATGGCATCCCTCGGTTATTATGACTGGCAACCCACTGTCAGGCATCTTTCGGCATATTCTACCAGTTGCTATCGGCATCTTTCCTTAAGTTTTTGCGACACCTTATCTTATGACATTAAACTGAGAGCGATGCAGAGCAGTAGTAGCTGAAAACAGTTCAGACAGAGTAGTTGTAGAGTAGCAAGCAGTTCAAGCATACCTTTTCCCGGTACATGTTCCTGAGTCTTCCAGCCTCCTCATCCATGGGTTGATCAAGCTTCTGATCCAAATGCCACATACCACCCTTACCACTGTCCTCGTTAGATAAATCTGCAGCCATCTCAAGCCGAACAGCTCACCGATCTCCAGCTTCCAGCAGAATCTTAAAACTTTTCAATTTTTATAGGGGCGCACGGCGTCACACACGAGCGAGGAAGAAAAAAGAATTCCCCGATAAAGAAACGCTGCGTAAGACCAATTTGATAATGGGCAGAAGAAGATTCTTTTGTGCTTTCGAAGAACAATATATATATGACCCCGAAAGTTCAGGGTTTTCAGCTCCAAAAAGTTGTTCTCCTTTTCAGCAGCAAGAGCCAGATAATCACGCTATAGTGGTCGCTGAGTGCGAAGAGGAAAATACCGCAGCCACCCGAGAAAAGGGACAGGACCACAGCTTTGCCAACGCTGTCGACTACATGGGCAAGCACTCCCAATCTGCATGCAGCGGAATTGTGGCGCGGGAACCGCGGGCAACAGGAGGATCCACGATTCACCTGCATAAAAATAAGGGGAAAGACCGCTCTTTCAAGCTGGAAACAAACTTCAAGCAGTTCCGAGTCATGGCAATAGAACAGAACCGTCTACCCCTTCTTCCCCTCATCCCAAAACCCAGCTCAGTCGAAGACAAGCTGTCAATTGAACAAACAGAAAGCAAAGCTGAAAAGAGTAGCAATGAACAAACCTTTTCAACAGCAGGAGCTACAGGATAACCAGCTTAGAGCACTAAGAGGTCCGTACTTGGCTACCAAAGAGGCATATGAGCGCTTGGTCCCAGAGAGAGGGAGGTGGGTGGGGTATGGAGACGAGCAAGAGCGGTGAAGGCTGCTGAGTAAGAAGGAAAATCCAAGAAAGATTGACACTAGTGATATAGAAATATAGGATTTTTACGGGGCTGCTGGAGTTTGTCCCAGGAAATGGAGATGGAGGAGGTGGCGGTGGAAATCTGAGATGGCAGGTTAGGGAGTACGGTACTGTGTCAGCGAAATGGAGGAAGACGACGTGCGGCTGCTCTGCTGCCATTGGCTAGTTCTGTTGGGTGGAGCGGCAGACTTTCTCTTTGGAGAGAGAGGGGATGGGGGAGAGGAGAAAGCCAACGTGTCTTTGCTTCCTCGACCTCTCTCTACAACGTGATTTCTCTTCTCTCTCTATGCCGTCCCCCAATGTCCCGGTCTCTATCGACCTTTCCCTGGCGCTTGGCGGCTTCCCAGGTAGCAACAGTTACTATTTTACGACTATGCACGATCTTAGTTGACTTATATTCCATTTAAATTATAGATAACTCATAACTAACCAAGTGGAAACTTGTGCCGTGGGCGAATAAATTACTCAGAATACATTTCTTTGAAGTGTATGATTTCACCCAAAGCCCAAAGGCCATACGAACTCTCATCTCCCACTAACTTTGTTCGTCGCATCCTCATGGCCGTCCTCTTGCTTCAATTTATAAAATTGTTCAAAACCAAAACACCACCTCCTATTAAGAGAAAAATACACCGACCTCCCTCTTGTCTTCCATTTCTTCCTTAAACATAAGACAGCCACCTATCCCTCCCCTCCCATCCTCACACATCCACAACTTCCATATATAATATGATATGAGTTGGTCTCCTTCCTATTGGTTCTTTTGTCCTCTCTTTTATCTCTTGACATTTCATTTTTAATCATTCAGCAACGATGGCGATCAAATCAGCTTTGTAGGATACCAAGATTTTCTCATATTTGTCCACGTGTTTTCATATATGATGACTTAGTTTATCTGCCACTCCATTCCGTTTTTTCAGACTCCGTCGATAGAAGATAGTTCAACGGAGATTTGAGCGAAACTTTAATTTTAATTAGGATTTTCGCAAGGCATACCCAGCAATTACATTGTTGAATTTCCTTCTTTAGAAATATTTAAATATATTTTCTACTTCAATAACGATCTCCACTTGCAATAAGGAATATCTAATGAAGATAATCATTTTTGGGGCAAGAAAAGTGGACTAGGAAATAGAAGTAATTAGAATTGGATACCAAGTTTCCTCTTTCTTGTCCGTATCTAAATCCAGACTAGATTAACTAACATTTAGTCGGATCATACTCGAAAACAAATAATCACAATAGAGGTAACCTCACAAATTAGTCCACTTCTCACTCAGGAAGGTATTATCGTGGAACTACTCGTTGCATGATGTGTCATTCGACAGAACATGGCATTTTGCTAGCATGAGTGGGGGCCATAGAACACGTTCCATGAAGGTTCCTTTGTGCAATGCCAAGTACCACCTCCACCTCAAAAATTTTGTGTGAGATTCTTAAACACCCTGAAGTCTTATGAAATATACCCACATACCGCACATCACAACTCAACCCGTTCTGCTTTGCTAAAGCTGGAGAACATACTATCTTCTTTTTTCTATCTATCAATCGTTCTCTAGTATGGAAGATCATTCTTTTATAACAACGATCCTAATACACCAGCACGCTATAGAAGAGGTGAAGAGGCGTCTAGAGACTCAACTAAATATTTACTCTAATTGATAATATTTTCTTGTTGGAAGCTACTAGCTCCAAGCATCATGGTAATCATGTGATTATACAAAGTTCAATCTTTATTGGTTGGTAAGGTTCTTTAGTTAATCATCTAAGTGAAGAAGGGTGCTCTCTTTATTGCAATTTTTTTTTGTTCTTCACAAGATTTTGATTTGACATTGATTCATTCAATTTCAATCATATCTTACATTTTTCATTCATTAAACCCTCCTAATCCATTCTACCAATGGTATGGATCTCAACCATCACAATTCAAGATGGTTTGGGTCCTAAAAACTAGAATGATTGATAATGGAGAGACCACAATCATCTTGAGGATTTAATAATTTTCCAACTTGCACTATGCTTTGTCTTTTTTAAAAACAATTAACCTAAAATGGAAAAAAATGCACTGATAGCACGCCCAATACCAGTTTTTTTCGAATCATATTGGGTTGCGTAAAACCTTCCCTCATTATGACAAGATCATCATACCTAGAATTTATTATTACTTCCTTCATATACTCCCTTAGGTGGAGTAAATTTTGTGTTTAATTTATTTTCATTATTAAATGATGTGGTGACTCCTCTTCTCCTTAGCCATCGAAATGGGACTTGGTCCGTCAACTTATGGGTAAAAATAACTTGACTCCAGCGGGAAGACTTTTGCCACCCTAGGGTTATTTTTCATGTCTTTCAAGATATTTTATTTGGGATTTTTTTCTAGTTTAATTTTCAATTTCCTCCTTTTGGATTCCCATTTTATTCCCATGAAAAAGGAAAGAGGGTAGATAGGATAAGATAGTGAATTGCCTTCCTATTTTGTCTCTTCCCTCATATATCTGTTATCCTTTCTTTTCCTAAAACATTGTGGACTCTCCTCTTTTTTTTAATGATTAACAAAAGAAGATCATAAATAAGGAAATTTTACACAAGTTAGAAAATCTTCTACTTACTATAGAAACTAGTAACATGTTTATTTTCCTCAAGTCTAAAACCAATCTAATTTGAAGGCATACACATGATGGTTGTCAGTATTTGGTCGTGGTTGGAACCGAGATATTGCAACTACATGATATTCTATATGGGGTTTCTTTCTTCCTTTATATTACGTTGTGTTCCATTCTTATTTAAGGGATCCTTAGTTTGAAATTTGATGACCTCTCAACATTCTATGTTGTGATCCTCTCTCCTTCTTCAATTCACCTTCCCATGTGGTTAATCAACTAAAGACTAACATCCTCAGTTTTCAAATTCAAAATGTCAAGATCATGTTAAAAGGTCATCGAATACCAAGCAATGTTTTGTAAACCTAATGTCGTTAGGTCTCCAATTTTACAACCTCAAAATCACATCAAAAAGCTTTTGAACTTTAGTTGATACATCCATGAAGTTTACCATAATGGTGACTCCATTTCCTTCACCAAGCGGGGATGGTTGTTATCTCGACAGTATAAAAACAATATTGCACCACTAAATCAATATCCTATTCATACTTTAACCACGTAAAAAAGGATGTTGAAGTCCATTATACTTTTACTTGACCCCTCCTTGGTTTATCCAGATTTATATCAAAGGCATGTAGAAGATACAACTCCTACCTTCAAATTTTAAGATCCAATTTTTTTATCATTATTTGATGCCATAATCAATGAAAAATTTTCAACATCTCTCACTCATACCTTCAATATGTTATTCCAATATATTTGGAATAAATCGATACTAAGAGTTAGTCAAAACATACAACCTCATGGTACTTTCTTCCTATAAACTCTATTCTCATGCATTTCAACTATATATACATGTCAAAATTTGACCAAAAATATATCTCCATGATGTATATGTATACATACATGCAATTGTGTTTCTTTAACTAGTTCTATGCTTAAAGGATATCCATGTCTATTCAAGATTCGATAATCAACTCCCAATCCTTTAATATTCTTTGTTTGACGTCTCATAAGAAGGGAACAAACATCACATCTCCAATGCACCAACCCATTCCAAGGGTTTTCCAATTGTTCAAACTCAATCCAGAATCATAAAAATTCATTACTTGCTCCCATGTAGACCACCTAAATTATACCTTGGTCCTTGACTATGACATAAAACTAACCATGACGGTAGAACTAGATCACCTTGGTTTTTTCCTATGACCCTAAAACTATACCACATTTTCCATGGCCTACGACCCTTAGAATAGAACACCTTGCTCTATTCTATGAACATGAAACTAGAAGTTCAATCCTAAAGCACAATCATTATGTAGATCAACCCCACCCACTAACACTACTATTCCACTCTTAAAGAAGTGCCTTCCTATAATCACATGTATGGTATTGGAAAAATCAGTGTAGCCTGATCAACATGACACTAAAGAATGTGGTTATCATAAGGACACTTTTTCTTCACCATGTTGACTACAATCTTGGTATATTTCACAATTAATGGAAAAAGGGATAAATATTTAAGGTTCAACCTCATAGTAGTGATCACCAACATCCTTCCATGCCTACATATGAAAAAGGTCTTTCATGGTCAATCTCCGCAAGACAAGTCCATCAACTTTGTGTATGATGTATCTTTATGTTGGTGGTTGGTGTTTTATTTTGCACTTTAATTACATGTATATTCTTGAAACCTCTTCATCGATCTTAATATATCTATCATTGTGTATCACCCACTATTACGAAAGGGGAAAACTTTCATTCTTCATCATAACCATTGAACCCTATCTACACAAGGTAAATCTAGTGATAGTTTCTTCCTAGCACTCATAATCATTACCCCTTGATAAAGAAGGGGAGAATATTTTGCAACCTCTGTCCATTAAAGCTTATTTGTATATGTTTCTTTGCAAGAGACAAATCTTCAACAACTTTCTCCTTACCCCTATGCATTTCCTTGTTATGCAAGGCATGTTTTTCATTTTTTAGAGACCATGAGTGAATGAATAAATGTTTATAACTAAGTTTACAAGGACTATATGTTTTTTAATTTAATAGGTGGCATGAAAATTTTATAAGAGGAATTTGCCTTCCACAAAGTTCATTTGAATTTCTTTGATCTCAAAAGTACATATCTATATTTCAAAATGACTTGAAACTGCAAAGATGTCCTTCACTGACACAAAGGAGGAAAATGATCACCAAAATCTCTCATGTTCAGTTGCAAACAAGATCCAATTGTGACAAGTAAATCACCCAAAAATAAGTTTTTGAGGTTCCTAAGAAGACTAAACAACATAGGGAACTACACTTCAAATATAGAATTGCCATTTGACATCCCAAGAAAGGTTTCCTTCCATGAAATTACATGTCACCTTATAAATTCAACTACTACCAAGGCATGTACCAACCAAGATCGTACATGCATGGGCACCCTCTAGAAGGAATACAAAACTAGTCATCCAGCATCACATGTTAAGGTCTAGATATTGCATCTATAGTGTATGTGGGTGGGGGGTTGTGTCATTCAACTCCATCTTATATTCACCTCTTCGACCATATACAATCCTTATCTTGGAGGAAAATATGGGTATACACCTCATTATAAAAGGAAACTTAATGCTCGTAACCTATAATCTAGCAAGTAGTTGAAACTCACTATTGTAGTGCAAAATATAGAAAATGTGAAGGACTAGATATTACATCTACATTTCCTACATGTGGGTGGGTTTGGCTCTAGTCAACTCACTGTTCTATTCACCACTTCTTCACTACTAATTCCTTACCTTAAAGAGTCATATGGGTATTGACATCATCAATAGGTGTCAATTCCACTAACACCAATTAGTTTCCCACAACCTCTTGTACAACATTCATTATATATGTTCTTTCTTTCAAAATAATATCCAACAAAAGTTTGATCCTAAAATAGATAATGTAAAATCCCTTATTATTATTATTATTATTATTATTATTATATATATATGTGTGTGTGTGTATGTGTGTGTGTGTTGCAATCATGAGGGATCCTAATCCTTTGGGCATTAGTGTCAAATCCCTAAATGAAATTGCCAAATAAAATTTTGCATTCTATCTTTTACAATATTACAGAAAAGAAGGCCACTTGGCCCATGTTAAGACTTATAGTTTTGACATGGTTGATTTGTTGGATGACAACAAACTTCTATTCAAGATTTTGACAAGATGGTGATGAATGTCTATTTATCATGCTTTTAGTTGCATTTTAGATTTATTTTTGCATATTTTTTTCCACTCTACTCAAAATTTCTCTTGTTTGAATGACTAAGAGGTCACAAGTTTCAACCCCCCCCCTAAAATGAATAGATCACCATTTAAAAAAATTTGTATTTCTGGATTTTAGTAGTTTATGCAATATGTTTAATATTTAGTACATTTTTATATTTAATTTGTAAGACTAGTTTAAGTAAAAATAAGAAACAATTGTCCCTCTATGAAAAGCCTAATAAAATGGTCAAATATTGCATATCCTCACTCTTCAACTCTGACAATTAGGATGAGTATCACTAAAGTATAGATGGTCACTCAAATGGCCATAAATTTTGCATACAAACTTGTAACTATATGATTTAACAACTATTAGATGTAAGATTCAATTACCTACAAACAAGTATATATGTGATACACATCATTCAATCAACTCACCCAGTGAGTTGGTTTACTGGATTAAGAATTTTATCATAGTAAAATCTAAGAGCTTTGACAAATTACCAGTTGCTCGACTGGAAAATATACATCGACACTAAAACTATTGGTATGTATGCCCATAGAGCCAATCATATGATGATTATAATGGCATATCTTATAAATGATTTGATTAATAATAAAGAAAATATTCTAATTTATTTAGTTATATTTAGTTGTGAGGTAATGATGTAACATAATAAATATCTAAAGAATGATATTACACATTGAGATATGCCTTTGGGTTGA
This sequence comes from Alisma plantago-aquatica, assembly GCA_963693085.1. NCBI lineage: Eukaryota > Viridiplantae > Streptophyta > Magnoliopsida > Alismatales > Alismataceae > Alisma > Alisma plantago-aquatica. Next base: position 1,058,366,163 of record OY856410.1, read on the forward strand.
GGACATGTACAATGAGATCAAACAGATGTTAAGACTATATGTATTCTTGTTGTGTCCCTAGTTGGTTGTTGTTGTGGAAGGTTAATAGACAATAATAACACATAAGACTAGAGTATGTTTGGTTGATGACAGAATCTCATTAGTCATGATATGTGATATCAAACCAAACACATACATGCTTGTTAGAGAACAATGTATTGAATAGACCCACCTTGAGAGTGATGCATGGAAACCATGATTGGTAGTCAGAATCATCGCTCATAGTGATGGTGGTGGTTGTCGTTCATAGACCTAAAATCTCTACACTTATCACTTGACATTCGATATGCTTTGGCATCATCCACTGTGACCTTGAATAAGGGTTGCCATAAAGGTGGTGCTCGGGTGCATCGTGATGCATGTAGATGACTTTGAGTGATGTAGATGGTATTTGTCCCTCCTACATGAGTTTGATATCCTATCCACTTGATAAGCAAAACTGAGAAATGCATGGCCATGCTCATGTGAGTCAATATGCGATATTGAGCTTACATATATCTCAGACAGTCTACTTTAGTTTAAGCAAATGGATTGAATGTTGAAGAGGATGATGATTCCATGTCTTGAGTTCAATCTGGATATTAGAGACAAAGGAACTATAAAATCATTGTATCATCAATCACATATTGTAGGTTGAAGTTGTTCTGTAACTTTCCAATTACTTGGGTAGAAATGACGTCTTGGTAGACACCACTCATTGCTTATGATGTCATGAATTAGTTATGTACATTCACTATCAATATAACTTGGAACATATAGGGTCACACAAATAGGATACACTTGGAATAGGAGTTTATTCGTGAATGTAGTTTAAACTTGATTACTAAAGTATTAGGTATTCAATTTAATCAACAATGGCTGAAAGTTGACTAAGTGAACTGTGAACTGACTGGTTCAAGTGTTGAATTGATCGATTCAAGTGTCAGGCCAATTGAACTAAAATTGGCAATTAAACGCAGGAGACGATCGATTCAGTAAGTGAATCAATCAGCTCAGATATGTGAATCGACTGGTTCAGGTTGTGAACTAATCATTTGGTCGATCAATTCAATTGGATTAGGAATTGATGATGACATCATGTTGTGCACTAATTGAATATTAAATGCCAATACAATTGCGATTGGGAAAAATAGTAAAACGACCAGTTCAAGGGTTAAACTGATCGACTCGGATGTGAACCAACTGGTTCAGCAATGAACTGATCGGTTCAACATTCACAAGTATCATAAAATTCATAAAATTTTGTCTCTTCAACTCCCACTCAGACTGGAAGCTCTGACCCTGGGTCTCTTATAAATAGATGGGTATTGGGGGCCTTCTAAAGACACAACAATAAGCTCTGACAATTATTGTCTTCTTACAATTGTAGTAATGTGAGATCCTGAGCAAGTTCTACATATCAAAGGGAGGAACAATAAGGGAGAGACAATGGTAGGAGAGCAGGTAGATACTAGCACGTCAACTAGGAGAGACAACTCCTTCTTGTCTGTTCACTTAGAATGACATGAGTTCCCTGAAGTCCGTGTAGACTACTATAGAGGCAAGGAGGTCATTACCATCGCTAGGAGAACACATACAACTATTTTCTATGGTGATCAACCAAGAAGCCGTTGATGTTTCTGTCCAAGTGCAACTTGAAGAAAGTCACACATTATAACAAAGGATTGTCATTGGACTTACTCTAGGATAAGGTATAAACCTTGAAACCCTCCTTCTCATTACATAGTTGTTGATGTGATCTACTATTTAAGGAGAATATGGCAAGTTAAATGTTTATTTCTGTTGCCTTATCTGATGCCATATTTCCCAACATAACGACTCTAGACTCCACATATGATGTCAGAATTGAGCAACTCAAGTTTAGTTAAAGAATTATTTGATTACTTATGCAACAAATATATTTATTAATTACTTGAAGTTGATCAACTATTCCTTTGATCAATTGTTTTACCAGTAATATAATTTGTAGCAAACAATCGACAATTGTTGGATTAAACCAAATGGAATTGATATTTTTTAGGCTGATATAAAAGCACTTAGAGGATGTCCAGGAAAAGGGTTCATGACCCATTCCCTTCCATCCAAAACTCTAGCCACCATCAAGGAAATCTGGAGAAGGGAGTCAATGGTTTGACGTGGAGATGCACTTTGTCAAAGGACATGATTGAAGATTGTAGATGTCATTTGGGAGTGTTGATGAAACCATTGAGCTTCTCCTCCATGATGATATATTCTTCATGATCTTTCTCCTCTTTTATCTTTTTTCTTGTTTCATTAACATGAGTAGAGAGTAGATTACTTTCTGAGGCACGTGGATTAGCCCCACTTCCTGTACTGCAGTTATATATTGTGAAATATTACTTACTTGAACTATTAGATTTTTTATTAACTATTTAATGCATGCTCTATGGACTAGATACTTATCTTACGTTTCTAGTTCAATCCTAAGTGTAGAGACGTTTATACTTAAGATTATAATAAGAATTAGTATTTTTCCCCTGGTATGATCACATCATGGATTCTCCAACACAATGGACTCAGGATTCTTAGGTAATGAGACCTTGAGCCAACAAGATAATTTGTCCTTGTAAATTTGATACTTCAAAAGGACATGGAATTTCCTTGGCCACAATCTAATAGTCTTGAGAGTGAGTAATGTAATACGAGAGAGAGGATACATAGGCATCGGTGGTGAATAAAGTCACCTCGGTGATTCTACCATTGTTAAAAAATTGTTTCTTTAATAGTTTTCTTTTATATCTTGAGTTGTTAATTTAGTTAATTAAACAAACATTTCAAGCAAAATATCTTTTTAAGTACTTTTTCTTAATTAAGCTAAATATCTAATTTGTCCATAAAAAGTTATATTTGCATTCGACCATTAATGATACTAAGATAAGACGTGTCTGCTTGTGAGTGGTTTTTTCATACTATTTTTTGGTAACAAATAGGATTTCATATCTTAGTAAATTTTAAGGGTATAAAATGCCACATAAAATTTGGAATCATTACTCAGGACAAGTAGACATTTTGTGTTTTTTAATCTATTGAGTCAAAGTTAAGACTTCTATTTCTTAGTTTGGTTTTTGTAATTGTTAGTTTGCTTTTGTAATTTTTAGTTTTGTTTTATAATATGTTAGTTTTTTTTAATTCTTTGTTTTATTTAGTTCCTTAGTTTGTAATTCTTAGTTGATATTTATAGCATTTTGTATGGTTTCACAATTTATTTTATCCAACTTGTTCTTGTACTTATTTTTCTATTTTAGATTTTGATAATTTCTTTTTTCCCCATATTTTCAATAAGAAAAAAAATCTTCATTCATAGTCAATTTTTCTATTGAGGTTGATACTCAAATATCTCTATTTTTCATGCACCATATTAAATAGAGTGGTCAGCACTACAACTAGAGCAATGACAAGCTTGCGGTTATTACAATCATGCATTAGTCAACTGCACTAAGACTCCTCTACAAATTAGCATTACATAAAATCATTGACGAATGGAATTTCATGTATCATTGGGGTGGATACTTTTTCAATTCTTATCCACAATATTCTAAAGGCTCCTACAAGGATATGTTCTATGTGGATGATTATCCAGATTAGGCAAACTACAATCGGTGACACTATGGGAGTTACAATGAAGAGATTTACTATGTTGATCAATATTCTCCAAAAATAGATGAGTGAATGGATGCCCTTCAGAACAATGCTAGCCAATGGAGAAGCTTGGAGTAAAATAATGGAGGCACAACTTATCCAGATGAAAGCACAACTCTCCCAACAGATTGAGGTTCCAACACCCTTTCCTATTCTAGGCCAAGATCCATATGATTACAACAATCAACCAATTTTTGAGTTTTTTTTATAGAAGATGAAAAACCAACTTCTATTATATATATTGTTGTTTTAGATGATGAGCTTACCACTCTAGAAGAATATTTGCATGCCACCACTAATTCATTTTTTTGTCTCCGCTATAGTTTAAGATCTAGAAAAATCCCATCAAGGAGTTGGGTGTGTTCCACGTAGAGGAGCCAAAGCCACGTGTTTACATAGTGAAGGACCCCACTACTTATATTATTTCCAATGTTAGTTGGATGGTATAGGAGGCTCAAATGCATACAAATATTTATCAGAATAATTTTAAAATGAGATGATTCCTCCTATACCACCGCCACATTTTCTATATGTATATTTAGGTGATGAGAAGAAGTCAGAGCCAGATCATCCACTTAACTTAGCACAATTGGCACCATCATTTACATATTTTTTACATGTTGCCTTTTCCATGAGAGAAGGTAGTATGCCTCCATTCTTCACAAATGAGAAGATTTTGAGGCCACTAGAAAGGCGACATTCCTATATTGTACCACATCTTCCTGATCCATATGTAGCTAGCTAATACACTACCTCTACAAATGGAGAAACAGTGGTATATTCTACTTGATGGATTGAGGGATGAAAAACAATGGTACTTCAAGCATTAAGAGAATACTTTTGAGATACCATGCCCACCATGGAGCTCATATGTTCAAGGTTCCAACCCTTGTTCATATTCCTTTTAAATGGACCTTCTTTGAGTTTCCATGATCACTTGGATGAGCATTGAGGATTTCTTCCTCTCTATATTGGGTTTAGTGTTTGATCGAGGAAGAGAAAATGTCTAAGCTTGGGGTGGAGGTTGGGTGGTACATACTCCCTTTCACCCATGACTATATGTTTTAGATTCATGTTTTATTTCATCATGTAAGTTTTCTATACATCCTTCTCATTTAGAATACTTGCAATGAATGTGGCTAAAATATCTTCATTTGTTTTCCTATTTCTTACAATGTTACCTGAATCCATTATTTAGTCGATGCAGTTTATATTCATATTTGCACTACATATGGAATTTATCATGCAATCCCCCTTGTTCGAAGTAAATTCTTAATGTTAACTGATTCAACCCTATTTTAGGGCTTCATCTTGTGTCTTTTTGCTCTTCAATCACATCTACACCTGTAAGATTACATGTTATTCCTCCCAATATGCTTATTTGTATAAAATGCACTTATGGACATTATTTTCATGTTTTTCAGGCATTTGGATCACACTTGATGGAAGAGAGAGACAGAGAGAGGAGTGATCCTAGGGTTTCTCTACCCTTAGAGAGTCCCAAAGTGAAGTCTGATGCTTCCTCAACTTACCCCTAGTGTCCAAAGATCCATTGAAGCAAATATGTCTAAGAAAATCCAAAGAACAAAGTCAAAGTGCTGATCCAGGACCCAGTACGGCCGTGGTACCACTGAACGGCCGTGCTAGGTTACTTGCAAATCAACAGAGTCACCCCCAAGTGCAGCAGACAATACCACATCCGTTCAGCCAAGAATAGTCATGCAAGGGACAGCCACCACAGCCGTGCCACCTAGCACGACCGTGCTACACACCTGAAGAACAGGTGCGGCGCAGCACCATAACCACTAGCCCCACCACGGCCGTGCCAGTTTCAGCCCAAAACTGACTAAAACACTGTGATTTTGCCATTTCAATTGCCACGACCATTGTATCCTACCACAATTGTATTCACCCCTACCCACCATGGCCGTGGTGATCCACCATGTCCGTGCTACTCACAAAACCTACCTATTTTTGCATTACTTTATCCATTTTGCCCCTACTTAACCTAGTGCTTCCCCCCACACCTATATATACCTAGGTGGTGGCTGGGGCACAAGGTTAGATGCCCTACATCCACTCTAGCCTCCCCATTTCATCCTCCATCCATTCCCACCTCATTCCACCTCCATTTCATCATTTCCACCATCAAAACCCCACTTTCCTTCCATTTCCACCCTTTTCCACCATACATCCATGCCATTCACCTACCTTGGAGGAGGGATATCAAGCTACAACTGCTAGGAGGTGGATAAGGAGGATTCTTCACCAAACTCATCATGGCTTTTCACCCCTCTACTCATTCTTTCTACTTTCTTTTTGTATTTTCCATTTCCATGAGTAGCTAGGCCCCTTGGGTGGGCTGTTTGGGGGAAATTATGTTACTTTGATACCATGTTGGGGGAAAATGATATGTAAACTTTGTAATTCCATTTTTTAATGATTATATTCTATTTCTATCTCATTCTCCATGAATTGCTTGTTGGTTTGTGTGTGAAATCACCTAGGAATTTAAGGAAATTGCTTATATATGTGAATTTTGGGATTTGCCCCTAGGTCCAATTCTTGGATCCCTAGGCTGCCTCCCATATTCTTATATCCTAATCAATCTCCGTAAGACTAAGTGAGAGATATAAGTATCTAGATTAAATAATTCTAGTACAATTAGCATGGAGCCTTCTCAAAGCTAGAATGCGGGGGAATTAGGGTCCAAAACCCTAATTTCACCTCCCCATTACCACCCTTAGCCCCTAATTGACCTAGGAATGTATAATCTAGAAACCTAGACTTGATTAAACTCTAATTGAATTGAACCTAATCCCTAACCCAATTGAGCCTCGTAAGGGTAGTAGGGGGTGTTAGGGACTAGTTCCCCTATACACAACCTAGCATATCCATGTCTAGTTAGCAGCTTAGGTTAATTCATTAGACTCTAGCTTGTTGTTTGGTTTGGATAATCTAAATGGAATCATAATGTTCATATGTCACCCCCCAACTTAAGTGATAAATGCATACCCCTAAACATCCCATACCTCTCTTTATTGCTTAAAGCCCTAGTTTTGTACTTGCTTATCTTAGTTAGCTCTTTCCTTGCTTAGTTAGCTTCTTGCTTTGTTCTTTCCTTGTTCATGTTAGTTTAGCTCTTTAATTGCTCATTTGCTTCTCTCTTGCTTGGCTTAGTGTAATTTTCCTTTTCATACCTAGCTTAGTCTTTTCTTGCATACTTAGTCTTAATCTAGTCTAGGGTTAACTTAGATTTCATTCTCGCCTTTAATTTCTTTCTTGTTCATCCTTAGTTAATAATAAAAACAAAATTTAAACCCTTAACCCTAGTCTCCATAGTAGGAACCTAGTGAAACTAAATCTATCTCTAGTGCCCCCTCTTCTCCCTGTGGATCGACCCTATACTTGCCACCTTCCTATACTACTATAAGGCCCCTGAACTTGCTTAATGAGTTGAATGAGCTTAATTATCATAATTGAATGCTTATAACCCTAATATAACCTTTTTATATGTTTTGAAATCATAATACAAACTTAAGTTTCAAATTTGGTCCAATTTGGACACTGTTTGAGCAAGTTATGCAAATTTCTATACATTTTGGACTTTTTTGTAATTTACCCGATTGAGGGTTTTCTTCGCAGTTATTCACATAAATGATTTTCCTTAGATTTTATATTATCATTCTTGAGATTTTTGAGCCATGGGTCTCCTAGTTGAGCCATAGTTTGAAGGTGTTTTCCTCAAGGGTATTTTAGGGTTTACCCCTTCATGGATGAGCTACCTTTAGTAGCTACTAACTAATGAATTGTGTGATGGGGTGGGAAATTCGACAAAGGAAAGCTAAACATGTAAGGACCCTGACCTCCGTTTAGGGTTTACCCTGTTTACTTTGTTTAACCTTGATGCTTTGATGCTTGTTAATCACCTTTAGTGGTGATTAGGGTATGTTGGTGCTTTGTTGAGAGTTGGAGGGGCTACTTTCAATTAACCCAAGTCTAGGGTTTATGGGAAAGTTTGTCACCTTGTGTGGTGTTCCTCCCTCTCCTTTCTTCCTCTAGTTTTGAGAGGAAGGTTTGGGCCCATTGCTTGTGTTCCTTTGGACTTGGCTGAGCTTGTTGGGCCTTGTAGTGCCTTGCCTTTGTTCCTTTGGACATTGTGTCGGGCAAGTGCATGCTTGTGTCGCCCAGGCTGTGTCGCACAGGGCTGTGTTGCCCATGATGGTGGTGGTGTGTCATCCAGATGTGTCGCCCATGGATCTTTGACCATCTTTGACCCCGTTTATGACACCACTAGTAGACACTTGGTGCTTGGTGCTTGCATGTGGCAATGGCCGTGGACATGTGTTTAGGGCATGCTAGAGTGGTGGCTTTTGCACATGGACAAGTGTCCCTAGGTGGGCGACACCTTGCTTTGCTCTACCTTGTTTTCTCCTACATCCCCTTCTATATATGTGTTTCCTTTCCCTTGCTAAGGATCCCTTTAGTTCCTTAGTCTTCCTCTCCCTTGGTGCACGACACACTCTCTTCTCTTGCAAGCTTGGTGGCTGATACCCTTGGAGGAGCTAGCTTGGTGTCCGATCCTTGCCTTGGAGTCTCCTTCTTCCTCTAGTGGTGGTTGAACCCTAGAGTGCCTTGCTCTCCTTCCTTGGTGGTGCGTGGAGCTTGGAGCTAGGAGCTTGGAGCTTGCTTAAGGCAGGTTACATAACTCCTAACCCTAACTACACTACCTTCTTTTATGTTCTTATATGTTGCTATGATCATGTCGGCTATATGAGTTGTTAGTTAGTTCCTTGCTTAGGTTGTTCTTGTTGGCTGAACCATGTGTTCTAGGGTTCCTTGGTGAGCAATACTCCCTTCTCTCCTAGGTCTTGAGGAGTGAGCTTGAGTTCTAGTATCATGAGCAACACTCCTCTCTCATTTAAGTTGAGAGGTGAGCTTGTGTTCTAGTAGCTTGAGCAACACCCTCCTCTCACCATGGACTTGAAAGGTGAGCTTGGTGGTAGTTGTGGACCTCGTTTAGGGTTGTTCCTTGTGTTGCCCGATTGGTGATAAGAGATGTGCAAAACCCCTCTCTCGATTAAGTTGAGAGATGAGCCATTTTCTTAATCCTTTAGGGTTTTGGTGCCTTTGAGCTTGAGGTTGGTGGTGACCCTGTTGGGGTGCATCTTGCCCGATATGGTGTTTCTGGTGTTGTTGCCTGATATCTTTTCCTTGGTCTAACCTTGGGTGACATGTTGTGGTGGCTGTGACGGACGATATCCTTGGTCCCTAACCTTGTGAAGGGCATCACACTACCATCCTTGCTTTGTGATGGCCGATAGGGCATGGATTGGTGGGCTGAACGACAGGCTCCTTGCTGGTTGTGTGAGCTGCACCTTGCTGAGCACTTTGCCCCCCCCACACGACTTAGAGATGGCCTAGTGTAGTTGGCTTGAGGCGTGAAAGTGTTGGTTAGCTCTGAGATGATGTGACGGGCGTCGCGTTGACCCCTGCCCTGTGTGACGGTCGATAGGTTCGGGCTAGATAGATGAGCACAACGCTGCATTGCCCGACACCAAGTTGCCCGACAGAGTTGCACGATACGTTGCACGTCACACCTTGTACGATACACTCCTTGGGATCAGCTGCACAACAGACCTTGCTGCACAACGTTACACAAGATGCATGAAGAGCACGATACAACGTTGCACGTTTTACCACAGATGTTGCCCATTATCCTTGGTAGTTGCTTGACCGTTATAAGACTAATGTGGTTGGACAATAGCATTAGCCCTGCCCGATACTACCTATGGTGAGGGTAGTGGATATTGTTAGTGAGGGTCCTGCCCCTTATAGAAACCGATATGTTGTTCTTGCATCACGTTTGGTTTTGATAGTAACCCTAGATGTACACGATATAGTAGACCACATCTATGCTAAACCTTGTGTATGTATCACGTTTAGTCACGATGGTGGCCCTTGATATACTTAATGGTAATCGTTATGGTAGAAATCATTTATGTAACTTACATGTCTTTACATAGGTATGTGATCCTTTTGATATTATGAATAATGTTGGGCAAATGGTAAACATGTAAGATGCTTTGCTTAATAATGTGATCAATGTCTGTGATCTCAAGTTGAGGTATGATTGATAAAGCATATAAGCATCAATGTCACCACTATGTTAATAATATGAACTTCTAAGTTATTCATGATGATTATGTATACTAACCATGCAGGTCTCATGCCGATGCATACCCAGGTAAAGGGCTATGAGGTATATATGTTGAGTAACTCTGCTATGATGGTTACTCTTGATAATGAGATAACCTGTATGATGTATTTAACTAAAGTGCTTGGGATTGCTATTCCATGTTGATGATGAGAATGCCTTGAAAGGCAATGGCACTATGTGATAAGGGATTGAGATCCCATGGCAATGTGATGATCCTTGAGAATGGATCTAGATTATTGGCAAGAGGCCAAGTGGTAACATGAAATGTTGGATCCTTGTGATGGATCAAGATGATGTTGATTACGATAAAAGTATAATACTGAGTTTCATGTTGTTTATTTTATGATAGTTTGCATGTTATACAACTTGGTTGAATCTTGCAATCCACATAAAAGATATTAATTAATCACAGTGGAATATATCATGAAGTTTGCCCTGGCCATAGATCCATCATCGTCGGGAGCTGGTGATGGTGAAACGGGTTCTCCTACGGGATTACCCGGAGCGCATATTGTTGAATATGCGAGGTTTCTCCTAGCCTAAAATAGAAAGGGAATCGAGTACAGCTACGGTTGCAGACTCATATATATATATATATATATATATATATATATATATATATATATATGGAGCATGGTGAACATGCCCATGGCTCAGAGTTGATAGAGCATGAATGCGTTCATGGCTCAGAGCACGGTGAACATGCCTGTGGCTCAGATATACTAGCGTCGTGACCTGTACCAAGGTGGGCTAGGCAGAGGGTAGCCTGCGGGAGCTGACCCTGTGGCTGAGGCCACTTAAGCAAGAGACTGCGGTCCTGCTTGTGTTTTACTCGTGCACTGACCACGAGGCGGAGAGGTCGTGGAGTCCGGCTCTTCCATTGACCTAGTATGGCACCGGCTTGGGTTTCGCAACCGAAGGTTGGATTTGAGCGGTACGGCTCACTTCCTCAGGGCATAATAATATGTAATCCAGCCGCTTAGTATTTGCTTCTTAAGACAAACAAGAAACATTGGTTGAGGCCTTGCTTGTGTAGTTAATCCTATTATATCTTGCAGTTTCTTATATGTTCCTCATATGTGGTAAGACCTTACAAATCTTATCTTGTTAATCATGTTCCATATAGAAATACATTGGTATGTGCCTTCTGTACATCCTAGTAAGAATAGCTTGTTTATATAGACTGTCTTTGTTATACTTCTTATCAGTTATCTTCTTTATCCTTCTAAGGTTTTGTAGTTTCAGCTGGGAGTTATGTTTCTCGTTGGGACTGTGTGTCTCACCCCACTTGTTTACACCCTTTTTAGGTGTTCGAGCTAGGCGTGGTGGTAATTGCGGAGTTGCGGCCGAGCAACAAGACGAGCAGTAGAAGGCAAGCGATGGATATGTTGTTGTTTTGGATGTTTTATAGTAGAGTCTAGAGTTATCCTTGTACTCTCAGGTCCTTGGGAGTGTTTTGACGTTGTTTCACAATGTATAGCTGTTGATCCTTTGTATATCCTGTTGTTGGCCGGATGTGGGCCTTTATGTACATATAAATAGGTGATGAACTCATGTGTTGGTTATACAGTTGTTCCTCTAAGCTATGGACACGTATCAAGGCTTGAATATGTTTATATAACCTGTTTCCTTACAGGATGTGGACTTAAATGTAATAGTTTTCTCAGTTTACCTGCTTTCCGCAATCGGTTTTATTTAACCCATGTTTTTGGTAATATGTGGTTATGGTGATTTCCGCACGTTTTCGTGTAACACCTCGCTATCTGTGTGATAGTGGGATGTGTTGCCACAAGTTTTGGTATCAGAGATCTAGGTTCGCTGAGTCTACAGGGATTTAGGACTAGGTTGTGTCTATTCTTGTGAGTTTTAGATTTTCTCACAATCATCTTCTGCCCTCAGTAGAAGAAAAGCCAAGATGTCTGGAAACCATGAAGAACATGCTGCTGAGAACAGCGATGCTGCATCAGTTGATGGAGCTATAGGGCAGGCATATGAAGATCGGGTGCCTGAGGTCCCCCAACCTGACCCAACCATTCTTGAACACCCTGCCTATCAACAGCTTATGGGGCAGATAGACAACAACCCAGTGGCAGTAGAGGACGAGGACGCGGTCAAGCATCACAAGCGGGATCGTCTGCTCAAGGAAGTAGAGGACATGGGCAGTAAGCAACGGCTCGATTCTATTCTATGAGTCAGCCGGAGGCGATAGTAAACCCACGAGTGGTGACATGTCAGATGGAGTTATTTCCTTCTGATATGTCTTCTTCTTGCTTTATATCTGTTCTGGTTGACCCGGGTGCCACACACTCTTTTATCGCCTATAGTATGCTTGAGAACTGTCGTTTACCTGTTAGCTGTAAGAAATGTAGTTTGTTGTTAGAAACCCCTCTTGCTGGTTCCTCGATGCTTCGAGAAGAGTGTCCATCTTGTGTCTTATCTTTCTCGGCACACAACATTCAAGTGGATCTTATACCACTTGATATGCATGGTTTCGATGTTATCCTTAGGATGGATACCTTAGAGAAGTATAAGGTGGTTTTGGACTGTGGTTCCAAACAGGCAGTGTTTGATGATGATGGAGAGAAGTGGATCTTCCAAAGAGATAGGAAGATTCTTCCGACATGTCTGGTATCAGCTATGGTGGCAGAGAAGTTACTACGACAAGGATGTGAGGCGTTCTTATCTCACGTTGTGGATACCATTGTGGATACCAAAGCGAAAGGTCCTAGCCTGGAGGAGGTGTCGGTTGTCCGAGAGTTTGCGGATGTGTTTCTCGAAGAGTTCTCTGGTGTTCCACCACCACGAGAGATTGATTTTGAGATCAATCTGGTTCCACGAACACAGCCAGTTGCGCAGACACCGTATAGGATGGCTCCAGTAGAGATGGTAGAGATTAAGAAGCAGTTGCAAGAGTTGTTGGAGAAAGGTTTCATCCGACCGAGCACATCTCCTTGGGGTGCTCCAGTGTTTTTTGTGAAGAATAAGGATGGATCGATGTGGCTATGTATAGATTACCGATAGTTGAATAAAGTCACGATCAAGAACAAGTACCCGTTTTCGAGGATAGATGATCTGTTCGATCAATTGTGTGGTGCTACAGTGTTTTCAAAGATCGATCTACGGTCCGAATATCATCAGTTGAGGATTAAGGCGGATGACATATCAAAGTTAGCTTTTAGGACGAGGTATGGTCACTTCGAGTTTGTTGTTATGCCGTTTGGGCTAACCAATGCACCTGCTGCTTTCATGGACCTGATGAACAGAGTGTTCCGTATGTTCCTAGATCAATTTGTTGTAGTCTTTATAGATGACATCTTGATCTACAGTCGGGACAGGCAAGAGCATGAGCAACATCTTCGACGAATGTTGACTCTTCTTCGCCAACACCAGCTATATGCCAAGTTCAGTAAGTGTGAGTTCTGGTTGGAAGAGGTAACTTTCTTGGGTCATGTGATATCTACAGAAGGAGTCAAAGTGGACCCAAAGAAGGCAGAGTCCGTTGCAGATTGGGAACAACCAAAGACGCCGACAGAAGTTCGCAGTTTTCTGGGTTTAGCAGGTTACTACCGGAGGTTTATCAAGGACTTCAGTGTGATTGCATTACCGATGACGAAGTTGACAAGAAAAGATGTACCTTTTGTCTGGGATGATCATTGCCAGCAAGCTTTCCAGAGTCTGAAGGAAAAGTTGACCAGTGCTCCAGTGTTAATCCTGCCAGAGCCTGGAAAGGGCTATGTTGTTTTCTATGATGCTTCCAAGAAAGGTTTAGGTTGTGTGCTGATGCAGGAAGATCATGTGGTTTCTTTTGCTTCGCGACAGCTTAAGAACATGAGGAGAACTATCTGACTCATGACTTGGAGTTGGCAACAGTGGTTCATGCATTAAAGATTTGGAGACACTATCTTTACGGGGAAGTGTGTTAGATCTTCACGGATCATATGAATCTGAAGTACATCTTCTCGCAGCATGAGTTGAACATGCGGCATCGTCGATGGATGGAGCTAATCAATGATTATGACTACACCATCGAGTATCATCCTGGTAAGGCGAATGTGGTAGCTGATGCGTTTAGCCAAAAGTCTTCTTCTTTTTCTTCAAAGAAGGCAAAGTTGAGTTCTCTAGTATGTCATAGAAGGGATATGCTTATCTCCCTGCGGCAGATAAATGTGCAGATGGAAGTCTCCTTGTTAGCTGGACTCTTAGCACAGATGCAAGTCAAGCCTACGCTGAGACAATAGATCAAAGATGCACAGTAAGCAGATGATACAGTACGGTTGATCAGATCAGAGTTTGGTAGCGAAAAGCATGATGGGTTCCATGAGTCCGAGGATGGACTAGTTTGCTATCGTGATAGGATGGTGATTCCCGATGCTGATAATCTGAGGAAGTTAGTACTCGAGGAAGCACACACGTCAATGTATGCTATGCATCCAGGAATCACCAAAGATGTATCATAGTCTGAAGGACTTGTATTGGTGGCCCAGCTTGAAGAAGGATGTAGCTGAGTTCGTGGCTAGGTGTGCGGTTTGTCAGAAAGTCAAGGCTGAGCATCAAAAGTCAGCAGGTACGTTGCAACCCTTTCCGATACCACAATGGAAATGGGATCATATAACCATGGATTTCGTAGTTGCTCTACCCAGGACTACTAGGAATCATGATTCCATTTGGGTTATAGTGGACAGATTGACGAAGTCTGCCCATTTCATACCAGTAAAGACAACGTATACAACTGAGAAACTTGCTCGAGTATATGTAGATGAGATAGTGCGGCTGCACGGTGTGCCAGTGACGATAGTTTCTGACAGAGGTCCTCAGTTTACGACTCGTTTCTGGGAACAGTTGCATAGAGCATTGGGAACGTAGTTGAGGTTCAGTACCGCCTTCCGCCCACAGACAGATGGACAGTCTGAGAGGACTATTCAGATTCTAGAGGATCTCCTTCGAGCTTGTGTTTTGCAGTTCCTAGGCAGTTGGGACGTACACCTCAGTTTGATAGAATTTGCCTACAACAACAGTTATCAACGGAGCATTGACATGACTCCTTATGAGGCCTTGTATGGCAGGAAGTGTAGATCTCCTTTGTGTTGGTATGAGTCTGGTGAATATCAGCTTTTGGGTCCTGAGTTAGTACAACAGACAACTGAAAATATCAAGGTGATACATCAACAGTTGAAAGTGCACAGGACAGGTAGAAGTCTTATGCAGACAATCGCCGACGACCTTTGGAGTTCCAGGTAGGAGACAAAGTGTATCTTAAAGTCTCGTCGTGGAAGGGTGTGCTGAGGTTTGGCCAGAAGGGTAAGATAGCACTCAGATATATGGGGCCATACCCGGTCATAGCACGTGTTGGTAAGGTAGCTTACGAGTTAGAGCTGCCTCCAGAGTTGCACCAATTACATCCAGTGTTCCATGTCAGTATGCTGAAGAAAAGTCATCCGGATACAGGAACAGTGATACATCCAGAGGAAGTTGAGCTTGATGAAGATGTGACCTACGAGGAAGGTCCTGTGATGATCCTTGACAGAAGGATTAAGAAGCTGAAGAGGAAGGATCTGGCTCTTGTGAAGGTTCTTTGGCATCATCGTGGCGTTGAGGAAGCCACGTGGAATCTTGAGGAAGAGATGAGGAGGAAGTATCCCTTGCTTTTCTTTTCGGATTTTGGGGACGAAATCCCTTTGTAGAGGGTTAGTTTGTAAGGACCCTGACCTCCGTTTAGGGTTTACCATGTTTGCTTTGTTTAACCTTGATGCTTTGATGCTTGTTAATCACCTTTACTGGTGATTAGGGTTTGTTGGTGCTTTGCTGAGAGTTGGAGGGGCTACTTGCAATTAACCCAAGTCTAGGGTTTGTGGGCAAGTTTGTCACCTTGTGTGGTGTTCATCCCTCTCCTTGCTTCCTCTAGTGTTGAGAGGAAGGTTTGGGCCCGTTGCTTGTGTTTCGTTGGTCTTGGCTAAGCTTGTTGGGCCTTGTGGTGCCTTGCGTTTGTTCCTTTGGACCTTGTGTCGGGCAAGTGCATGCTTGTGTCGCCCAGGCTATGTCGCCCAGGGCTGTGTCGCCCATGATGGTGGTGGTGTGTCGTCTAGATGTGTCGCCCATGGATCTTTGACCATCTTTGACCTCGTTTGTGTCACCACTAGTGGACACTTGGTGCTTGGTGCTTGCATGTGGAAATGGCTGTGGACATGTGTTTAGGGCATGCTAGAGTGGTGGCTTTTGCATATGGACAAGTGTCCCTAGGTGGGCGACACCTTGCTTTGCTCTACCTTGTTTTCTCCTCCATTCCCTTCTATATATGTGTTTCCTTTCCCTTCCTAAGGATCTATTTAGTTCCTTAGTCTTCCTCTCCCTTGGTGCACAACACACTCTCTTCTCTTACAAGCTTGGTGGCCGATACCCTTGGAGGAGCTAGCTTGGTGGCCGATCCTTGCCTTGGAGTCTCCTTCTTCCTCTAGTGGTGGCTGAACCCTAGAGTGTCTTCCTCTCCTTCTTCCTTGGTGGTGTGTGTTGCTTGGATCTAGGAGCTAGGAGCTTGGAGCTTGCTAAAGGCGGGTTACATAACTCCTAACCCTAACTACACTACCTTCTTTTATGTTCTTATATGTTGCTATGATCATGTCGGCTATATGAGTTGTTAGTTAGTTCCTTGCTTAGGTTGTTCTTGTTGGCCGAACCATGTGTTCTAGGGTTCCTTGGTGAGAAATACCCCCTTCTATCCTAGGTTTTGAGGAGTGAGCTTGAGTTCTAGTATCATGAGCAACACTCCTCTCTTGTTTAAGTTGAGAGGTGAGCTTGTATTCTAGTAGCTTGTGCAACACCCTCCTCTCACCATGGACTTGAAGGGTGAGCTTGGTGATAGTTGTGGACCTCATTTAGGGTTGTTCCTTGTGTTGCCCGATTGGTGATAAGAGATGTGCAAAACCCCTCTCTCGATTAAGTTGAGAGGTGAGCCATTTTCTTAATCCTTTAGGGTTTTGGTGCCTTTGAGCTTGAGGTTGGTGGTGACCCTGTCGGGGTGCATCTTGCCCGATATGGTGTTGCTGGTGTTGTTGTCTGATATCTTTTCCTTGGTCTAACCTTGGGCGACATGTTGTGGTGGCTGTGACGAACGATATCCTTGGTCCCTGACCTTGTGACGGGCATCACACTACCATCCTTGCTTTGTGATGGCCGATAGGGCATGGATTGGTGGGCTGAACGACAGGCTCCTTACTGGTTGTGTGAGCTGCACCTTACTGAGCACTTTTCCCTCACACACACACGAATTAGAGATGGCCTAGTGTAGTTGGCTTGAGGCATGAAAGTGTTGGTTAGCTCTGAGATGCTGTGACGGGCGTCACATTAACCCCTGCCCTGTGTGACAGCCGATAGGTTCGGGCTAGATAACTGAGCACGACGATGTGTTGCCCGACAGAGTTGCATGATACGGTGCGCGTCACACCTTGCACGATACACTCCTTGGGCTCAACTTCACCGTGGACCTTGCTGCACAGCGTTACACAAGATGCATGAAGAGAACGACACAGCGTTGCGCATTTTACCACAGATGCTGCCCATTATCCTTGGTAGTTGCTTGACCGTTTTTTTTTGTCCCGTTTTTTTTTGGTAGTTGCTTGACCGTTATAAGACTAATGTGGTTGGATGATAGGATGAGACCTGCCCGATACTACCTATGGTAAGAGTAGTGGGTATTGTTAGTGAGGGTCATGTCCCTTATAGAAACTGATATGTTGTTCTTACATCACGTTTTGTTTTGATAGTAACCCTGGATGTGCATGATATAGTAGACCACATCTATGCTAAACCTTGTGTATGTATCACGTTTAGTCATGATGGTGGCCCTTGATATACTTAATGGTAATCATTATGGTAGAACTCATTTATGTAACTTACATGTCTTTACATAGGTATGCGATCATTTTGATATTATGAATAATGCTGAGAGAATGGTAAACATGTAAGATGCTTTGCTTAATAATGTGATCAATGTCTGTGATCTCAAGTTAAGGTATGATTGATAAAGCATATAAGCATCAATGTCACCACTATGTTAATAATATGAACTTCTAAGTTATTCATGATGATTATGTATACTAACCATGCAGGTCTCATACCGATGCATACCCAGGTAAAGGGCTATGAGGTATATATGTTGAGTAACTCTGCTATGATGGTTACTCTTGATAATGAGATAACCTGTATGATGTATTTAACTAAAGTGCTTGGGATTTCTATTCCATGTTGATGATGAGAATGCCTTGAGAGGCAATGGCACTATGTGATAAGGGATTGAGATCCCATGGCAATGTGATGATCCTTGAGAATGGATCTAGATTATTGGCAAGAGGCCAAGTGGTAACATGAAATGTTGGATCCTTGTGATGGATCAAGATGATGTTGATTACGATAAAAGTATAATACTGAGTTTCATGTTGTTTATTTTATGATAGTTTGCATGTTATACAACTTGGTTGAATCTTGCAATCCACATAAAAGATATTAATTAATCACAGTGGAATATATCATGTAGTTTGCCCTGGCCATAGATCCATCATCGTTGGGAGCTGGTGATGGTGAAATGGGTTCTCCTACGGGATTACCCAGAGCGCATATTGTTGAATATGCGAGGTTTCTCCTAGCCTAAAATAGAGAGGGAATCGAGTGCAGCTACGGTTGCAGACTCTGATATATATATATATATATATATATATATATATATATATATATATATATATATGGAGCATGGTGAACATGCCCATGGCTCAGAGTTGATAGAGCATGAATGCGTTCATGGCTCAGAGCACGGTGAATAGGCATGTGGCTCAGATATACTAGCACCGTGACTTGTACCAAGGCGGGCTAGGCAGAGGGTAGCCTGCGGGAGCTGACCCTGTGGCTGAGGCCACTTAAGCAAGAGACTGCGGTCCTGCTTGTGTTTTACTCGTGCACTGACCACGAGGCGGAGAGGTCGTGGAGTCTGGCTCTTTCATTGACCTTGTATGGCATCAGCTTGGGTTTCACAACCAAAGGTTGGATTTGAGAGGTACAACTCACTTCCTCAGGGCATAATAATACGTAATCCAGCCGCTTAGTATTTGCTGCTTAAGACAAACACGAAACATTGGTTGAGGCCTTGCTTGTGTAGTTAATCCTGTCATATCTTGTAGTTGCTTATATGTTCCTCATATGTGGTAAGACCTTACAAATCTTATCTTATTCATCATGTTCCATATAGAAATACATTGGTATGTGCCTTCTGTACAGCCTGGTAAGAATAGCTTGTTTATATAGACTGCCTTTGTTATACTTCTTATCAGTTATTTGCTTTATCCTTATGAGGTTTTGTAGTTTCGGCTGGGAGTTATGTTTCTCGCTGAGACTGTGTGTCTCACCCCGTTGGTTTACACCCTTTTTAGGTGTTCGAGCTAGGTGTGGTGGTGGTCGCGGAGTTGCGACCGAGCAGCAAGACGAGCAGTAGAAGGCAAGCGATGGATATGTTGCTGTTTTGGATGTTTTGTAGTAGAGTCTAGAGTTATCCCTGTACTCTCAGATCCTTGGGAGCATTTTGATGTTGTTTCACGATGTATAGCTGTTGATCCTTTGTATATCCTGCTGTTGGTCAGATGTGGGCCTTTATGTACATATAAACAGGTGATGAACTCATGTGTTGGTTAGACAGCTGTTCCTCTAAGCTGTGGACACGTATCAAGGCTTGAATATGTTTATATAACTTGTTTCCTTGCAGGATGTGGACTTAAATGTAATATTTTTCTCAGTTTACCCGCTTTCCGCAATCGGTTTTAATTAACCCGTGTTTTTGGTAATATGTGGTTATGGTGATTTCCGCACGTTTTCGCATAACACCTCGCTGTCTGTGTGATAGTGGGATGTGTTGCCACAAAACATGTCAATATGGACGGTGGGGGAGCTGCTTGTGTGTGTGCTTGTATATTCTTAATAATTTAAGGCCATAGACACATGGGGAAGCTACTTTTACACCTCATGCTTGCTTCTATCCTTATCCATGGGCTATATTTACCTCTTCTTTGCCCAAATTCGAAACTATGCTTACTTTCTCTTTCCTCTAACCTAGAGCAATGAATCCACTCTATTTTTCTACAGAACCAACTGCTCTAAGGTAGAAGACAACCTCTTTTTGGAGAAGAAGGTCTTCTAGAGCTCCATTTAGCCCTACCTAGGGTTTCTAAGGTCATCTTTTAGGAATTTTGACCTAGGAAAGTTGTTTTCTTCCTTCCTTCTCTATTTTTATTGCTCTTCTCCTTTCTTAGACCTTCCTCTAGGTCGGAAACCTGTTGTTCCATGGTGAAAGTGGCTATAGAACTCAAAAATCTATCCTTCTTGTTTCTTTTTCTAGGGTTTTGCTTCCTTGTGGAGAGAAGTGCTTATTTGGCCAAGTTTAGATCTAAATCCAAGGTTTTCTTGCCCTATTTTCTCGAGATTCTTTCTATTTGGGATATGACCTACTCTATAGAGGCAAGTTATATAACATTCTTCACTTATATTGCTTACTAGAAGCTTGTTAGTTCATGTTTATGCCTTAATGTGTTGATTTAAGCATAGTGAAACCATGCTTGTTTAGAATTACGAATTTTTGTGGTGTTCTCTATTTTGTTCTAGTTCTATATGAACTTGTAAACATGTGTATGACCTTTCTAAGGTGTATTATGATTTGGACAGGTTGATAGCATCAACCTATGGTGCTAAGCACAAAATAGTTGATGGTTCAAATTAGGGTTTTCAAGCTATTTCATTCACTATCACACCACCGATGGTCATACCATTCAATAGCCAATGGTGTTGCTATTTTGGCAACTGATGTTCATGATCAAGGGTATCAAATTTATGGTGACAACCTATGGTCACCCCCTTAGGTTAGTTTTTGGCTCAATTATACGTTTAATTATCATCTACTAAGTATTCTAATGATGTTATCAATCGATGATGACATTAGCTTAATATCTGATGGTATTAACTGAATGTATTACTGATCTAACAACCAACAATGACCTAATGATCACAATTAATGGTGGATCAGGTCATCATCATATATGATGAGTTAAGAATGTAATTGTAGATTTGACTAAACTTTAAACCAATGGTTCCTTAGTTCAATTGATATAATGGTTAGACCTATACATCAATTGATAACCTTGAATAATGAACCTGATCCAATGAATAATATTAGATGCTTCAATACTCAATGGATTAGAATAAATCACATGGTATTATTTGTGGGTCCTAGTGATGATATTTTGATGGTTCAATACTATTAATTTGTAGTCTTACCTTTGCCATCATATAGTTATATTTGATCAATAAATCACTATAATAAGTGGATGTGTAACTCCCATGTGATCTACCTTGTTATACCTAACCGTAGTGTAATTATATGATGTTGATTGGTTATAATCAGACCTCTTGAATGATTAATGTGATAATGAATTACACTCTTCTTGTGTTGAAACCAAATTATAGTACTATTTGAATATCATAGTGCCTTGCCATGTTAGTATCTATGGACACATATGTGCTAATGATCTTTTGAGCCTTGTTTAAGACATGGAATGATGATGATAACCTTACTATGAGTAATGTGATGGCCTTAATGACCTTTGGGCATGTTTGAAGCCATGATTGAGGTGAAATCCTCTTCATGTTCCAATAAGGGTTAAAACCCTGGAACTTGTGATAAGATATTGGTATCTTGTAAAAGTATGATGATAAGTGTGGTCCATTAATTTGTAATGAATGATAGAATGTGTTAATGTGATTAAGATTTATATCTCAAATGTTTTATATCTTTTAAAGTTTTTATACATATACTCTTATTAGAAAAGAATTAGTTAAATGTCCATTTGTATGATTTAGCCTTAATTCACCCAATTGGCATAACTAATTAAGTGAAACTCTAATCATGTAGTGCCTTGTGCCATAGATCTATTTGAGTGTCAGAAATTGCCAGATAGTGAAATGAGTATTCCTAAGGGATACTCGGAGCGCATACTGATGAGTATGATGGGTGCTTGTCATCCTGAATTCAAATATTAGGGAGGATGACAGTGGTCATACCTAGCCCTCAGTTTGAGAACGACTGCGGTCGTGTCTCGGCGATTATATATATATATATATATATATATATATATATATATATATATATATATATATATATATATATATATATATATATATATATATATGATGAGATTGGAGGTCAATTGTGGTTGTACCTTGGATGGTAGGGTATGCGTACCAGCCTCCTTTAACTAGTGTCGTGACCTGTACTAAGGATAGACTAGGCTGTTAGCAGCTTGACCTTGTGTTGCTGTGGTGGACCCGTACTGACCGGGGGCAGAGAAGATCTTAGGAGTCTGACTCTTCCTAGATATTATATGGAACTAATTTTGACTTAGTAGTGGTCAGTTGGGACTTGAGTGGTATTTCTCAAATCCCTCAGGGCAATGTAATAAAAGAAGTGATATAAGTCGTGTAGTATACTGACTATGGTTAAATACATCTCACAAATGTTTGATTAGTCTTTAACTTATCTTTATACTATTTAGTGCTTACAAGATGATATCATATGACCTTTGAGTAATTATACTTTTTGTCAAGTTAATTTGCTTAATAGCTTAGTATGCTTAACCTATTCAATCTTCTTAAATTTCTTATTCATTACTATATCTGCTTTATTCATTTACTGTCAATCAATATGTTATAATCAATATATGTTGGAGAGAGTTATATCTCTCATTGGGAATGGGTCTCACTCGTGGGTCACCGCATTTTTATTTAGGTGGTCATGGGCAATGAGGTCGAGGTCACACTGTGGAAGAGAACCAACCTAGTGATCAATAGATTCAGAAGGTTGGTTAGTTGTAGATGTTAGTAGTAGAGTCCTAGTGTCATCCCTATACTCTCAGGTCTGGGTATGGGATGTGTTTTCTAGATGATATATTTGTATTGACATGATATTTTAGTAGTATGCCAATGTTTGTGAATATATAGCATGTATATGTGAAATATCTTTTGTATGCAGGATGTGACTGAGGTCTTTCGACCCATATGTAAATACTTGTTACAATATATGAGAATGAAATGATGGACTTTTTATAAATGGTCTAGAATTTATTTATATTGTTGGAATTGGTTTTAATTATTCTGCATTTTTTACTATGTAATTAATTAGTGGTGATCATGTTTTATGTTTTGAGTAATCTTGTTAGCGTGACGATGTGTCACAACTACGACATGACCCCATGCGCTTGCGGGTGTAGTTGTTTTAGTGTGAGTAGGTGTTTTTATAAATATCGAAAGTGAATCCACCATGTGTGTCTGTTCGCGGGGTTGCATCTATTCAAACTCCAATTGAGTAGTGTGTAACACCATTGGCGGAAATGCATCATTAACTATGTTGGGGAAATAGCAGCACATAGTATAGCAGCAGAAGCAAAAAAATTATCTATTTGTATTCCCCAATGCAACAAGATCGTGTCAACTACTATGAAATAGGAAGGATAGTTTTAGTGAGTTATACCTGGTCCTGGAGTAAGTCCAATGACAAAACTCACTTCTTTGCAACTGATGATAAGTTGCTCTTGGACGGTGGTTATGCAACTCTTGGTCTTCACCATGAATAGTTGTCTACACGACCTCTATAGCGACTCTGGTGGTCTGGCCATAGACTATAGGTTGCAGTTGCTCTCTGAGTAGTAGCCAAAGGAATCCTACCTCTAGACTAGTCCACATGGACCAACTAGAACTCCTGTCATTCACCAAGAATGGATAGGAAGGAGTTGTCCTCCCCGTTAGTGTACTAGTCACCAACCTTCTCTCCCACACTGATAACTTCTCAATTGTTCTCTCCCGCTGGATATCCCTCCTTTTTAGGTAGGATTTTCCCATGCTCTCTTGGTTACCACAACCAGAGAGGACAGCAATTGTTAAAGGAACTAATTCTCAATTGTCTGTATTGTTCTCAGGGAAGCTCCCAGTACCCCTATATATATAGGAGGGGTTAGGGTCAAGGCTCCCAGTCCCCATCTAATGATGGACTAAAGTGGGAGTGGAAAGGACCGAAAGATCTTGAATATTTACAAAAATTCTGTAAGTTTCACAACTTGTGTCAGCCGAAACGGTCGTCTTGCATACGAGACAGTCATTTTTCTAAGTGAGATGGTCGTCTAGGACGTGAGACGGTCGTCTCGCTAAGTGAGATGGTCGTTTTGCACTTTCCCAGTCAGATATGAATTGACAAATCATTTCCTAATCAATGTCACATGTTAATTTACTTGCACCCCAAGTATGTACAATTGAAACGAGTTCGAAAAAATTACAAAACTTTTGTTCATCCTAACTAAGTTGTCTCACACCAGAGAGATGCCCAACTCACTTACCCAGACGTTCATTTGGTGATTTGAGATGAGTCAATTAGTTTAATCATATTGAATCAGTCGGTTCAGGGACAAACTTAGCCAAATCAATATCCGATCAACCTGATCCCCAAACATCCATCTCAACTACATGAGACACCCGTATGACTGCCCAAACGGACATCTCACCCAGTGAGATGGTTGTTTGGCAGACCTAGTCAGTCATTCAAGCAATCAATTCCATGAATTGAATACCTAAACACTTTAGTAATCAATCCAACTATTATTTAAGATCAAACTCCTCTTCTAGATGAGTTTCTATGTGTGTGACCCTATAGGTCCCATATCACGTTGGCAGTGAATGTCCATAAATAGCTTATGACATCACAAGCAAAGAGTGGTGTCTAGTCACACATCAGTGTTATCCAAGTGAAATGGAAAGTTGGAGAACAACTTTAACTTATAATCTGTGTAAGGTGTTGCAATGATTGTATAATTCCTTTGTCTCTCATGTCCAGGATGAACTTGAGGCATGGTTGGTCATCCTATCAATGTTCAATCCATGTTTCTTAAACTAAGAGCAGACTGTCTAGGATAATGTGACATTAATATCATATATTGATTCACATGTGCATGCACATGCGTTTCTCAGTCTCGCTAATCAAGTGGCCAGGATATCATACTCCCATAGGAGGAACAAATCTCATATCTATCACTCACAGTCTATCCCCATGTGTCAAAGCCACCCAATCATCACTGTTATAACAACCCATGTTTTAGGTTTACATTTTATGATGTCAAAGCGTACCCAACGACATGTGACGAGTGCATTGATTTCACTATGAGAGATGGATATGACCACAAAACCATGTGTCACTCTCAAGGTGGGTGTTTCTGATACATTGTTCTCTAATATGTATCTGTGTGCTTTGTTTGATATTGCCATATCATGACTAATGAGATTTAGTTATCAACCAACTCACACTCTGATCTAATGTGTTATTGTTATCTATCAACCTTCCACAATAACAACCGATCATGGACATAATGATAATATGTATATGTACTCTTAACATTTGTATGATCTAATTAAAAGGATATGAACTTGGAAACATACATTGTTGAGTAATATAATTCTCTAGATATTCACTTTTTATCCTAATTATCTCATAACTAAGTGAAACAGATGAACTGGAAGCTTGCCTTTATATATGTGTTATTATTAATCAAATCCTTTTAGGTAATTATGCCATGTCAATCATCATATGATTTTCTCTATGGGAACACCTTACCAACAAGCTATATTTTTGAAAATATGCCAATGGCTAGAAATCACCCATTGTAGCCAAAAATTTAATCATCATGTTCCCTTGAATGATGGCAAGTCGTATGGGATTGAGAGGAATCAAATGCTACATGTATATTACTAAATAGTGTAGCATACCTTACCAAAAGACTCCCACTTGCACTTAGATCCAATCACCAATGAATCTCATCCTTAGTGATCTAAACATGTCCAACATGCTTCTGCTGCGCTAGTGCTAAATTAGAGGGTTAGTAACACTTTGTTTATAGTCAGTATATTGCATGTTTCTTATCTCTTCTCTCTGAGATGAAACCGCCGTAATATGGTATCTGATATTCCTTGCCTAACGATTTGCTCCATTGTTGTCACAATATTTCTACTGAGTTATCATTGGTTGGAATATCTATAAGTTCATCCTATGAACCTTTAGATCCATATCGTATCATTCAATGTTCATAACACAAATATACTCGGCTTCTAATGTAGATTAGCATTAATGACTATTAGTTCAGAACCTTTCCAACTAATCATCACTTTTTCTTTTAAATAAAACATATTTTAATTTTGTGATCAACTTTGTCATTTATGGAAGCTTGCATCAATGTAACCCTTTACATCCAACTCTTCCCTTTTTATTGTTGTCATCATTGACTAGAAATCTATCCTTAGTCACTTCTCAAGTACTAATGGATATCTTTAAGGACTTTCCAATAACCCTTATTGGAATTTATATCATCTTGTCATGTCTAATATGTACAATATTATATGGGATAAGCTTGTTAATAGATTACACGATAGATCCACTATTGGGCTGGCCCATGGAATCTAATTCATGATACTTCCATTCTTCATAAGAGTAGGAATATTGGGTTCATGAGAGACTAATGTGAATTCTCTCTCATAGAATCCATTCATGTTGAACTCTTTCAACACATTGCTATTGTATGTGCTCAAACTTCCATTGTGAAACATTCAAGAACTATGTCATAGGTCTTAATCCTCATCTCATAAGATGTTTCACTTGTACCTTCATCGCTGAAGGGGTTTTTCATGCCAGTTCTCAACATTCACAATATTGAGATGTTATTCCTAATCATATATGGAATATTCATATATGCTCCCATTAAATCTTTTGTAAACAAAAATTTCTTCTTTTGTATTAGTTCATGTCAAACTCTTTGACTATCTTGTCAAGTCAAAAGATCCCACTTATGAGTTTCTTGTTTCAATCCCAGATTGAAATGTGTAGTTTATGGACTTAATTTGCATTCATGAAGTTATGAAACCTTTTATGTTGTGTCACATACATATCCTATAATGTATCCCCTTAAGGAATCTAGTTTCCATTTTTCATATGCAAAATATCATAGTCCATTTTAACTACAACAACAAGCATGGCAATTGGTAAATGAATTTCTATCATGTTCAACATTTGGAACTTGATTTATTCAACTAAATTGTCCTTTTATGTTATCCATGTTGGTCTTGATCATAAGACCCTATTGTACCCTTTATGTGTTACCCCTTTAGGTGGTGCTATCAAGGTCCTAGCTTGTTGGCTTACATGGATTCCATATAGCTAAAAAAAAGACTCATAATTGACTAGTTGGCTCATCCTATATGACCAACCCATCTAATTAGTTGGATTCACAATCCTCCAATCTCATATGTGTTATACTAGAATATTTTGTTCAGTATTACATGATGAACTTGAGATTCCACAACAACTTGTGATTCTTATTGTTCACATTGTACCCTTGTTGTTGACCTCAAACACTTTGAGAATTACCTTTACTCCCACTGAATCTTTAAGAACTCAGTTATTCTATTAACAAAATATTTTTTTATTGGATTGAGATTAATAGTAATGTTCAACTACCATGGTTTATGGATAAATCTTCTCAAGAAACTACTTTCTCAAAGTGGGTTTCAATCCTTTAGACCTATTGGCACATTCCCAAATCAAATCATATATGATGTCTTACAAACCGTTCTCATGGTACATTATTTAGTGATAGGTATATATTTATGAGGATATAAAAAGACTAGATTAATTGATAATTATATCATGACTCATCAAGGTATAATTCCTTCATTATGAAAAATCATCATGTTCAGATGAATTTGACATTATACATTATCACAGTTCATTCCTAAAGGTAATCAAGGTATTGCTAAAGTATTTCAACATTTAATCATATCAAAGTATCTTAATACTTTTATCAATGTCATACTTCATATACAATCTCCTTGAACAATTTCAAGAGATTATTATTTTTTTTTCATTTGGTGCATATCATCATATTACCAATAAATGAAAATGAAGTATTAATTTTCTATAGCATTCATTGCATAAGATCTTCATGCATCATATGCATAAGGTCTAATGAAAGCTTCATCCCCCACTACGTTTAGTGAAGGATGTCATGTCATATTGTCTATGCACTACTACAGAAACATCGTTCAACGTCACTTTTAGAGGCCTTAGTTTTTTTAGTAAAACCGACGATGTTAACATTAAACGTCAGTTAATAAGGACATCCGACGTCTATATTTGAAGACCATCCAAACACGGGTATCACTTTTCATTCAATGTCGGTTGAAGAAAAGAAACTGACGCCTAAAGTAGCCTGTGAAATCTAATTTTTTCGAGCAAAAAAAAATTACGCCAAAGTATCAGATACAACGTCGGTGTTTTAACTAAAAACTGACACTGAATGAAAATAAAATTTGCGCCAAAATTTCCAATATGGGCGTCAGTTGTCTTAGCATAATCGACTTGATAAGGGTGCGCACGCCGTCCCCGCCAAAAAAATTAGGGTAAAGGAAGGTCCAATTGGACGTCGGTTTGTTACTATCAACCGACACTTAAGATGTTAGGTGTCAGTTTTGTAGATAGCTGACACCTTTTAAAAACTTAATAGACCCGCGATCACCCAAGTATTCCCCTTTCTTCTGTTTCATCGCTCCTCTCCTGCTGCTCGCCTAAAATCACTCGACGACGCCCCCGCCCGCCCGTAGATAACCTGCTGCTCGCCGCCACTGCTGCTGGTGCGTCTCTGCTCGCAGCCGCCGCCGCGTCCTCCTTCTCCTGCTGCTGGTGCTGCTCTGCTCTCCGACCTCCACCACCGCCTCCTGCAGCTCTGCTCGCCGCCTCCTTCTCTACTCACCACCGTTGCTCTCACACCGCCTCCGTCGCTCTTCTCCATGCTGCTAGGTAGCCCTCTTCTTCTTCCTTCATGCCCCTCTTTTCTTCCTTCTCCCTTCAGGCCCCTCTTCTTCTTCCTCCTTCTCCCTCTCCTTACCAAATGGATTAAAGCAAGACCACAACCATGTGGGATGGCCACGACTATGGCTGTGTTGGCTGACCACAGCCGTGCTGGCCAGCACGACTGTGGTAGGCCAACACAGCCACGGCTGTGGCCAGCCCACACGGCCGTGGCCTTGCTTTTATCCATTTAGTAAGGAGGGAGTAGGAAGAAGAAGATACATTTGCAATTGAATACTAATGCTTGACCTAATTCTGTAAATTTTGATACATGTTGAATTAAGATATTAAAATTGTAACACACATTTCACCATAATCTTGAATTAACCATATTGCTGAAATCTTGTGATCAATCTATGTAAGATATTAAAACCCTAATGTTAAATCTCTAATTTTATAGTGATGTGTCACCCTAACATCTACATGAATCCCTATTGTATGATGTATATTGATGATAATGCATGAGCTAGTTTGAAATTTTGAAATCAATTATGAATCTCTCCATCCCTAGGTCATACTAATTTATGTGTAATCTTTATCTTGATGATGAACATGCATGGACACTCGAAATGTTGAAATCAATGTTATAGAATGACATCACATGTATTTGTTGGTCTAGAACCCGTCCAAGATTTACTCATTAGGAGTAAATCTTGGATAGTCCCCGGTTTGGGACTATTCTTGAACACCTAATCTCACTTAGGATGTAAGTGTATAATGTGTATTTGGTTTTAAAGAAAATTCTGGCAGCATTCCCCGTTTGTTCTCTAAGTACATCTGTACTTGGAGAATAGCGGGGAAATGCTACTGAAATTTTCTTGAAAACCCAATACACATTATACACTTACTAGTGAGATTAGGTGTTCAAGAATGGGATAGGTGGTACACATTTATTATATATAAGAATGACAACACATGTATTTGTTGGCCTAGAAACCCATCCAAGATTTACTCATTAGGAGTAAATCTTGGATAGTCCCCGATTTGGGACTGTTCTTGAACACGTAATCTCACTTAGGATGTAAGTGTATAATGTGTATTTAGTTTTCAAAAAAATTTCAACAGCATTTCCCCATTTGTTCTATAAGTACATATGTACTTAGAGAACAATGGGGAAATGCTGCCAAAATTTTCTTAAAAACCCAATACACATTATACACTTACTAGTAAGATTAGGTGTTCAAGAATGGGATAGGTGGTACACATTCATTATATATAACAATGTCAACACATGTATTTGTTGGCCTAAATTAAGTTTTTACCATGCAAAAACTCTAATCCTAGACCCTAATCTTGTTGTAATATGTACTTGTTTTCTCTTTGATCATAGAATCGATAGGTCATGGATGTCCATTCGCAATCACTACACCCCAGAGTTTATTTCTGGTCTTGACCAGTTTATTAGATTTTCCGAGGAACATAGGAAATAACCTGGAGATAGGTTCTACTGTCCATGTAGGCATTGCGGCAACAACTTGAAAGTCAGCACTGGTGACAAAATCAAAAGTCATGTCATGTACAACGGGATTATACAAGGCTATACAGAATGGCACTGGCATGGAGAGATTTCAAACCCAAAACCAGTGGATGTCGATAGCAGTGCTTGTGTGGAAGAAGAAATTGCCTCCGATGACGTAGATGTGAATGAACCAGTTCCAGTAGACATTGTTGATGCGATGCTGGATACTTGTGGGGTAGAGCACACCGATCCACCTCCCATTTTTAGATACATTGTGCATGATGTTGAGATATCGTTATACACAGGTTGTACTAAGTTTATGAAGCTTAGTGTTGTGTTGAGATTGTATAAGATGAAAGCTAATAATAGATGGAGCGGCAAAAACTTCACATCATTGTTGTCTTTGTTGAAAGAAATGCTTCCTGAAGGAAACGAGCTGCCAATCTCAACATACCAGGTAAAGAAATTGTTGTACCCAATGGGAATGGATGCCAATAAGATACACACATGCCCAAATGATTGTGTATTATTTCAAAAGGACTATGTAGATTTAAAAGATTGCCCAAAATCTGGTGCGTCACGGTATAAATTGACGACTTCAGGGGAGCCCAAAACTGGTTCTCCTGCCAAGGTGATGTGGTATCTACCTATAATATCACAGTTTCAACGCTTGTTTTCCAATCCGATAGATGCGACGAATTTGAGGTGGTATGCAGATGTTAAGAAAAATAATGATGGGATCCTACGACATGCGTCTGATTCCCCACAGTGGAAGAAGATTGATCTATTGTACCCTGAATTTGGTGAAGAAGTCAGGAATCTAAGACTTGGGCTTTGTACAGATGGGATGAATCCATACGGGACATTGAGCAGCCAACATAGCACTTGGCCAGTCATGCTTGT
This sequence comes from Alisma plantago-aquatica, assembly GCA_963693085.1. Taxonomy (NCBI): domain Eukaryota; kingdom Viridiplantae; phylum Streptophyta; class Magnoliopsida; order Alismatales; family Alismataceae; genus Alisma; species Alisma plantago-aquatica. The sequence continues at coordinate 1,058,397,405 of OY856410.1, forward strand.
TATATACAATCTTCCTCCCTTGCTGTGTATGAAAAATAAGTACGTAATGATGTCATTGTTGATATCTGGCCCTAAACAACCTGGAAATGATATCGATGTTTATCTTGAACCTCTGATTGATGACTTAAAGAAACTCTGGGGTGAAGGTGTGATGACCTATGATGCTTCACGAAGAGAGACATTTCGTTTGCATGCTATGTTGTTTTGCACTATTAATGACTTTCCAGCATATGGGAATTTGTCTGGATATAGTGTCAAAGGAGCTAAAGTGTGTCCTATATGTGAAGAGAATATTGATTCAACAAGACTAAAACATGGCGGTAAGACTGTATATCTCGGTCATCGAAGGTTTCTTACAAAATTCCATCCATATCGTAGGAAGCGCAAAGCATTCAATGGATTGAATGAGGAACGGAGTGCACCTAAACCTATACCAGGGGATGTTGTTTATGAATGAGTAAAAGACTTTGTCAATGAATTTGGTAAGAGATCATAATGTATGGCCACATGGAGTGACAAATCTTTATTCAAGAAGAAGTCAATATTTTGGGATCTTCCTTATTGGAGTTCTTTGACAGTCAGGCATTGTATCGATGTCATGCACGTTGAGAAAAATGTCTATGATAGTGTCATTGGTACTTTTTTGAATATATCGGGTAAGACTAAAGATGGGATAAAATCCATACTAGACCTACGTGAAATGGAAATAAGGTCAGAATTAACAGAATTACGTGAAATGGGAAATCGGAGAACATACTTACCTCCGGCTTGTTACACATTGTCTAGAAAGGAGAAGAAAGCTTTTTGTAAATGTTTGGTAAATGTTAAGGTGCCACAGGGTTACTCATCCAACATCTGTAGATTGGTATCAATGAAAGATATGAAGTTGATAGGTCTTAAATATCATGATTGTCACACTCTAATGCAACAAATATTGCCTGTGGCAATTCGATCTATATTTCCGAAGCATGTAAGGTTTACAATCACCAGACTTTGTTTCTTTTTCAACAGTTTGTGCAACAAAGTTATTGACCCTAATACTCTCAATAATTTGCAAAGAGAAGTGTTTGTTACCCTATGTCAGCTTGAGATGTATTTTCCTCCATCGTTCTTTGATATCATGGTACATCTTGTTGTCCACTTGACTAGGGAAGTGAAAATGTTGGGACCAGTTTTCTTGCATTAGATGTATCCCTTTGAACGATACATGAGCATTTTTAAAAATGATGTTCGAAACTGTTATCGGCCTGAAGGGAGTATTATTGAGGGTTATGTGGCGAGAGAGGTTATGTATTTTTGCAATGACTTTCTCAGTTGTAATGACACTCCTGGTAATGACAAGAATATTGAGGAGCAATTTGGCATATGAATTTTAGGATAACAAGTGAAAGTAATCAACCATGAGTAGTTGGAACAAGGTCATTTGTATATTTTACACAACATGGACAAAGTGAGTGTTTATATCGAGGAACATACCAATTTCATCAAAAGACAATATCCTCGAGCCAATACAATGTGGCTTGCTAGAGAGCATAACAAGACATTTATTAAGTGGTTTGAAGATAAAGTTTTACATCAACTATCTCAAACACCAGATGATATTATTGAAACTATCAAATGCCTCGCCTTTAAACCAAAATTGAATGTTATGTCTTATGAAGGGTATGACATTAATGGATTCACATATTACACAAAGCGCCAAGATGATAAGAGTGTCGTCCAAAATAGTGGGGTCACCCTTCAAGCGTCGAATATGTTTTTTGCAAGTGCAAAGGATAAGAGTTCACGTGAAGCTAAAATGTCATATTACGGTGTCATTGAAGACATATGGGAGTTTGACTACATAGATTTCAGAATTCCACTCTTCAAATGTAATTGGGTCGATAACACCAAAGGAGTTATAGTGGATGAATTGGGTTTCACTTTAGTGAACTTTGAAAAGATTGGTGAGAAGGGTGAACCATTCATATTGGCATCACATGCGAAACAAGTATTTTATATCGATGATCCTGCAAATGATAAATGGTCAGTTGTTCTTCATGGTAAAAGACAATTCATTGAAGATCCTATAGATGAAGAAGAGTACTATGATAAGTATGATGACTCCAGTCCATTCTCAGTTGGGTTTCCAGTACCATCAAATATTGAAGCTAATGATGACTTGTATGTGCGCGGAGATCACAATGAAGGATTGTTAATTGATAAAAACTCGCAATATTAGAGGCATGTTTATATTTTTTTATTTGTTTTATTTTTATGAATGTGAACTTTACAATGTGAATTACTTTACAATGTGAATGTGAACTTTACAATGTGAATTTTACAATGTGAATTACTTTACAATGTGAACTTTACAATGTGAATTACTTTACAATGTAAATTACTTTACAATGTGAACTTTACAATATGAATGTGGACTTTCAGATGGCTGAGCATTCTCTTGATGAGCGTGCTGATGATTACCGTGAGGGCGAGGACATAAATGCGCCGCCTCACAATGTAAGTTTTAAAAATATATCATATATTTATGTGTACATGTCCATTTATAGTTATATCATGTAAGTGTGTTTATTTTGTCAAACTTTAGGTTGATGATGCACATGTACCCTCTGAAGCACTTGAGGCACTTGATCAGCAGCACCAAAAAGTTGACAAGATAAGGGGCATCACTATGATGAAGAAGTTAATAGCGCAAACGGGCAATGGACCCAAACTTGTTGTGGATTTTGATAATGCAGGAAATGCAATTGGAGTGAATCACAATTTGTTTGTTTCATATCTTGGGTATGTTACTCGTAGCCATTGCGGTTGTAAGATAGATTCTTGGCATAAAGTTCCTAAGGGGAAGAAAGACATAATATGGAAGGATTTATGTGTGAGTTATTATTAATTTGCAATTCTATTTTGTAGATTACTAATTTTTTAGATACTAGTTAATAGAAATTCTATTTTACAGAGTATATTTGAATTGGATGAAAAGCTGCATCGTAAATGCATGATGCAATGCTGTGGGAGAGTCCTAAGGAACTATAGGACAAATCTCACCCGAGAATACATAAAAGAAGGTGGCAAGAAGAAGAAGACAGCCACTGAATAGTGGAACTTCCTGGACCAAGAAGAATGGGACGCGTTTGTTGCTTCAAGACAAACTGATGAATTCAAGGTATTAGGCGTCACTCCCAATTTAATTAATATATGTTGTATTCACCTATTCATGATTAACATTTAGTGTTACCTAACTAGGCCCTCAGTGAGGTGTAAAAATCAAGGCGTGCACTGAATGTGCATGACCACACAATGGGTCCAAAGGGGTATGCAGGCATTCGCCAAAGACTACAGGCTGAGTCTAATGCTCAGTCTGCTGCTACTTAGGATTCCTCTACTATAGGTTCCACACCACTTCCTCTCCATGATATCTGGATAGCTGGGAGGCAAAATAAGAAAGGAGAAATAAGGAAGCCCACAACTGCTGAGGCGGCTGTAAAAATGGTAAAATACAACTCTTAGAGCAATCGTTCGAATATTGATTATTTGTGGTGTTTACTTAATTATAAATTTTTATTTTGGCGATTAGTGGGAGCTACACGAGCTGAGGAAATAAGGCAAGTTCATCCCTGAGGGTACATGGGATGAATTGACAGTTGCTCTAGGTAACCTAGAGCATCCTAGATGTGTTAGGGCTGCAGGCACTGGTGTGGGCATCAAAGCATTCTTTGGGCCATCCCAACGCAAACATGTCCCAAAAATGGAACTTTCACAAGAAGAGGTAACCTATTCTTTCTTTATAATGTTACTGTAAAAGAGAATTCAATAATCAAAAGCTAATATTTCTTTTATCCATGTATAGGTAGATAAGTTAGTTGATAGGAAACTCGAAGAAGCAATGAGCAAGTGGCATGCATCTCTGTCTGCCACTCAGTAGACAGTACCTATGGCATCCCACTCTACTCCTACTACAGAGGTTGGGAGTAATCCTGTAGACCCACCACCTAGCACATCCGTTGTAAGTATTTTTATGACATAGTAACTAGTTTTTTCAAGATGATATGTATATATATAACATTCTTTACATAAAAATTTGTAGGGGTTGAAGCCATGCCGTCTAAAAAGTAAAGAATTTGTCATTGTAGAGGCGTCGACTTACCCATCCCTACTAGGGGAAATGTTTCATGGGTCTCCATTATCAGCTGGTTGGGTTCGTGTGAGCCCGATACGTATATTCCCCAAATAGATGGATCTTCCATTTCCATATGCCAACCCAGTTTGTGAAACACTTGGTGAGGCAGAATGCGGAGTGATATTGTGGCCAAAAGCAGATGTCCTCTACACTGAAACTGTATGATAAATTTACATTACGTTAAATTGTTAGTGTGTGTATATGATGTCAATTGATCTGAAATTATATATATATATATATATATATATATATATATATATACAGGTTAAAAAGAAGACACCCAGAGCATCTAGGCCTCCACCTCCACCTCCTACATTACCAAGTTGGGTTCCACATGACCTACCTGTCCCGTTAGGTCCTAATAGTAGGGGTATGGCAATATGGTTAGGTGAACATGATATAAATTGCCCTATATCTATTTCTATAGATGCAGATGTTGCAGGTCAATCATACGAAAGCAATCTATTTATACAAGATATTTTGGAGTTGTTTTGATATGATTGGCTGAATACATCTGTGATAGAGCTATGGATAAGGTGAGATCTTCTTTATACATCCATATACCTTGTGTAGGATCTGGTGATCTGGTTTCTTATTTATTAATTCATACGTAATACATGTTGTGCAGCTACTTAGACAAGATATGTGCAAATTTTTCATTCGAACATGTAGGATTTTTTTATTCCATCTTTGATTAGTCTGGTAGCTAAAGACCCTCCGTCAGTTCAACAATACTATTGTGACGCTTTTACAAATTTTTCTCAAAATAAGAAGACATTGATAATAGCTCCATTCAATGTGGAGTAAGTTTACTTTGCTTATTATATTTTGGACTAAAGAAAATTACATTTTTATTGTGGATTTTGAGTTATTAATTTTTAACTTTTTTACCTCTAGTGGTATGCATTGGGAGTTACTAATTATTGTCCCCGAGACGTTCATTGTCTATTATCTAGATCCTAAGGGGACTAAATTGAATTCAAAATATGGACACAAAATGACAATGGAATTATTCCGGTGAGAAATATTTCATTTTTATATCCGTTAACATATGTTATTACATTATTATTTAATTATGTAATGTACTGTGTTACATTAACATGTAGGGGTTTAGATGAGTTCAAAAAGGCTGGAGGAAAGGTCCCCAGGAAAAAGAACCAACAAATAACTTGGAAGAACGTGGAAGTAAGTTCCCGACTGCAAGGTATATATTATTTAGGTAAACAATGCTTAATTAGTTGTATTTTTTAATATTTTATATGTTTCAATTTATAGTGTGCTACACAAGACAACGGATGGGTATGTACATACTATGTGATGTGATTTATGCACATGATTATCAAATATGCCGCAGTGGACATCGATACCATTCCTGAGGTATTATATATAGTCTCATTAGATAATATGAAATATATCAATCTTATTTATATATTATTAATTATATATATACATCATTCTCTTTGTAGGTGTTTAAAACTGACCACACTACAGGAAATGCCTTACCAGATGTACATTCTCCCTATACGACAGGAGAATTAAATGAAGTAAGAGAAGAATGGGTAACATCCATACAAGTAGTGGGGTTTTTAACATATAATTGGGATGTTGATAGCGAATAATGACTAAAGAATGATATTTTGTAAATGAATTTCTGAATTATAATATGTGTGAATGTTTCTACATGTCTGGATGTTTCTACATATGTCTGAATGTTTATACATGTATGAATGTGAAAATGAATGAAACTGTTAGTTGCTATATGAATGTTTCTACATGTGTGAATGTGAAAATGAATGGAACTATAGATTGCTACATGAATGTTTCTACATGTGTGAAAATCGAATGGAACTGCAGGTTGCTAAATGTGTGAAAATTAATGTTATTAATTTGGCAGGTTTGTGGCCTGTTGTTGGCTGATATCAATGGATGTTGTAAAACCTGCAGTTCATAACTGAACTGCAGGTTTCTCATCCTGTGACCAGCCACAGCAGGTCTGCAGACTGATAAAAAAAACTTGTAATAGGCGTCAGTTATTTGTTTAAAACCGACGACAAATGGTTACAACGTCAGATAAATAATTAAAAATGACGCCTAATGCATGTGATGTGGCGTTAGTTATCAATAACTAACGTCGATTTCCATAATGAGGCCAGACACTACGGCCGTGCTAGCCAGTACGGCCGTGGCAGCGGGCCAGACAACACGGCCGTGCTGTCCAGTACGACCATGGCAGCGGGTGAGATGACGTCGGTTATCACTAATAAACTGACGCCGATAGTGCCCCAGATGGTGCCCTTTCTGTGACGCTAAGGTTTATGACGTCGGTTTCAAAGCTAATAACCGACACCTACAACCCCTGCTGGTGTGTTTTCGGTGGCGCGCGAAGGGTTGTGGCGTCGATTTGTGAACCGACGCCTAAAGGTTGGCCTTTTAGCGGTGCCCACATAGGTGTCGCATTAAAATTGACACTAAATGCCTTAAATAACCGACACTAAAGGCCGGTTATGTACTAGTGATGAAGAAGACTTGCATATTTTCTTAGGTTCATTAACCAAGGGAATCTATATCAACATCAATATGTAATCTAGGTACGCATTGCTTATGTGTACATATAAGATGACTTATGCTAATGATAATCTTGAGTTATCAATTATATTCCTTTGGTATAAACTTTCATCTTTGGATCATTTCACATAAATATCACAAGTTGTTTTTGGGCCAATGCCATGTAAGATCATATCTTTGAAACAGAAACACCAATGACTCTTTATTGATAATCATCCTTGTCCATACAAGATGCATAAAGAAAATGTTTCTATTCTAATGGCATAATGAAATAGCAGTTCTAGTAACTCTATTACATGCCCATTAGGCTAAGATAAATTTAAATGTAGACTATGGCTTCCGCAACACTTGCTCTGCCTTGTACATCCTTGTCCTTCCATGAAGGCCTTTACTTCTTGTCAGATCATGCACATCAGTATGTCAGATCTCTATTTAGTATCTCATATTAAAATGAAGAAGTAATCAAATTTATCTTATGTGGTTTATACCTAAAGTGGAGACCTCAATGTGATCCTTCTTATTCTTTAGTTCCTCTAACCAAAGTGGGAAATTTCTCTTCCAATGTCTAGGCTAGTGATAACGGTGACAATCACCTCTTTATTTCTTTACTCCACCTTTTTCCTTAAGATCTGAAGACTTGGGCTTCTGGCTAGCTTTAGAACTATTCTTAGATTTGCCTTTGACTTTAGACTTCCCCTTTGTCTTGTTGATTATAATCATAAATTTGGGCTTGTCTTTCTTCATTTGTGTCTTAGCTGTTCTCAACATGCCCTAACAACTCTTTCAACGACTTGTCAAAGTCGTTCATGTTGTAGTTCATGAAAAACTGACTATATGACTCTGGCAGGGACTGTAGAATCACGTCAGTGGCCAACTCTTAACCCAAGGGGAATCCCATTCTAGCTAGGTTCTCCACATATCCAATAAGCTTGAATACATGAGGGCCTATTGGATCACCTTCTGTCATGGTATACTTGAACATTGCCTTGGAGACATCATATCTCTCATGTCTTGCCTGATCTTAGTACACGTTCTTGAGATGTGTGACCATCTCAATCACCCCCATGTTGTCATGCTGCCATTGCAACTCATGGTTCATGGAAGATAGCATCAAACATTTGACATCCACGACATCCTCAGTATGCTTCTTGTAAGCATCCTTGTCTACCCTTAGAGCATTTTGAGTAGGTTCATCTGGTTCTAGCGTTTCTAGAACATAGAGCTTGCGTTCCTACGTGAGAACAATTCTCAGCATCTTGAACCAATCATGGAAGTTGTTCCCAACAAGTTTGTCCTTCTCAAGTACCAATCATAGATAAAAGTGATTGTTTGGTGTGGCTATTTGATTCTACAAAAAAAATTTCAATTTTGTCAAAACTCAATTTTGATTTGATTTGATTAAAATTTGGGCAATAACAATTAGGTCTTTAATTAGTTATTGTTCTCATTATTTGTTCAAATTGATAACCCTCAAGTATTAATTCGGAAAATTATAGTGAATAATTTTCTAATGAGACAAGAACCATATTTCATCAAGTCATGATTCGACTTTTTTGATCGCCCAAAACCTGACTATTTAGGTAGGCCAACTTGCCAATTACATTATATGCAACTCTTAGATAGATGATATGCACAACACCTTGCCATGATCATCTCCATGCCTATGGTCCTAGGCTCCCTAGGTTACCAGTGAAGCCCGACCCAATAGCCAATACGAGAGATATGCACCATGCTTTGTGCAAATATACATACCTACCATCACACTTCCACGAGATAGACGGCGCACCATGCTTTATGCAAATCTATGCTTCGATCAAGTTTTTCATGTGTATTGTTATTGGGAAGCATCTTAGACTTAATATGTTTGATTGAGGAATTTTATTTTATCATAAATATATATATATATATACACACACACACACACATATACATATACATATACTGTATCCAATCACCACATATATAGTATGTATCATATACATACTATATCCCACAACGTAAACATGCAATATAAAACAAAAGGTGATGGTTATGGCCATGCCTACTTGTAATTCCTTAGAGACACAAGGAATTACTACCACCTAGGTCAATCATCACATCACATGTATGAACATGCGGTTGATGTATATTTGTACTTGCCAATCTGGGTAGATCGGTTCAACTTTTGAACCGGCCGTCTCGCCTCTTGGCTGGTCGGTTGGTCCTCCTATCCAACCGATATTTGGAATCCTTCCAAATGATCAGTTGGGGCCTCTAGATGGTTGTCTAGTTCATCGTCCTTTGTCCTCCATGTTCCTCTAATGGTTGGCTCATCTCACGAACTGACTGTCTCAACCGTCAATGAAAATCTTCAATGTCATTGCATGAAAATAAACTATCTTATTGCTACTTTATTACATTGAATAAGAGAACCCTAGAGTTACATTTGAGGGGAACAAAGATAGGAAAGCATTAAGTTTACATTGGAAGAGGGAGTAGAGGCTCAATACACAGACTGATATAAAAGGAACCAAAACATACAACCACACATAGATAAAGGGTATTGGACATAACTATGGTACACATCTACAACCAAAACTGCTTTTAGGGTGACGTGTGTAAATTGCATATATATCATATCACACACACACTATATATATATAAATATATATATATATATATATATATACATATACATACATATATATATATATATATAAGTTTGGGATTATGTGGTCTTTGATCGGATACACATATGAGATCAGTTTAAATATTCACATCATATGCAAAAAATAAACGATAAAACCAAAATACGATTATATCGATTATCCTAAAACATAGTAAATTGACGTGGCTTTGATACCACTGTTGGGAAATATGGGTACATAGTATAGTAGCAAAAAAAAAATCTATCTATATTCCCCAATACAGCAAGACTGCGTCAACTACTATGAAATAGGAAAGATGGTTTTAGCAAGTTATACCTAGTCCTGGAGCTAGTCCAGTGACAAAACTCACGTCTTTGCAACTACTGATAAGTTTCTCTTAGACGGTGGTTGTGCATCTCCTGATCTTCACCATGAATAGTTGTCTATGCGACCTCTGCAGTGACTCTGGTGGTCTGACCATGGACTGTAGGTTGTAGTTTTTCTCTAAACAACAGCTAAAGGATTCTTGCCTCTAGAGTAGTCCACACAAACCAACTAGAACTCCTGTTGTTCATGAAGAATGGACAGGAAGGAGTTGTCCTCCCCATTGGTGTACTAGTCACTAACATGCTCTCCTACAATGACAACTTCTTAGTTGCTCTCTCTCATTGACTATCCCTCCTTTTCAGGTAGAACTTGCCCAGACACTCTTGGTTACCACAATCAGAGAGGATAATAGTTGTCAGAGGAACTGATTCTCAGATGTATGTATTGTTATCTGAGAAGCCCCTAGTACCCCTCTATATATAGGAGGGGTTAGGGTTAAGGTTCCCAGTACCCAGCTAATGGGGGACTAAAGCGGGAGTTGAAAGGACCAGAAGATCTTGAATTTTCATAGCAGTTCCTAAAGTTTCACAACTTGTGTCAGCTGAAATGGTCATCTCGTAAGCTGAGACGATCGTCTTGCATGCAAGACGTTTGTATGGAATGCAAGACTATCGTTTCATGCTTTCCAGTCAGATATGAATTGAAAAATTGTTTCCTAATTAATGTCACACATTAATTTACTTGCACCCCATGTATGTACAATTGAAACAAGTTTGGGAAAACTCCATAATTTTTGCTCGTCCCAACTGGGCCATCTCACACCAGCGATATGCCTGTTTCATTCACCCAGATGGTCATCTAGTGAGTTGAGATGAACTAGTTAGTTCAATCATATTGAACTGGTCGGTTCAGGGGTAAAACTTAGCCAAATCGATCTCCGATCAACCTGGCCCCCAAATGGCTGTCTCAACTACATGAGATGCCCATATGGCTGCCCAAACGATCGTCTCACTTAGTGAGATGGTCGTTTGGTAGACTTAGTTAGTCATTCAAGCAATCAGTTGCATGAATTGAATACTTAAACACTTTAGTAATCAATCCAATTATTGTTCAAGATCAAACTCCTCTTGTAGATGAGTTTCTATGTGTGTCACCTTAGGTCCCATATCACGTCGGTTGTGAATGTCCATAACTAGCTTATGACATCACAAGCAAAGAGTGGTGCCTAGTCGCACATTAGTGCTACCCAAGTGAAATGGAAAGCTGGAGAGCCAATTCAACCTACAATTTGTGTAAGGTGTTGTAGTGATCGTATAATTCCTTTATCTCTCATATCCATGATGAACTTGAGGCATGGTTGGTCATCCTCTCAACATTCAATCCATGTTTCTTGAACCAAGAGTAGATAGTCTGAGATAATGTGACATCGATATCATATATTGATTCACATGTGCATGTGCATGCGTTTCTCAGCCTTGATAATCAAGTGGCCAGGATATCATACTCTCGTAGGAGGGACAAATCTCGTATCTATCACTCATAGTCTATCCCCATGTGTCAAAGTCACCCAATCAGGCTCATTATGTCCCCGCGACGACCAACACAACATCATATGCCGAAATGTCAGGAAAACCCTTTTTAGGCAACATAGTTCGCCAACAAGCTAACACTATGTCAATTGGGTATCTAACACCACATGTTCAACTTGTTGTCTAGTTCCAACATAGCCACTCTGTGTTTTGTCGCACCACTAGCATACAATGAGCTAGAATGGGAATTCATGTCATCCTTAAAAGAACTCATTATAGCATTATCTCATAGGCAGACATGTGACATTGGTAGGAAGAATCAGGTATGTCTCTTCAATAAGGATGCGACTCTTAACGAGAAGATGCTAATCTTTTTTCTGCACCAATGATGATGAACTAGAAGCGGTGAATTATGACCATCTAGACAAGGAGGAATTTGTCTTCAAAGTTGACAACATATGGGAAAAGCACAATGGCCATCCCAGATACAAGTCCAGTGCACCCAATTCTACCAATGTTCACTCTAGCATGTGAAATATTCTGCATAAAATTATTGCCAACATTATCTTCACCAAATTAGAGACTAGAACATCTATCACGAGGAGCTCCATATCCTATATCGTTTCATGGAAGAACACCATGTCAACATTGACATGTTTTTAATTGACATATGAATATCTATAGAAGCCTCGTCACAAAATGGCTACTGTATGGGCAACCTTGTCATTCTAATTTATCTGGTGTTGGGGCATCCTAACGTCCTCAAAGCCTTCACAGAAACCAAGGGTGATCACCTAATTGACATGAAGTACTTGATCTACATCAAAAATATTGTTTATTAAAATGGTAATCTCCACTATCATTTCATGTGGATGGAAATTATGATCCCTCTACTAGATTTCAGTGACCACAATGTGTAGAAACTCCTCTATATAGAAGCTGAACCCAACCAACTACTCAAACAACCCATAGGATCCACTTCAACCCTAGGTCATACTGCCTTGTATCATCCACCAGACATCATCCAATGCTCATTGTGACAATAGCTACAAGTGATCCACTCTCGAACACCATCAAAGACTCTAAAGAGTGTGTCTTTGAGGTTCCTCAACCTCCACCTCCATCACAGACTCCTTAGACAAAGACATCAATTTTTCTCCGCACAGAACAAAGTTCATGAAAAGAACACACATGCCATGATCCCCAACCCTTAGATAGTTGCTTCTCCATCAACTACAACTGTTTCCACTATGAATGTGCCAGTATAGCCTACTCCAGCTCCATCGCCTACTCATGAAGCTCATGAGGCCCCACATAGTTCACTTCACCAATCGCAACAACAACATGAAGTTGTCCTCTTCAACACTTGCATTGCCCCACAGAAGAGCCTTCTTCCCCACCATCTTCACATCACTCTTCTGATATGGTCTACCCCAACACCCTTGATGGGGTTTTTGGCTAAGAATTTGACATCTTGTGAGAGGTAACAACACAACACAAAACATGTTTGATATTGTGAACCTCAAAAAATAATTATAGGATCACATATGTGGCCAAGTCTCGGCCTAAAGAAAATAGAAGTCTAGCTATATTTTTCATATACCCAATTAACTTTAGTACATGAGGTTCAACTGGATCACCTTCCACTATCCCACATTCAAATAATGCCTTACAGGCATCATACCTCTCTTTCCTTTCTTATTCTCGGTACATGTTCTTGAGATGTATTATCATCTCAATAGCATCCATATTCTCATGTTTCTTTTGAATATCATAATTCATGGATAACATCATAAGGCACTTGATGTCCATGGCATCATCTAAATGCTTCTTCTAATATTCCCTTTCCCACCTAGGTGCATTCTGGGTTGGTTCATTTATATCTAAGACATAGAGCTTATGCTCATGTGTGGGAACAATTATCAGTGTCCTGAACCAATTGTTGAAGTTGTTTCCCTTTAGTTTTTCCTTCTAAAGGACCGACCGCAGTGAAAAATTGTTGTTTGTGTTGGTTGCCATATGATCTACAAGAAGTAAGTGCAAGATTTAATATTTAATTTGAAAAGTTTTATCAATATTGATTTGGTCTTTAATTAAATATCACTCCCACTATTTTGTTTCAAAGTAATAGGCATCAATATTAATTTGGAAAATTTGCATTGTACAATATTCTAGTGAGACAAGATTCATATTTCATTGAATCATCATAAGCATTAGCTGATCGCCCCCAACTTGACTATTTAGGTAGGAAACATTTTTGAATTGCCTCTAATGCAACTCTTGATGATGGATGCACAACCCTTTCTCATAACTATCTTTATGCCTCTAGGTGATTAACCTATTAAGGTCACTTAGTTAAGTCCATCCCAAAGGCCAACACAATAGAATATGCACCCAGCTGTGGCAATTCCATATCTATTTTCACTCTTCCATGTGATAGACAATTTACTACACTTTGGCATGCCCATACTTTTTTGGTCAACTTTTCACATATGTTGTATAATTGAAAGCATCTTAAACTTATTATTTTATTAGGATTTGGTGCTAAGGTGTACAATGGTATTACTATTCGAAAAAAGATATTGTAGAACATAACAAACTAGAATTTTCCAATAGAGATGGATATTAGAAAAAACATTATAACAATCTAGATAAAAAAGAAATAAGAAAGGGGAGAAGAGATATATATAGTTTCCAATCTCTTCACAGAAATTATTTGGAAAGTTCAAAACCACCTTTACACCCTAAGCGAATTATTCAACTTGATTTAAAAACCTCTTTTGATGGTGAAAACAATGATAGGAAACTTGGGTCACACACACACATACACACACACACACACACACACACACACACACACACACACACACACACACACACACACACACACACACACACACACACACACACACACACACACACACACACACACACACACACACATATATATATATATATATATATATATATATATGGCCCATCTTTATTGCCTGCATGGGTAGCTACCCGCCCACCCTTCCGACCATTTTTTTGGCAATTGCAGGGAACATTTTATCTAGCTCCCCAAAAAATTTCATCTAAAAATAATATCATTTGCCCCACCAAAATAAAAAAAACCCGTCCTTATATATATATGCTGTATATTTTGTACAGAGTTACTCTTTTAGTCGTGTAGTTACTTTCTTATCACCATAGTTACTTTTTT
>OY856410.1:1058416834-1058676834 GCA_963693085.1 Alisma plantago-aquatica
TTCATACTTTCACATTAATATATTTTATATGTAATATATATATATATATATATATATATATATATATATATATAATCCGTCTTCTATCAATTTTACAATATAAATAATAACTGAAGTATCAGGATATCACACTCCTTAAATCATGATTGGAATACCCCCACCAAACAAAATGCATGCGTAGATATTCAAATTTACACTTCAACTCTTAATAATGAATATCATTTTGAATGCTAAAAAAACATATACATATATAATTTCTTAGCGTGTGTTTCGACAATTTGTATCAAGTCTATAGAAGATAAAAAGTAAAAAGTCACATCAACGTCATGAGAAAGAAAGAAACATTAAACTTCAAACTTTAACTTTAACTTTTATATTTAAACTTAAAACTGCTCGAAACATTAAATTTCAATTAAATTGAAGTGTAGGAAAGTTGTAGTGTATAGGATTGAGTGGATTATCATCACACTTTATCATGGGCACCAGCCCTCTCATGTCTTAGTCCTCTCTCTTACGACAACAATGGTGCCTGCAAGTCATGTGAAAACAAATAACAATGCTCCTAAAGTAAAGATACACAGTCTTGAATCTGTTTAACATGTTGACTATGAATAAAATCATGGGCCATACTAAACGTCAAACACGATATATCATTTAAAGAGCTCAAAATTGTCGATAGTCTTGTCATTGTAAATGTTAATCACAATAGGAAAGGATGGATAATCTGACAAAAAAAATGATCATTCTTGATAACGAATGCCGTTTTAAATGCTAAGAAACTAAAAAGAATATTTTTATATAAAATCGTTCTTTTTTTAAAGTTTTGTGAAACGAAGTAAAAAGTAATAGAAACTTAAACTTCATAGTTATTGTACTGCATGCAAAAAATTAACTACATTCTAATTGAATTGGAACGGTGCAAAATTTTTGTGAATAGGATTGAGTGAATGCCTAATAGAGTAAATTGGAGCTACTTGTCTCATGCCATAATGATGGTGCATGCACGTCATGTAATGTAAAACATTGCTCGTCAATTTATAGATTTATACTCTTAGATCTCTTGAATAATTTAATTTATAATCAAATAACGGATCCCATTAAACATGAAGCATTGTTTATCACTTACAGAGTTCAAAAACAAAATCAGTCGTGTTAATATAAATACTGATTACTATAGGAAAGGATGCAGTTATCTCATTAACAAACAAAGAATCAGATGCACGCGATGGGGTGAGGGTAGGAATAGCGCATTGAATATATGATAATCTTTCTTTATAGAGCAAGGGTAGCTGCTTCAATGTTGGACACGAAGAAAACTAACGCATGAGTTAGAATATACAAAAAGGAGAATATGTATTCATCTATTTACCAGGTGATATTTCGAAATGGAAGTCAATGTAAAGAATCGCTTTCTGCAGCGAGAAGCAAACATTTAACTCTTTGAAGGAAAAAATATACTTAATATAAGCTAATACTATTAATTAAAAATATATAATGGTTACAACGAAACATAATTAATCACAAATGGATTTCCTTCTACTACAAAGAAATCAAAGAGAAGACACTAACAGAGAAGGAACACGTAATTGAGGAGAAGGTGCACGTGTACTGTTAACCATTTTGTCTCACAGAAATGTTGGTTGTACTCTTGTAGACTTGTATATTTTGCTGTATGAATGAAGAAGGGAGAGAGAGAAGTATTGTTAGTAAGATATGTTGCATCGAGTAAATGAATTTATTAGTGGTCAAAGAAGTCATATGGCGTTTTTCTTAATTCCATATATATTCCCTTTCACAAATCAAATATAAAAAAATGGATACAGCAAAATTATCTCAAAAAGCATACCCCCACCACTTATCGTTGAGGTTTGAGAACGGGAATAGTAGTAGTCTCAAACTCTCCGTCGTCTGTCTTAGGATTCCTTTTCCTTTTACAATCCCTTATTCTCGCATGCTTTTCTTTTTTCTCTTCCACAGGTAATGCCCTTTTTATCCCTGTATTTTCGAACGATTGATATCCGGATCTCCTTGCTCCAGCCGGGGGATTGTTCTCAACGGCGCATTTGCTGAAGAACAAGTCGACGGCGACGCTCCACGCACAGAAGCACACAGGGCACGCGGTCGACAGAGCCGCGTCTCGGGAACATGATGTACACAGACACAGGTGATGGCAGGAAAGGAGAATCACAATAGCGCAGATGCCCTCCGATCAGCCGCGGCGCAGTCGATCGAGTTGGGCCCGGAGTGTGGCGATTCTGGCGTCGCTGGCCCTGGTCTTGGCCTGCCACGGGGCGCACTCGGCGGATACTCAGATCGGGTTCGGGAACGGGCGGTCAAGCTCCGACTCCAACTGCTTCTCGCGGGGCTTCTGGGAGGTGGATTCGTCCGCGGCGGATACCGGAAAGCTGAAGCGGTGGCACATGCTCTCGGCAATGCTTCGTCCCCTTGAATTCAGCAACATGCTCATTGGAGAGGGGAGTCAGGACACTGGTGTGGCGTTGATGCTGCATCTGGTTGTGGTCTTCTAGAGACATGCGAAGTGCTATTGACACCATAGAGATGGGAACATCCTCGTGCGCTGTGAAGAGTCCGGCTAGTGAAGGAGCCATAACCACTTGAGTCATTGTTGTGGTTTCTCTAATATTTCAAATTAAAACTTTTTGTCCATATTGCTAGTTTGAGGGACTGGGTTTGATATATGACGCTGGTCCATGTAATATTTGAGAAATAAAATAAAATGTGGGCTTCACACGCGTATACTGGGGCAGCCCAAGTGGGTTTGGGCCGGTCCGGTATGAAAATACTTTAATCGGGCGCACAGGGGTGTAAATCCGGCCTCCCGGAGCCCTTGCGTGGGTACGACCCCGGTTTGGTTTTGCTCTCCGGTTCATTGATTGTAATATGTGTCACAACTTTTTATGTCGCACCTTTTCGTTTGGACGCTTCCAATTGCAACCCGATTTTACAACCGCAATGCGCCCTTTCCTTGCACTTTTCTAGTTATTTATGTTTGTTTTCTGCTGTCGTTCGGAATAGACAAAATCTTCTCTCGTTTCTCGGTACTAACGTGGAAGGTTTTGAAACCTCTTTACGCCTATGACACCCTCTAACAATAACAACCAAAATGTTAATGTTTCTACAGTTTCGCAGACACCAGTGCCTGATGTTACAAAAATTGAACATTTTAATAGACCACACTAGAGGCGTTGGCAAGAAAAAAATATTACTGCTTTAGAAGAGTCTAATGTCTCGTTTGCTTTAATTGAACCCAATCCTGAAAATAATTCTGTTGATTGGAAAAAAGCAAATCGTATTTGTCGACACGTGATTCTAAGTATGTTATCTAACCAACTATTTGCTGTTTACTTTCCAATTAAAATTGCATTCGAAATTTGGAAAAGTCTAAATAAAAATACATTCTCGAAGAGGCTTCTACCAAAAAATTTAATGTTGCAAATTTCCTAAATTTTCATATGACTGAAGATAAATAAATTACAACTCAAATTCATGAATTTCAGATTTTACTTGATGATTTGAAAAAAAATAAAAAAATTGATCTTCCTCAGTCTTTCGTTGCGGGTTCTTTAATTGAAAAACTGTCTGGTTCTTGGAAACATTACAAGAACAATTAAAAGTAAAAAAAAAAGACTATATCACTGGATGATGTAATAATACATATCCGAGTTGAAGATCAAAATCGTACTAGAGAAAAATCTGAACTGAATAAAGAGTTGTCATGTAGTGCTAACTTTGTTAATAATGAAGTTAAAGAAAATAAAGTTTATAGTCTAAAAATAACTGGAAAAATAAGAAAGTAAAAGGAAAAAAGAATAAATATATAGGAAACAAAGATATTAATAAAAAGAATATTTTTTGTTATGTTTGTGGCAAACCTGATCATACTTCTCCTAAATGCAGACATAGAAAGAAAAAAACAGTCCAGGATTCGAAGGATACATCAACCATTGTCACAGAGGACGTATTTGTGGCATTTATCAACATTGTCAGCATGAGATCATTCCACCAGAATGAGTGGATCATTGACTCGGGTGCTAGTCGCCACATCAGTGGCAACAGAGATGCTTTCATGACCTACACTGATGTAGGGCATGAGGAACATCGGGTTGTCATGGACAATTCTACTGCTTCTCCTGTGATTGGAAAGGGCAATGTCATGATCAAGATGACTTCTGAAAAAATTCTGCTGATCAAAGATGTGCTGTTTGTCCCAGATATCCGTGTTAATTTAATTTTTATTTCTCAACTTGTTAAGTTTGAGGTGAAAGTTTGGGGTGAAAGTGTCCTTTGAATCAAATAAGTCGTTCTCACCAAGTCCGGGGACTACCTAGGCATGGTTACTGCTCTAATGGGCTCTTTCTGCTGAATGTACCAAACTCTTCTGCTAATGAAATAAGTCCTTCTGCTTATATCCTTGATTCTTTTGATATATGACATAATAGATTAGGACATATTAATTTTAAATACTTACAACACATGAAATCTTTAAGTTTACTAAAGGATATTAATGGTGTTGTTAATTTAAATACTAAATGTCAAATATGTGCTGAAACTAAATCTACCAAAAAACCGTGTCCTCAAATTTCACAAAGAAATTCTGAATTACTAGATTTAGTACACACCAATCTTGGAGATTTAAAAGGAAATCTATCTAGAGGTGGGAAATATTTCTACGTTATTTTTGTAGATGATTTCTCACGATATACAAAAATATATTTACTAATATTTGTTAAATATAAAACAGAAGTAGTGTACAAATAACAAGCTTATGCTTGCGTGCGAGACATCGCCATCGGCCTCATCAGATTCTGCTGCTGGTCACAGCTAGGGGGTAACAATGACCGCGCATTCAGTAGCCCCGTTGTCCCTCTTCCTTCGCAACTGTTTCTCACACGCTTCCGGAGTTGCTGACGATATTATCATTGTCCAATTGCTCGCGGTTATACCAGGGAAGAAGAGGGCGTGGTGCTGGTCTAATAATCCTGAGTTGTCTTCTCTGGCCTGGACATCAGTTGCCTTCTTCATTTCGGGGTCCCTCTTGACAGTAACGCTGACTGCAAAAGGACAGGAGGTTCGACCGGTTATGATTCCTGAATATAGTTATATGACATTAAATATCGCTGATCTATATCTAGGAACAATAGAAGGTAAGCAAGATGTACCTTATGGTGAAATGCTCCCATGTCGTGATTCAGGTTGTTCAGGCACAAGTTAGCGAATCTGCTCCAGAGGAAATGTCTTTCCAGGAACGTGAATAGACTGAAGCATGACGTTACTGGATTGCTGCATCAGATACATGATTTGGTTTAATTGACAATGGATGACCAATTGACGAGAGGATGCTCGTCTTCACTGCAAGAACGCCAGAGAATTTGGAGGGAGTGAGAGCCAAGAAGAACCAAGACATGCGGCCATGGACTCATCTTCACCCATCCCATGGACTCATCTTCATCCATCTTATCCTTTGTGGTTGTTGTAGGTAAGGTTGCTTGAAATAAATGTGGAAGTCAGAGACTAATATATGAGATGCGTCTCGGATTGATTTCAATTACAGATCATCGATAGAAGTTTATTCACCTATCAGGAAACTACTCCCACAAGGACACGTTTCTTCCAAGATTCCACTTCTACGCCCAGTTTCGGAGCCGATTCTAACCAGCAAAAAAGAAGTGTGATCGTGGCATTTATGGTTGGGAAATGAGAGTAAAAATGAGAAAAATTATAAGAAGAGATACAGTCAAAGAAAAGACACATTTTCGGAATACTACAATCTGATTGGCGGATCTTTTTATACATAACACAAAATGATACAGTAGTAATTTTTATAAATTATTTACTCTTTTTATAGTAGTATAGATATTTGTCCGTGATTCAGAAAAATAAGATTATGATTTTCTATCTCCATTTTCCTTCTCCTTATATCACCGTTATAGACGTTTGTTTTCGTGTTTTTGTTCCTCACGTATCCTGATACCTGGAGCAAATTCTAACTATCTCTTCAGTGTCATACTCATGCTTAGTAGGTCAGACAAGATGCAATTGATGCACAAAATCTCATTCCATTACCATGATATCTCCATTTTGTGGAAAAATATCAATGTGCTGAAAATAGAAACTGTTTTCATTTTGAGACTAACGAAATTATGCAAAGGATATATTTGTACTTGGCAACACAAGTTATCCATATTCCAAATCAGTAAGAACTATAACAGTGGTGAAACATTTCTCAATTTAAAACTATCTATGGTGTTGAAACGTCTTTAACATATCAATAACAATGACAAAGATCTTTTAGTTTCAATTTGGTGCAAATCAAATATAACCGTGAAGGTTTATGGCTGATCCAAGACATCATTTCTGAATCAATAGATCATTTATAAATCCTTCAAGATTGAAAATTTAACTATATGATGAGCGATGTTAGTTATGAAGCTTATGCATTTTGTAGACAGAAAAATGTCTATTTAGGGAGAAAATCTCAAAAAAATTGTCCGCTGCATTATTTATTTAAAACTCATAAAAATGGATGACATTTAAATTGGTGATTTTGAAATGTAAGAGGTTTTTTTGACCTTTTGCGCTTAAAAAAAATAGTTAATATCCAGTAAAATGACCAAGCTTTGTCAATGTACTTGAATAAAAAACAAAATAGCAAATGACAACCCTCTATCTTTTTTTGGCAGCAAACTCCAGTAACTAAAAGTAGTATACAAATTCAAGAAGTATGATTACCTCTATTTATGAACATAAAAATATCTTATTAGCTAAAATGCACTAGTGCGTCAGGCCATTGCATTACAAAAAAATGTCAACAATCATTAAATGAAAAAGTTCAATTGAAAATACTTCACTTGATTAATATATTTTATACTACAAAGACATAAGTTTGATTTTTTTACCATACTACCCTTACATTGGACACAAAATTTCCCTAAATAGGTGACTATAAGTTCTATCCCATTGTAGTTTATTAATAAGATAAACAACATCAGTGAGAATAAATTTCTTAGTAGCTATTATAAAACAAAAATAATGTTGTGAAAACATAATAACACTTTGATAAGTCAAGATAACTATATTAATATTTCATACTAGATAATGATATATTGTAAATTCCGTATTGCCACAAGCATATTATGATTTAAAAAAAAACTTATACATGGTTATCATTTTTTATAAATCAAATCAAAATGTGTTTAAATTTCATCAGTATGTAGTTTGGTTCTTTTTACCCCATAAGCAAGTGGTGGGAAGCTTAATTACTTAATATAGTACTCAATCACATATGATTCTAACTATAATTTATTTATATCATGTACAACTTGAAAGAATTGTAAAAAAGAACTTCTGGCCACATCACCCATGTGTATGGCTTGTGCAAATGCACATAGAGTATATAGGTCTTTCACAGAACAAATGCACACTTTTCTAGAATGATTAAACAAATCAACATATAAGGATAATTGACTAAGAAACCATACTATTATGATACATATTTTTACACAATTGGTTAACTATGTATGATGTATTCCTGTTAAATTCCAGAAATATTTGTGAAAATAAGTAAATCAGCGGTGCACGTTTCACATTGACACACGCTGTTGGATCCTGGGAGAGTAGCCGCACAGGAGACTACTGCACAGACGTTCGCCGTCGAGTACCGCAGAAATACTCTTAATGACAGTGCATCTCGCACACCTCAGCACAACTCTGATATATACTCTTATACATTTACGCCTTCAAACGCAGTTTGTACCCTTATACGAATAACAATCTTAAGAGTATTTCGTTCACTGATGGGTACTAACATGAAAGGTTTTGAAACCCCCTTTATGCCCGTGACACCCTCTAACAATAACATTTAAATTGTTACTGTTTCTACTATTTCGCAAACACCAGATGTTATGGAAATTGAACAGTTTAATGGGCAACACTACATGCGTTGGCAAGAAAAAATTATTACTGTTTTAGAAGTTTCTAATGTCTCGTTTGCTTTAACTGAACCCAAACTTGAAAATAATTTTGTTGATTGGGAAAAAGCAAATCACATTTGTCGACATGTGATTCTAAGTACGTTATCTAACCATCTGTTTGATGCTTACTTTCTAATTAAAATTGCATCTGAAAATTGGAAAAGTCTGAATAAGAAATACATTCTTGAAGAGGCTTCTACCTAAAAATTTACAATTGCAAATTTCCTAAATTTCCATATGAGTGAAGATAAAGAAATTACAACTCAAATTCATGAATTTCAGATTTTACTTGATGATTTGAAAAATGAAAAAAATTGATCTTCCTCAGTCTTTCGTTGCGGGTTCTTTAATTGAAAAACTACCTAGTTCTTGGAAACATTATAAGAACAATTTAAAGCACAAAAGAAAGACTATGTCACTAGATGATGTAATAATACATATCTGAGTTGAAGATCAAAAATCGTACTAGAGAAAAATCTGAACTGAATAAAGAGTTGTCATGTACTGCTAACTTTGTTAATAATGAAGTTAAATAAAATAAAGTTTCTACTGATCAGTCTAAAAATAACTAGAAAAATAAGAAAGGGAAAGGAAAAAGAATAAATATAAAAGAAACAAAGATATTAATAAAAAGAATATTTTTTTACTATGTTTGTGGCAAACCTGGTCATACTTCTCCTAAATGCAGGCATAGGAAGAAACAAACAATCCAGGATTCGAAGGATACATCAACCAACATTGTCACGGATGACGTATTTGTGGCATTTATCAGCATTGTCAGCATGAGATCATTCCACCAGAACGATTGGATCATTGACTCGGGGGCTAGTCGTTGATTCTTTTGATATATGACATAATAGATTAGGAGATATTAATATTAAATACTTACAACACATGAAATCTTTAAGTTTACTAAGTTTCCTAAAGGATATTAATCGTGTTGTTAATTTAAATAATAAATGTCAAATATTTGCTGTTGACACCATAGAGTTGGGAACATCCGCGTGCGCTGTGAAGAGTCCAGCCAGTGAAGGAGCCATAACCACTTGAGTCTTGAGACAACTTTGCTTGCGTGCGAGACATCATCATCGTCGACGTCATCAGATTCTGCTGCTGGTCACAGCTAGGCGGTAACAATGCCCGCGCATTTAGTAGCCCCGTTGTCCTTCTTCCTTTGCAACTGTTTCTCACACGCTTCCGGAGTTGCTAACGATATTATCATTGTTGAATTGCTCGCGGTTATACCAGGGAAGAAGAGGGCGTGGTGCTGGTCTAATAATCCTGATCGTTGTCTTCTATGGCCTGGACATCGGTTGCCTTCTTCATTTCGGGGTCCCTCTTAACGTTTCGGGGTCCCTCTTGACCGTAACACTGACTGCAAAAGGACAGGAGGTTCGACCGGTTATGATTCCTGGATATAGTTATATGATATTAAATATCGCTGATCTATATCTAGGAATAATAGAAGGTAAGCAAGATGCACCTTATGGTGAAATGCTCCCATGTCATGATTCAGGTTGTTCAGGCACAAGTCAGTGAATCTGCTCCTGAGGAAATGTCTTTCCAGTAACGTGAATAGACCTAAGCATGACGTTACTGGATTGCTGCATCAGATACATGATTTGGTTTAATTGACAATGGATTACCAATTGACAAGACAATGCTTGTCTTCACCGCAATAAAACACTAGTACATAACTGATTTTTAGTGTCGGTTATTTAAGGTCTTTGACGTCGGTTTCAAAGCGACACCTAAGTAGACGCCGCTAAAAGTCGAAACCTTCAGCGTCGGTGTTAACACCGATGACACAACCCTTCCCACTACTAAAAACATGCCAGCAAGGACACTATAGGTGTCGGTTATTTAATAAAAACCGACACTATATCCAGGTCAAAGACGTCGGCGTTTCACAAAAACCGACGTCATAATCCTTCCCGTCATCAATAAAACGCGCCCGTAAGGGCACCATCGACGTCGTTTTGTATATATAACCGACACTATATCCAGATAAAGACGTTGGTTTTATACTAATAACCGACGCCATATAGACGTCATTTTTTGCTAATAACCGACGCTGTATGTCTTTGTTGTCGGTTTTATACTAATAACCGACGCCTATGTTCTGATTTTTTTTTCTTATCAGTTTGTAGGCCCGCTGTACGACTGGTCAGTAGGATGCAAAACCTGTAGTTCAATTCTGAACTACAGGTTTACAACATCCATTGATATCAGCCAATAACATGCCACAAACCTGCAAAATTAACAAGATGGACAACAATTTATGATCACACACATGTATAAACAAATTTAATTCACATTATTTTTCATCACACAGATGTAGAAACCAGCAGTTCCATTTCAATTTTCCTCTATTTTTACACACATTTAGCAACCTGCAGTTCCATCCATTTTCACATTCAGACACATGTAGAAACATTCATGTATTGATCATCTTCACATTCACACATACGATAATTTAGAAAAATTCATTCACATTCACACAAAAATAATTATGAGAATAAAATTTAGAAATATCATTCTTTATTCATCATCGTCATTATCCCCATCAATATCCCAATCATATTTAAAAATTCGCACTACTTGTAGGGTTTTTGCCCATTGTTCTCTTACATCATTTAAGTCTTCCATCGTATAGGGACTATGTACATCTAATAACTTTTGACCTGTAGTGAAGTCAATTTTAAACATCTGCAAAGAGAATGACGTATATATATAATTAATAATATATAATAAGATTGATATATTTCATATTATCTAATGAGACTATATATAATACCTTATTTATGGTATCGATTTCCATTACGGTATGTTTGATAATTAGGTTCATAAATCGCATCACATAGTATGCAAATGCCCAACCGTTGTCTTGTGTAACACACTATAAATTGAAACATACAAAATATTCAAAAATACAAATAAGTACAGTTCACATTAATAATATATACATTGGAGTCAGAAAATTACTTTTACATTCTCCCAAATTAGTGAATGTTTTTTTATTGGGACCTTTCCTCCAGTTTTTTTGAACTCATGTAAAGCCCTGTATGTTAATGTAACACATTAAATTACATAATTAAATAGTAATGTAATAACAGATGTTAACAAATATAAAAATATAAAATATTTCTCACGGGAATAATGGCCATTTCATTGTGTGTCCATATAATATATTCAATTCCTTCCCCGCAGGATCTAGATAATAGACAGTGAACGTCTTGGGGACAATAACTAGTAACTCCCAATGCCTACCACTAGAGGTAAGAAAGTTAAAAATTAATAACTCAAAATCTACAATAAAAATATAATTTTCTCAAGTCCAAATTATAAGCAAAGTAAACTTACTCAATATTAAATGAAGCTATTATCACCGTCTTCTTTTTTTTACCAAAATATTTAAAAGCAGCAGAGCAGTATGAAGTAACTGATGAATGATCTTTATCCAGAAGACTAATCAAAGATGGAACCAAAAATCCCACATGGGAAAATGAAAAATCTGTACATATCATGTGTAAGTGGCTACACAACATATATTACGTATGCATTAATATATAAGAAACCAGATCACCGTATATAAAACAAGGTATATGGATGTATAAACAAGATCTCACCATATCCATAGCTCTATCATAGATGTATTCAGCCAATCATAATGAAACAAATCCAAAATATCTTGTATAAATAGACTGTTATCGTATGATTGACCTAGAACATCCTCCGGAATAGAAACATTTATAGGGCAATCTGGGTCATGTTCGCCTATACATACTGCCATACCCCTACAATTAGGACCTAACGAGGTATATATGTCCCTTGGAAGCCAACTAGGTACTTTAGGAGGTGGAGATAGAGGTCGAGATGTAGCGGGTGTCTTTCTTTTGACATGTATATATAATTTCAGATCAATCGACTCATATATACACACTAACAAATTAACGTAATGTAAATTTATTATACAATATTAGTATAGACGACATCCGTTTTGGGCCACAATATCACTCTACCTTTTGCTTCACCAAGCATTTCAGAATTTAGGTGGGCATATGGTAATGGCAGATCCCTCAAATTGGGAAGTATATGTATCGGGCTCACACGAACCGCACCATATGGTAATGGAGTCCCATGAAACATTTCCCCAGGAAGGTGTGGGTAAGCCTCGGCCTCTGCAATGATAAATTCTTAACTTTTTAGACGACATGGCTTCAACCCCTACAAATTTACGTAAAGAATATTATATATATATATATATATATATATAAACATATCATCTTGAAAAGACTAGATACTATGTCATAAAAATACTTACAGTGGACGTGCTAGGTGGGTCCATAGGATTACTCCCAACCTATGCAGTAGGAGAAGAGTGGCATGGCACAAATACTATCTGAGTGGTAGCCTGAGACGCCTGTCACTTCACCATTGCTTCTTGGATTTTCTTATTAATTAACTCATCAACCTATACATCGACAAAAGCAACACTAGCTTTTGATTATTGAATTCCCTTATGAAATAACATTCTAAAAAAAGAATAGGTTACCTCAACATTTGATAATCCTGCTTTTAAACCATGTTTGCGCTATGATGGCCCAAAGAATGCTTTTATATCCACACCAGCGCCTGCACCCCTAACATGTCTAGGATGCTCTGGGTTACAAAGAACAATTGTCAATTCATCCCTTATGCCCTCAAGGATGAACTTGCCTGCCTTCATCTGCTCGTGAAGCTCCCGCTAATCGCCATCAATAGAAATTGGTAAGTAAACATAACAATAATCAATATTGATTGCTGTAAGAGTTGAATTTTACCATTTTTGTCTCCGCCTCAGCAATTACATGCTTGGTTATATCTCCTTTCTTATTTTGCCTCCCAACTATCCACACAGTATGGTGAGGTAGAGGTGTGGGACCAATAGTAGAGGACTCTTGAGTAGCAGCAGACTGAGCAGTAGACTCAGCCTGTAGTCTTTGGCGAACGCCTACATAGCCTTTTGGACCCATCGTGTGGTCATGCACATTTAGTACACGTCTTGCTCTTTGAGCATCATTGATAGCCTTGTTAGTAAGCACATAGATTTGGTTACTAACACTAAAGGTTAATCTTGAATAGGTGAATACATAAGAACATATATTAATTAAATTGGGAGTGGCGCTTAATACCTTGAATTCATCAATTTTTCTTTTGGTAACAAACTCCTCCTAGTCATTGGGGTCCAGGTAGTTCCATTGCTCAGTGGCTTTCTTCTTCCTCTTCTCAGCATCTCGTATGTAATCTCGGGTGAGATTTTTCCTATAATTCCTTAGGACTCTCCCACAATGTTGCATCACACATTTACAATGTAGCTTTTCATCCAATTCAAATATGCTCTGCAAAATAGAATTCCTATTAACTAGTATCTAAAAAATTGGTAATCTACAAAATAGAATTGTAAATAATAATAACTCACACATAGTTCCTTCCATACTAAGTCTTTCTTCCCCTTAGGAACTTTATGCCAAGATTCTACATTAGGACTACAATGACTACGAGTAAGAACCCCAAGATATGAAATAAATGAATTGCGGTTCACTCCATCTGAATTTCCTACATGATCAAAATCCACAGCCAGTTTGGGTCCATTGCCCCTTTGTTGTAGTAACTTGTTCATCATAGTGATGCCCCTCACTTTTTCAATTTTTTTACTGCTCATAAAGTGCCCCAAGTTCTTCAGGAGGTACATCATCAACCTAAAATTTGACAAAATAAACCCACTTACATGATATAACTTTAAATGGACATATAGATAGAAATATAGGATATATTTTTAAAACTTACATTGTGATGCGGCACATTGATATCCTCACCCTCACGGTAATCATCATCATGGTCATCATGCTCATGCTTAGCCATGTGAAAATTCACATTCACATTGTAAAGTTCATATTAACATTGTAAAGTTCACATTGTCAAGTTCACATTCAGAAAAATAAAACATATAAAAAATATAAACATGCATGCTTCTAATATTGTGATATTTTATCAATTAACAATCCTTCATTGTGATCTACGCGCACATACAAGTCATCATTAGCTTCAATATTTGGTGGTGTTGGAAACCCAACTGAGAATGGACTGGAGTCATCATATTTATCATAGTACTCTTCTTCATCTATATGATCTTCAATGAATTGTCTTTTACCATGAAGAACAACCGACCATTTATCATTTGTAGGATCATCGATATAAAATACTTGTTTCGCCATTGATGCCAATATGAATGGTTCACCCTTCTCGCCAATCTTTTCAAAGCTCACTAATGTGAAACCCAATTCATCCACTATAACTCCTTTGGTGTTATCAACCCAATTACATTTAAAGAGAGGAATTCTGAAATCTACGTAGTCAAACTCCCATATGTCTTTCATGACACCATAATATGACATTTTAGCTTCACATGGACTTATCCTTTGCACTTGCAAAAAACAATGAAGACGCTTGAAGGGTGACCCCACTGTTTTGGACGACACTCTTATCATCTTGATGCTTTATGTAATATGAGAATCCATTTATGTCAAACCCTTCATAAGACATAACATTCAATTTTGGTTTAAAGGTGAGACATTTGATAGATTTAGTAAGATTATTTGGTGTTTGAGATAGTTGATGTAAGACTTTATCTTCAAACCACTTAATAAATGTCTTGTTATGCTCTCTAGCAAGCCAATTGAATTGGTTCGAGGATATTGTCTCTTGATGAAATTGGTATGTTCCTTGATTTAAACACTCACTTTGTCGATGTTGTGTAAAATATACAAGTGACCTTGTTCCAACTGCTCACGGCTGATTACTTTCATCCATGATCCCAAAATTCCTTTGCCAAAATGCTCCTCAATATTCTTTTCATTAATAGGAGCGTCATTACCACTCAGAAAGTCATTGCAAAAATCCATAACCTCTCTCGTCAAATAACCCTCAATTATACTCCCTTCAAGACGATAACATCTTCAAACATCACCTTTAAAATGCTCATGTATCGTTCAAAGGCATACATCCAATGCAAAAAAATTGGTCCCAACATTTTCACTTTCCTAGTCAAGTGGACAACAAGATGTACCATGATATCAAAGAACAAAGGAGGAAAATACATCTCAAGATGACATAGGGTAACAACCACTTCTCTTTACAATTTATCGAGAGTATTAGGGTCAATAACTTTGCTGCACAGATTGTTAAAAAAGAAACAAAGTCTGGTGATTGCAAACCTTACATACTTCAACAATATAGATTGAATTGCCATATGCAATATTTGTTTCATTAGAGTGTGACAATCATGAGATTTAAGACCTATCAACTTTAGATCTTTCATTGATACCAATCTACGGATGTTGGATGAGTAACCCTGTGGTACCTTAACATTTACCAAGCATTCACAAAAAGCTTTCTTCTCCTTTCTAGACAATGTATAACAAGCAGGAGGTAAGTATGTTCTCCAATTGCTACTAACTACTTCTGTTAATTTTTTCCTTATTCCCATTTCACGTAGGTCCATTATGGATTTTATCCCATCTTTAGTCTTACATAGTATATTCAACAGAGTACCAATGACGCTATCATAGACATTTTTCTCAACGTGCATGACATCGATACAATGCCTGACTGCCAAAGAACTCCAACAAGGAAGATCCCAAAATATTGACTTCTTCTTAAATAAAGATTTGTCACTCCGTGTGGCCATGGTACATTGTGATTTCTTACCAAATTCATTGGCAAAGTCTTTTAGTCTTTCATAAACAACCTCCCCATGTATAGGTTTAGGTGCACTCCGTTCCTCATTCCGTCCATTGAATGCTTTGCCTTGACACACCACATTTTGGACAATCTTTCAAATTCACGTAGTCCTTTTGAAATAATACACAATCATTCGGGCATGCATGTATCTTCTTGGCCTCCATTCCCATTGGGCACAATAATTTCTTTAACTAGTATGTTGAGATTGGTAGCTCGTTTCCTTCAGGAAGAATTTCTTTCAACAAAGACAACAATGACGTGAAGTTTTTGTTGCTCCATCTATTGTTAGCTTTCAGCTTATATAATCTCAACACAATGCTAAGCTTCGTAAACTTTGTACAACTTGTGTATAACAATATCTTAGCATCATGCATAATGTTTCTAAACATGGGAGGTGGATTAGTGTGCTTTATCCCACAACTATCTAGCATCGCATCAACGATGTCTACTGGAACTGGTTCGTTCACATCTACATCAGCAGAGATAATTTCTTCTTCCACACAAGCACTGCTATCGACATCTACTGATTTCAGGTTGAAATCTCTCCATCCCAAAGCCATTCTGTATAGCCTTGTACAATCCCATTGCACATGACATAACTTTTGATTTCATCACCAGTGCTGACTTTCAAGTTGTTACAACAATGCCTACATGGACAGTAGAACCTATCTCCAGGTTATTTCTTATGTTCCTTGGCAAATCTAATAAATTGATCAAGACCAGAAATAAACTCTGGGGTACAACAATTTGGAATGGACATCCATGATCTATCCATTCTATGATCAAAGAGAAAACAAGTATATATTAGGGTTTAGGGTTAAAAGATTAGGTCTTAAATATATTAAATGTGTACCACCTATCCCATTCTTGAACACCTAATCTCACTAGTAAGTGTATAATGTGTATTGGGTTTTCAAGAAAATTTTGGCAGTATTCACTAGTACAGAAATGGGTTATAACGTCACAACATGTAGGGTCGGTTTTACCAAATAACCGACTTTATATATCTAAAAAAACACGGGCACCACTTAAGACCTCTTAGGTCGTTTTTTTTAAATAAACCGACCTTGTAGTGTAACTCTATAGGGTCAGTTTTCCAAATAACCGACCTTATATGTTTATAAAAAACGCGGGCACCACTTAAGACCTCTTGGGTCGCTTTTCTTAAAATAACCGACCTTGTAGTGTATCTTTATAGGGTCGGTTTTCCAAATAATCGACCTTATATGTCTATAAAAATTGCGGGCACCACTTATGACCTTTTGAGTCGCTTTTTTTAAAATAACCGACCTTGTATTACATCTCTATAGGGTCTGTTTTTCTAAAATAAGCGACCTTATAGACAATTTTTCCCGCGGCAAAAATTTGGTTTCGCGCCTCAATCTCTAGCGTCAGTTTTACCTTATAACCGACCCTAAAGGGAACCTCGCTCGACAAATTTGTCGACCGAAAACGAGCTGAATTTCACGTATACAAGCACCTATAGGGTCGGTTTTTTCTTTATAACCGACCTTACAATCCTCCTCGGTTAAGCACCTCTGATGTCAGTTATTTCTACAAAACTGACCTTAAATGCGTCCTCGGTCGACAAATTTGTCGACTGATATTTATTCTGGATCAAAATTCACACATGTATAAGCACATCTAGCGTTGGATTTGCACTTAAAACCGACCTTAGAGCTTCCTCGGTCGACCAATATTTCGACCAATATACTTGGTCGACAAATTCGTCGACCGATATCTATTCTGGATTCAGATAATTCACGCATGTATAAGCACCTCTAGCGTCATATTTGCACTTATAACCGACCTTAGAGAATTTCTCGGTCGAAAAATTTGTCGACCGATATCTATTCTGGATCCAGATAATTCACGCATGTATAAGCACCTCTAGCGTCAGATTTGCACTTATAACCGACCTTAGAGCATTTCTCGGTCGACAAATTTGTCGACCGATATCTATTCTGGATCCAGATAATTCACGCATGTACAAGCACCTCTAGCGTCGGATTTGCTCTTATAACCAACCTTAGAGCATTTCTCGGTCGACAAATTTGTCGACCGATAAGGGTCAGTTTTCAAGTGTATAAGCAACTTTTAGGGTCGGTATTTTCTTTATAACCGACCTTAGAAGCACATTTGGGTTGACAATATTGTCGACCGAGATAAACTAGGATCCAGTTTAGTATTTCACACATGAATAAGTACCTGTAGGGTCGATTTTAACCTAAAAACCGATCCTATAGGTACTTAAGCGAATGAATTCTGGCTCAATCTAGGTCGATGAATCGTCGACCGAATCATATCGGTCGACTAATTTGTCGAGCGAATAACGTCTAAAAAAACCAACCGTCACAACGGCCAGAAAATCAACCGTCGTAACGGATAAAAAAATCAATCATCATAACGACTAGAATTTCAACCGTCGTAACGGCCATAAATACGACCGTTGGGCGACCAGGAGAACGGTCCAGAAGACGACTGTTGGGGGCGTCAGTCGACGAATTTTCGATCGAAATGGGGTCTGTTTTGCTATAAATAGCACCCAAAATGATCCATTTCTTCACACCTTCACATTCTCACTTCTCTAGCTCCTCTCTAGTGTATTCTTGTGAAAATCTTCAGCTTCTCTACATCCAATTCTTGCTTGCTATTTCTCCATTTCAAAGCAACGAAATGGCTTCATCATCTACGCGCGGAAAGAAGCAAGTTGCAGGTAGGAAAGGAAGGACGGGCCTTGCACCGCTGCCGTTCATCAACGACGTCCCTTTCATCGACCAAGCTGCAGGCGACTGCTACCTCAGGCTCTCCTCAAAAACTCCTCTTCCACGACGACCAGTCGACGTCATGGACTTCCAAAGCATTTTCGATTTGGAGGAACTTTTCGAGGTGTAACATTTGGATGATTTTCTAAATCCCTCCTTCCAATCCTACTCCTCCAAACTAGTTAATGAATTCTATGCCAATTTAGTCGAAGATCCTGACCGTGATTCCTTCTCCTCTATGGTTGGTGGGTATGGATTCCATTTTACTGAGGAGGGTATTCTTGAAATGCTTGACATAGATATAGAAGAATATAAATTTTTTTTTTGATCTCACTAGAGGAACTCCACTCAACAAAATCTCCCAAGATAACACTGCAATTAGCCTTAGTGATGTCAAAATAGCCATCTTTCAATCCAATACGACTTGTCATGAAGATAGGGGTACCTATTATGCCATAAATTTAAAACCTGAAGCTAGGATCATAAATCTCATTGTTGCCACCAATATCCATCCTAGAGCAAACAAATCTGAGGTACCCACCTTTTGTATGTACCTTATCTATGCCATTCTCAAAAGTATTCCCATAAACTTTATTCGTATCATCATTAAGAATATGTTTGAGTTTTCTGGCAATCCACCATATGCCGACTTTGTATGCCAAATCACTCAACATTTTCTTAAGAAGAATATTGAGGACGACTTAGGTTACACATGGGATAGAAAACCCCAAAAAATAAGTAAAAATACGGTGGAAAATATGGGAATCGACTTTGGCCACAAAAGGGCTAGGACTGAAGGGGAGACATCCACCCAAGACATACCTCCACCACCTCCTCCTACCAACCTACCCCATGATCCTATTACAAACACCTTGACATACATTGCTGGATCCCAATATCACCTAAGTAGGCAATTGGATTATAATCACCATGGCATGACTTATTTAAACCAAAGGATGCAAGCTCTCTCTCCTAACCAACCTGATGAATATCCCTATTCCCTTAATCCTGGCATGATAAATCCATACAATCCTTCCTACAACTACTATCAAATTCCACCTCCACCATCTCCTGATCTCACACATACTCAGTTTTCCCCAATTCAACTTCAAGACATTGCTGCCCACTTTTGCTTTGATCATGTTCCCACCTTCTTGGAGGCTTATGCCTTAACCAAGACAGGTGCCTTGGAGTGGAAGACACTGGTCAATTATTATGGAGCTGAGCCCTTTCTTGGAAAAGATCTAGACATTGATGTAATCCTTCGGTCTTTTCAGTGAGATTATGATATATCTTTGTAATGATGTAGTTTATCTTTTTATAAAGCAAGTATGTCATGTTTCATCTTATAAAGTGTATGGGCATTAAATTGTTATGAATAAAAGTGTTTTCCATGGCTTCATTTGGACATATACATGTTATATAAGAATATTGTTATTTCAAATGATTGAAAAATAAATTATGGCTAAATTTGACAAAGCATCACTTGGTTAATCTCATACACACACACACTTGATACTTAATTTAAAACATTGAAACAAGGTTAATTTTGGTCGACAAATAGTCG
The DNA here is from genome assembly GCA_963693085.1 of Alisma plantago-aquatica. Lineage (NCBI taxonomy): Eukaryota > Viridiplantae > Streptophyta > Magnoliopsida > Alismatales > Alismataceae > Alisma > Alisma plantago-aquatica. The sequence goes on from OY856410.1 coordinate 1,058,436,940, forward strand.
ACCGAGGATGACTTTAGAGCTTTTTCATTCGACAAATAGTCGACCGACATAATTTTTGAATAGAGTTTAGTATTTTTCAAAACGTTATAAAGCATTGGGATCTCAATCTTTTGTCTCATTGTTGGGAATTCACATCCCTCAATACCACCATCATCACATTTGCTGATTCTGGGTATTTAAACCCTTAGTTCATCACTAAACATGGTTATCACTTATTAGGTAACTATTACCTTCAGGTCATCTAACCAAGGTATTCAGGATATTTGTTACACAATCATATCAATTTCATATCAACCATATCAATTTCATATCAACATCATGCAATACAAAAATAACATCTCTATTCTCTCATTAGGGTTAGAGTTTCCATCTTTATCAATTAAGGTTTCACATATCAGCATCCCATATTGAAAATTTCAAATAACATTATCCCATATTAGGGTTTTTACACAACACCACCCTATATTAAGGTTTCACATAACATTTCCATGTTAGGGTTTCACATAACATCATTCCATATAAGGGTTTCACATAACATTATCCCATATTAGGGTTTCATACGACATCACCATATATTAAAGTTTCACATAACATCATTGTTAGGGTTGTGGAAGCACTTTAGAGCTCTTTGGTCGACGAATTTGTCGACCGAGTTAGAGTTAGATTTCACGTGTATAAGCACCTATAGGGTCGGTTTTTCCTTTATAACCGACTCTAGAACAATACCCGGTCGACAATTTGTCGACCGAAATGAATTTTCGATCCAGTTTTCACACATCTTCGGTCGACGAATCTGTCGACCGAATGAAGCCAGATTTCTTTCTTAGAAGCACCTCTAGGGTCGGTTTTTATAATAACCGACCCTATAAGGTTCTCGGTCGACAATATTGTCGACCGACAATATCTAGTTTAGTTTTTCACACATGTATAAGCACCTCTAGGGTCGGTTATACGAAAAAACCGACCCTAAAGGTGCTTGTACGAAGGAAGTCTTGCTCCTTTTCGGTCGACAAATCGTCGACCGAAACCAACCAGATTTCTTCGTATTAGCACTTGTAGCGTCCGTTTTACATATTAACCGACCCTATAGATCGTTTCGGTCGACAAATTCGTCGACCGAGTTTGCGATTGATTGTTATTAAACAACCCGATATAGGCACCGTTTATATGTAGAGTCGGTTTTTGGTTGTTAATCGACGTTAGAGTTTTTTGCTCCGTGCAAAAAGCCAAAATTTTAGTCTTTCTTCCTCCCGCGAAACCCTTTTCTCTTTTCTAATCTCTCTCCCGCGACGCCGCGAAACCTCTTTTTCTGCCGTTGCCGCCTCTCCACGCCGCCAAGAGGATCGTGAAGCTCGTCGGCACCGTGAAGAAGATCGTGAAGCTCGTCGTCGCCGCCTTCCACTCTTACTCCATGAAGCCCGTCATTGCCGTGAAGCTCTCTTCTTTGCCGTGAATCTCTCTTCCTTGCCGTGAAGCTTTTCGTTGTCGTGAAGCTCGTCGTCACCGCCTTCCACTCTTCCACGAAGGTCGCCGCCTCTCCGTGAAGTTCGTCTCTTCCTCCACGAAGCTCGCTGCCATTTCCAAGTAAGTTCGAGCTTCCTTCTCCTTGTTCCCTTCATTCCGCCCGCCGCCATTGCTGCTTCCAGGTCCATCTCGGTCGACAATTAGTCAATCGAGAGCCCACCTGCGCGTAGCGTCCAGGTCCACTCTCGGTCGACAATTTGTCGACCGAGAGTGGACCTGGACGCTGCGCGCAGGTGGGCTCTCGGTCTACTAATTGTCGACCGAGATGGACCTGGAACTTATTTATGTTGAAGCTATAAATGTTTTAATCATATTTGCTGTAATGTTCACAAATAGTTCTGAATATTATAATAATTTCAATCTTTGGACTGTTGGAAACGGCCTTACTTTGCTAATTTGTACAAGTAATCAAAACATGCATGTCTTTTTTCATATGTAATCATTATATAAATTTTAGAAATTAATACTAGATTAGACATGTGTACTCCTAGATTGACACTTTAGGGTTGATGCATGATGTTTAACTTAATATATAAATATGAAAATAATACATTTATATATTAACTTAGAAACCCGTTCAAAATTTACTCATTAGGAGTAAAATTTAGATAGTCCCCGGTTTGGGACTGTTTTTGGATATTTTAATCTCACTTAGGATGTACCTATATAATGTATGTTTAGTTTTGTAGATTATTTCAGTAGGATTTATCCATTTGTTCTCTGGGTACATATGTGAGTGGTTATTTGCCATTTACATCGGTGTACTTGGAGAACTTAGGGGAAATGCTGCTGAAATTTTCTTCAAAACTAAACATACATTATACAGTTACTAGTGAGATTAAATATTCAAAAATGGGATAGGTGGTACACTTTCTATCAATAAAAACTTACATATTATTATAGTATCAATATTAAACTGTTAGTTTTATAATTAATTTTAATGTGATATAGAAAATGGATCGAAGTTGGATGTCTATCAAGAACCATTGCAGTCCATAGTTTGCCAAAGGTCTTGATGAATTTATCAGATTTGCTGAGGAACATAGGAAACTACCTACCAATAGGCTATATTGTCCATGTAGAAATTGTTGTAACAATTTGAAAGTTGATACTGGTGAGGAAATTAAGAATCATGTCATATGCAATGGGATCATACAAGGTTATAATGAATGGTATTGGCATGGAGAGAAATTGAATTATGGAGCAGAAAATGTCGATACTAATAGTTGTGGCATAGAAGATATAGATAATGATGATAATGTTAATGATGAACCGATTGAAGATGACCAGATTCAGGATGATATGATTGATGATATGCTACATAGTTGTCAGGACAATGTCATTGATCCACCTTCTTTATTTGCAAACATTGTCCATGATGCTGAAAAACCATTATATAAGGGTTGTACTAAGTTCACGAGGTTGAGTGCTGTGATGCGATTATACACTCTTAAAGCTCAAAACCGGTGGAGCGATAAGAGTTTCACTTCACTGTTGTCTTTGTTAAAGGAAATTCTTCCTGAAGGCAACGAGCTTCCAATTTCAACATATCAAACAAAGAAAATAATGTGCCCAATAGGAATGGAGGCTAAGAAGATTCATGCATGTCCAAATGATTGTGTGTTATTTCAGAAGGACTATAGTAATTTGATAAATTGTCCAAAATGTGGTGCGTCAAGGTATAAGACTACAAATTCAGCTAAGGCTACAAATGGCTCTCCTGCCAAGGTGATGTGGTATCTACCAATAATACCACGATTTCAACGCTTATTTGCTAATACAGAAGATGCACAAAATTTGTCTTGGCATGGGGAGTTAAAGGTCAATGATGATGGCGTCCTACGACATGCATCCGATTCACCACAATGGAAGAAAATTGATTTATTATACCCTCAATTTGGTAAAGAACCAAGAAACCTAAGACTTGGACTCTGTACAGATGGAATGAATCCCTATGGTACATTAAGCAGCCAACATAGAACATGGCCTGTTATGATTGTTATATACAATCTTCCTCCTTGGTTGTATATGAAAAATAAGTATGTGATGTTGTCAACATTGATATCAGGGCCTAAGCAACCTGGAAATGATATTGATGTTTACCTTCAACCTCTAATTGATGACCTAATGAAACTATGGGAAGAAGGTATTATGACATATGATGCTTCACGTAAAGAGATCTTCAGTTTGCGTGCTATGTTATTTTGCACGATTAATGACTTTCCAGCTTATGGAAATTTGTCTGGATATAGCATAAAAGGATACAAAGCATGTCCTGTTTGTGAGGAAAATACTGATTCAATCAGACTGAAACATGGTGGTAAAATCATATATCTTGGTCATCGGAGATTTCTCCCACCAGTGCATCCTTATCGAAGGCAACACAAAACCTTTAATGGGTCAACTGAGGAACGAAGTGCTCCTAAACCTATACCAGGACATGTTGTATATGATAGGGTGAAACATATTGTTAATGAATTTGGAAAGAGTTCAAGTAGTCATACACTCGCATGTGACAAATCTCTATACAAGAAGAGGTCAATATTCTGGGATCTTCCTTATTGGAGATCTTTGGCAATTAGACACTGCATTGACGTCATGCATGTTGAAAAAAATATTTGTGATAGCATCATCGGTACGCTATTGAACATACCAGGAAAGACTAAAGATGGCATCAAATCTAGAAAAGATTTAGAATTAATGGGTATTAGAAAAGAATTATCAGTGGAGATCAGGGGTTGCCGCACATATTTGCCACCGGCTTGTTACACTTTGTCAAAGAAAGAGAAAAAGACTTTCTGTGAGTGCTTGTATAATATTAAGGTTCCACAAGGATACTCTTCTAATATTCATAGATTGGTATCAATGAAGGATCTGAAACTGATAGGTCTCAAATCTCACGATTGTCACACCTTAATGCAACAAATTTTACCTGTGGCTATTCGATCTATATTGCCGAAGCATGTAAGGTTTGCAATCACAAGACTATGTTTCTTCTTCAATGAAATATGCAACAAAGTGATACATCCTGATACTCTCGATAAATTACAAAAATATGTAATTATTACCATGTGTCAACTTGAAATGTACTTTCCTCCTTCATTTTTTGATATCATGGTTCATCTTGTAGTACATATTACAAGGGAGGTGAAGATGTTGGGTCCAATTTTCTTACACTGGATGTATCCATTTGAACGCTACATGGTGTTTTTAAAGGTGATGTTTGGAATCGTTATCATCCTGAAGGGAGTATTGTTGAGGGTTACGTGGCTAGGGAGGTGATGGATTTTTGTAATGATTTTTTGAATTGCAATGAAACTTGTAGCGATCAAAAAAATTCGCATCACACTGGATCTTATTGTGGAAAAGGAACTCTGGGAGGACGAGTGAAAGGAATCAGTCGTGAGTTGTGGGAACAAGCGCATTTGTATATTTTATACAACATCGATGAAGTTAGTAGCTACATCACAGAACACAATGATCTTATCAAGAGAAATCATCCGCGTTCCAGTTCAATGTGGTTTGCAAGAGAGCATAATCGAACATTTATTAGGTGGTTTGAAGAGAAAGTATTTAATCAACTATCTGAATCGCCAAATAATGTTGCTGAGAACATAAAATGGCTCGCCTTTAAGCCAAAAATGGATGTCATGTCATATGAAGGTTATGACATTAACGAATTTTCATACTACACAAAGCGTCAAGATGAAAGTAGTGTAGTTCAAAATAGTGGGGTCACTGTTAAAGCTTGTTTATTGTATTTTGCTAGTGCCAAAGATAAAAGACCACGCGAAGCTGAGATGTCATATTACGGTGTCATTGAGGACATATGGGAAATGGACTATACAAATTTTTGAGTTCCTATATTTAGGTGTAATTGGGTTGACAACAATAAAGGAGTTTTAGTGGATGAGTTGGGTTTCAAATTGGTGAATTTTGAAAAGATTGGTTTCAAAGATGAGCCATTCATCATGGCAAACCAAGCAAAACAAGTATTCTATATTGATGACCCGACAAATAAAAATTGGTCTGTCGTTCTTAATGGAAAAAGACAGTTTACTGTAGATCCTATAAATGAAGAAGAATACTACGAAAAGTATGATGATTCTAGTCCATTCTCAGTTGGTTTTCCAAGTGTAAATGTTGAAGATAACACCGATGAATATTATAAACGTCAAGACCTTGCTGAAGGAATTTTCCTTGACTAACAACTCAACCAATACTAAAGGCATGTATTCTTTGAATTATTTATTTTATTATCATGTATACCTTATCACTTGTGCTTTTATTATCACTTATTTTTTTTATCATGTATACTTGCAGGTTCTAAAATGGCAAGTGAAGATGAACATTTTGAGCATGAGCACCATGAAGATGAACATTCTGAGCATGAGCACCATGAGGATGGTAGTGGTGATGCTAAGAACAGTAGAGGTCCTACATTGATGCGTAGGCTGCAGGAGCTCAGGGCTAAAGGGGATAAATTGCCAGTCCAGTTTGATATGATAGGAGTACCTGTTGGGGAACATGCTAGTGCTTTCAAGCATTACGTAGGGGCGACCGCGCGCAGTAAGGTGCCAATAGATATAGAAAATTGGCATGATGTTCCTAATGCCAAAAAAGACCTCATATGGAAAGATATATCTGTGAGTGGAAGTGATATCATTTTAATATGTTTTTTATCTATTGATTCTAATTTAGTTTGCTTGGAATTAATTCCTTTTTAAAACATCATTATTAATTGCTTCTTTTGTATGTATAGGGTGTTTTTCATCTAAATGAGAAAGATCACAGGAAAAGAGTGCTACAACGTTGTGGTGTACAACGGAGGGGTTTTAAGACATATCTTATAAGGGAATTTATAAATAATCCTAAACAAAAGAATAAAGCTACAGATGTATATATTTTTATTGATCCTGAGGTGTGGGAAAGATTTGTTGCAGGTAGGAGATCGGAAGAGTTTCAGGTAATAAAGATTGTGATGTATTGTATGAATATTTTATACAATTAAGGAGGTGAATCTTTTTATACATGTTTGCTAAGTCTAAATTGCAATACCTCATTTTAAATGATCAGGCTATTCACCAGGCTCAAAAGGAAAGACGGGCTAAAAATGTGCATGACCATCGCTTGGGGCCCGGTGGTTATGCCTTCCGCCGCCAACTACAAGAGAAGCAATCATCTTCTGGAGAAGAATCTAGTACAACTCAAGTTGAGAGACCACCCCGACACATGACATGGATTGATGCTAGAAAGAATCGAGCCGGTGAAATTGTCAACCCTGCAACTAAGGAGGTGGCACAAAAGATGGTAGGTTTATCCCAACTAAGTAAAGAGTAACTTCCACAAACTTAGATTTATTTATATCTAATTGATATTGTGATTTAATATTTTTATTAACTATGAATAGATTGATCTCCACGAGCAAAGGAAGGAAGGAAAGTTCATCCCAACTGGCTACATGGATGAACTAGCAGTTGATCTTGGTATGAAGGAGCATCCTGGCCGTGTTAGGGGATGAGGAGCTGGCATAGGATTCAAGTCTTATTTTAGCCCTTCGCCATCTAAAAGAGGTCATGTAGGAGGTCTTACACAAGAGGATCTTGAAGCATTAGTAGTGCAGAAAGTAAAAGAAATAATGTCTACATATCAGCCTACTCAACCTTCTCAACCTATTCATACTGCACGTCTCTCAAGTGATGAGGTACAAGCCCATGCTACAGTTGTAGAAGGTCATGGGAGAACTCCCGATGAACCACCACAATAATCTGCAGTAAGTTTTTGTTCTATTATGTTGTGTTATTAATATGATAAATATATTGATAATATATATAGTTGTAACATGTATCTGTTCTACTGTTTCTTATATAACTTATATTATTTCAATCTAGGTTGGTATGAACTATAAACTTGCAGTGGAGGTTCCAGAATATAATGTTGTGGCAGCGGGCAAAGTGTACAACCTTGGTGGTACATTGCATTGCCAACAAATTACTGATGACATCTGCCGTGTGTCCATCCATCTTGTGTATGACGGAATGGGGGACAAACCACTACCCATACCTAATGCTGAATATAGTACAGTTGAAGAAGCTGAGGGTGCTATGGTGGGTTGGCCTAGACACTTGGTTATCAATGACAAGGTATACCTTATTTCTATCATATTTTTCATATTTGACTGCATATATGAACTCATGTAATATAATTATGTAATTTTATTAACAGGTTTGTAAACCGAAAAGTAAAACTTCTACTAGTCGTCCTCCTATGCCCAAGCCATCTTTCATTCCCGAAACTACATTCGACGAATTGGGAAGCAAATCTAAAGGTTTGTGTCAATACTTAGCCAACCAAAAATCGGGATCAAATATGATGGTCAAGTTAACAGAAGATGCAGTTGGGAGAGACTTTGAGAATTTTATTTTTCTTGATGATATTATAGAGTTGTTCCGGTATGATTGGCTGAACACTTCGATAATAGAAGTATGGATAAGGTAAGGATATATCAATAATATATAGAAAATTCCAATACACATTTTAGCTTATTTCTACATATGAAAATAATTACAAATGTTTAACAACCATTTATATACCGAGGTCACCAACTTTGATATAAAAAATATTGCATTCTTAGTTCCTTCGGTCACTAGTCAGGTGGAGACAAATATTGAGGATGTGAATGAGTACTTCTCTAATACATTCAAATATTTTGCTAGTGAGGGGATGGAAATTATCCTAATTCCTTTTAACGTCCAGTAAGTATTATTATTCAATATAATTTTAATAATAAATGAAATTATTTATTTTAATGTTTGTTTTACTCTTACTCAGAGCTAGATATTGGGAATTACTGGTGATTGTCCCAAAATTGATGACTCTTTATTATCTTGACCCAATGGGTAAAACAACAAGGAGTCACAAACTGAAATTGTCAGCTATGAAGTAAGCATAAATTTAATCAATTGCTTCAACATGATATTTTTATTTAGAATTTCTATTTTACTAACTATCGTTTAATTGATAGGGGTATAAAGGCTTTTCGTGAAGCTGGAGGACAAATACCCACAAAATTAAAGACATTGACTTTGAAAAATGTCAAGGTAGCTACTTTGACAACTGCTTACTCTTTATGTATTAAGTTTCAACTGTAATATGTCAACTCTTATACTCTTATCTCAATTGTTGTTTATAGTAGTTACTAACATTAAGTATAATTTATTATTTGTAGTGTCCTATGCAAAATAATGACTGGGCTTGTGGCTACTATGTAATGAAATACATGCAAGATATTGTCAAACAAGCATCACATGACATTCAGACTATAAGTCAGGTAATAAAGAATAACATCATAAATTTACAAGTGATTGTAGTCATTTTTATAAAATATTAACATGTGCATTTTCTATTACAGATCTTTACAACTCAGCCTTACACACATGTGGACTTGAATGAATTCCGAGAAGAGTGGTCAGAGTATTTTATAAGTGAAGTCGAAATAGTATTGGATTAAATATGTCAGCTCCATTTATGTATGTGGTTTGAGTACGTACTCTTTCATATTTTTACTTTTGTAATATGTAATCTCAGACTTGCACTCTATCATTTTGTAAATTATGATATTGATTATCATTTTTGTTATGAATGTGTGGTTTTGAATGGTGACGGTTGAGCATCAATGCTCCCCTCTCCCAGAATATATGAATCTTCTTGTTCTTCTGTTCTATATCAATTTCTGCAGAATTTTTTTTTAAAAAAATTGTAACTTCTAGCGTCGGTTTTTTAAATAACCGACCCTAGAGATTGTACACTCTTCGGTCGAACAATTTTCGACCGAAATAGAACTTCTAGCGTCGGGTTTTGTAAAAAACCGACTCTATAATGTCCTCTATAAGGTTGGTTTTTTGAAATAACCGACCCTATAGATTGATTAAAACATTTCAGTGTAGGACTCGGTCGACAACATTCTCGACCGAATATCTATCGGTTGACAAACTTGTCGACCGAATGTTACACTGAAATGTTTTATTCAATCTTTAGGGTCGGTTATTTTCAAAAAACTGACCTTATAGAGGGTTCTCGGTCGAGACCGAAATACTTTCGGTCGAGAATTTTCTCGATCGAGAGTTACCACTAAAATGTTATTCAATCTTTAGGGTCGGTTATTTCATAAAAACCGACCCTGTAAACGTTCTCGGTCGAGAATTTTCTCGACCGAGAGTTACCAGTGAAATGTTATTCAATCTTTAGGGTCGGTTATTTCATAAAAACCGACCCTGTAAATGTTCTCGGTCGACAATTTTCTCGACCGAGAACATTTACAGGGTCAGTTTTATGAAATAACCGACCTTACAGGCTCCTTTTTTCTCGCCTAGGTCAGCATTTTTACAACCTTTTCTGTCGGTTTTTACTCTGTAAGGTCGGTTTTATTTGGTTAAATAATCCGACGCTATAGACCAAATTCTGTAGCGACGGCCACCTAGGCGCCGGTCGAAAAGTGACGCTGCAGGCTTTAAAAAACCGATGCTACAGACCCTTTCTGTACTAGTGATTTCCCCGCTGTTCTCCAAGTACATATGTACTTAGAGAACAAATGGGGAAATGCTACTGAAATTTTCTTGAAAACCCAATACACATTATACACTTACATCCTAAGTGAGATTAAGTGTTCAAAACAGTCCCAAACCGGGGACTATCCAAGATTTACTCCTAATGAGTAAATCTTGGATGGGTTTCTAGGCCAAGAAATACATGTATGTTGTCATTCTTATACCTACAATCCTAGTTTCATCATTCATATCCTAAGTTTTATGTAACATCATTTAATCATACTTGTCAGTAAATACTAAACAGTAAATAAACCATGATTCCATATATCAAAGATTTGAATCAAAATGAAGCCTAATGACACATTGGGAGATTGAGAATATTATACCTCACTTGAAGGTTGAAGAAGAAATATATGCAAATCAACAACAAGTCAACAATACCTGCAACAACATAAATGTACGATTCAATTCTGTTATAATGTATTAATTAGGGGTCAACCTTGAAGTTTTAACTAGAGCTTCATATATCAACATACATACTAGGTCATATTTTAAGTCAAGATTTAGGCATTTAATCACCTTAGGGCGCATACATGATTCACAAGGTATTTGGGTGCACAAAGAATAATATATGTTACTGATTTAGGAGTTTACATAATCATTTTAGAAATAGAAGACCCACATGTGAATTAAGTTTGAGATTCAACATCAATGTATCTTTAACACGCATGTTTCAAGGTTCAAAACACATAATCAAATCAAATTAGGATGCTAGAATGGACAAGTTTGAATCTTATTTCAACATGCATCAAAATTTACGGAATTAGGTCAAGCATGAGGATTAGACAAGTTAAAATAGTACATTAATACTAATCAGTAGATAAATGAATAAAAACCAATAGATAATAAATACAAATCAATAGATAAGTAAATACTAATTAGTAGATAAGTAATTTGAAAAATTAGTACATGATTAAATAATTTGAAAAACTAGATGAACAAATACAAAGGCCTAAATTTAAATAATGTGATGAATAAAAAATCATTAGATGAACAAATTAGTAGATAAGTAAATACAAATTAGTAGATAAATAAATATTTAAAAAAAGTAGATGAACAAATACAAAGGCCTAAATTTAAATATTGTGATGAATAAAAAACCATTAGATGAACAAATTAGTAGATAAATAAATACAAATCAGTAGATAAGTAAATACAAATAAGTAAATACGTAAATACAAATAAGTAGATAAGTAAATACAAATAAGTAGATACATAAATACAAATCAGTGGGTATATATTCAAATCAGTAGATAAGTAAATTCAAATCAGTAGATAAGTAAATATAAATCAGTAGATAAGTAAATACTAATCAGTTGATGGAAATCAGTAAAATAAAAAACTTTGTTACATATATTACTTCTGGGCGCCTAGGTTGAGGCGGGCCTTGAGCCACCTAGCAGTAGGGGAAGCAGAGGCTAGCTCCGGCGACTTCAGGCTCGAGCTCCGACGACCTCAGACTCGAGCTCCAATGATACAACAACTCCTTAGGTGACCTTCACAGCTGCGACGTCCTTCACAGTGGCAATGGCTAGCGACTGGAGGAAGAGGCCCAAATGGCGGCTGGAGGAAGAGGACCAGCCCGAAGGCAGACCGGTGACGATGGCCAGAAGGCGGTGGAGGGCATGGATGGCCGGCGGAGGAGCAGCAGGCGGCGGAGGACCAGTAGGCGGCGGAAGAGCAGCAGGCGGCGGAATCGCTACAATCGCCAGAGACCTAGTGAAATCACGATGAAACAGAGAATGGGAAAGAGTTTGTTTCGCGGGTGCTATTAAGTTAACCATCATCGTCGGTTGTTTCAAAAACCGACACCTAAGATCCAACAACGTCGGTTAAATAAAAAAACCGACACCTATGTTCAATCATAGTCGTCGGTTTCAACTAGAAAAACCGACGTCTATCTACGTATGCTGAAAAAAAAGTTCTTAAATTACGACCATAGTCGTCGGTTGCCATCGAAAACTGACGCTAATTGGGCAATTTTGGGGGTAAAAGTGTTCGCGGGGACAGCGCGTAAACTCACATCGACGTCGGTTATTGTATGAAAACTGACGACAAAAATGAACCCAATTTTTGTCTCGCGAAAAACCTTTAGTTGTCGGTTTCTTGGTCAATAACTAACGCCGTATGTGAAATTCTAGAGGTAATTTTTTTGTACTAGAAAAATTAGATTTGGCGGGTGATTTTATGTGTCGGTTTCTTATTGCGCAACCGACGCTAAAAAAAGCAATACTCGTGTCTGGCCGGTCTTCACATATAGATATCAGTTTGTGTATTCAACCGACGTTGTAGAGTTTAGGAGTCGGTTTCTTGGATACAACCGACACCTGTAAATGTGACATTATAAACCATTTCTGTACCAGTGACGCTAGAGAATTTGGAGGGAGTGAGAGCCAAGAAGAACCAAGACATGCAGCCATGGACTCATCTTCACCCATCCCATGGACTCATGTTCATCCATCTCATCCTGTGTGGTTGTTGTAGGTAATGTTGCTTGAAATAAATGTAGAAGTCGAGACTGATATATGAGATGCGTCTGGGATTGGTTTCAGTTATAGATCATCGATAGAAGTTTATTCACGTATCAAGAAACTACTCCCACAAGGACACGTTTCTTCCACGATTCTACCTCTACGATCAGTTTCGAAGCCGATTCTAACGGGAAAAAAAGAAGTGTGATTGTGGCATTTATGGTTGGGAAATGAGAGTAAAGATGTAAAAAAAAATCTGAGAAGAGAGAGAGTCAAGGAAAAACACATTTTCAGAATACTACAATCTGATTGGTGAGTCTTTTTAGACAACACAAAATGACACAATTATAATTTTTATAAATTATTCACTCTTTTTATAGTAGTATAGATATTTGCCTGTGATTTAGAAAAATAAGATTATGATTTTCTATCTCCATTTTCCTTCTCCTTATATCACCGTTATAGACGTTTGTTTTCGTGTTTTTGTTTCTCACGTACCCTGATACCTGGAGCCAATTCTAACTATCTCTTCAGTGTCAGACTCAAGCTTAGTAGGTCAGACAAGATGCAATTGATGCGCAAAATCTCATTCCATGACCATGATATCTCCATTTTGTGGAAAAATATAAATGTGCTAAAAATAGAAACTGTTTTCATTTTGAGACTAACGAAATTATGCAAAGGATATATTTGTACTTGGCAACACAAGTTATCCATATTCCAAATCAGTAAGAACTACTACAGTGGTGAAACGTTTCCCAATTTAAAACTATCTATGGTGGTGAAATGTCTTTAACATATCAATAATAATGACAAAGATCTTTTAGTTTCAATTTGGTGCAAATCAAATATAACCGTGAAGGTTTATGGCTGATCCAAGACATCATTTCTGAATCAATAGATCATTTATAAATCCTTCAAGATTGAAAATTTAACTATATGATGAGCGATGTTAGTTATGAAGCTTATGCATTTTGTAGAAAGAAGAATGTCTATTTAGGGAGAAAATTACAAAAAAAATTGTCCGCTGCATTATTTATGAAAAACTCATAAAAATGGTTGACATTTAAATTGGTGATTTTGAAATGTAAGAGATTTTTTTGACCTTTTGCACTTAAAAAAAATAGTTAATATCCAGTAAAATGACCAAGCTTCGTCAATGTACTTGAATAAAAAGCAAAATATCAAGTGACAGCCCTCTATCTTTTTTTGGCAGAAAACTCTACTAACTAAAAGTAGTATACAAATTCAAGAAGTATGATTACCTCTATTTATGAACATAAAAATATCTTATTAGCTAAAATGCACTAGTGCGTCAGGCCATTGCATTGCAAAAAAATGTCAACAATCATTAAATGAAAAAGTTTAATTGACAATACTTTGCTTGATTAATATATTTTATACTACAAAGAAATAAGTTTGATTTTTTTCCCATACTACCCTTACATTGGACTCAAAATTTCCCTAAATAGGTGACAGTAAGTTCTATCCCATTGTAGTTTATTAATAAGATAAACAACATCGGTGAGAATAAATTTCTTGATTGCTATTATAAAACAAAAACAATGTTGTGAAAACATAATAACACTTTGATAAGTCAAGATAACTATATTAATATTTCATACTAGATAATGATACATTGTAAATTCCATATTGCCACAAGCATATTATGATTTAAAAAAAACTTATACATGGTTATCATTTTTTATAAATCAAATCATAATGTGTTTAATTTTCATCAGTATGTAGTTTGGTTCTTTTTACCCCATAAGCAAGTGGTGGGAAGCTTAATTACTTAATATAGTACTCAATCACATATGATTCTAATTATAATTTATTTATATCATGTACAACTTGAAAGAATTGTAAAAAAGAACTTCTGGCCGCATCACCCATGTGTATGGCTTGTGCAAATGCACATAGAGTAGACATGTCTATTTTCACAGAACAAATTTACACTTTTCTAGGATGATTAAACAAATCAACATATAAGGATAATTGACTAAGAAACCATAATATTATGATACATATTTTTACACAAATGCTTAACTGTGTATGATGTATTCCTTGTAAATTCCACAAATGTTTGTGAAAACAAGTAAATCTCACATATTATTATAATACAACCCTCTTAGTTTTATTAACATACATATCAACATATAAATCAATTTCTTATATATTCATGTAGAAAAAGAAAATGTATAACATTTGTCAGCAAATATTAGGAAAATGTTACATATTCTAGATTTCTCCCCTTTCTATCTCCTAAAGAAAATAGGGGGTTTGCATGTATTTGGTTGAGAAAATCCAAAAAATCTCCATAAATAAGTATTTCCAAAGGATTATACCAAAATAGAGGAAAATTGGCTATTAACTTAGCTTAAAAACATAATAAAAAGGTTGTTGCTCGTAAGATTGAGATGCTTTGAAAAATGGGTTTATAGTGAATTATGAAAGAAAGTATGGTATGACTCTATAATAAGTATATAGTAACATTTCAAGGTCAATCTAGTATGCATTATACCAAACTCATAATTCTTACAACATATACATACATATATATACACATACACACAGAGACACACACCCATATATATATATATATATATATATATATATATATATATATATATATAGAGAGAGAGAGAGAGAGAGAGGATAGAATACACTCGAGTGTATAGATCACATGATAGACTCAAGTGGTGTTTACATATCTATACAACTTTTTTGAAAAATCTAAACCATTGATATTTATTATTATACCAAATACATGCTACATGCAAAACTTGAGTTCATTTGGAGTTTTCTAAGTCACTTTTTCATGACCAACAAAACTGACACACACAACTAATTTGAATTGCATAATTTTTATCACCTTTACATGCACGACCTATAAGTTTCCACATGAGCTCAAAAATTATATGTAGTATTTTCATATGATATTTAAGACAATTCATGGTTTAGATTTTCAAAATAAACCTTACATTATGGAAATTGATTTGAGTGTATTCGGTCTCCAATACACTCCAATGTGTTCTAGCTTGACTCTCTCTCTCTCTATATATATAATAATAATAATAATAATAATAATAATATTAATAATAATAAAATATGAGTCAAGCTAGAATACACTCGAGTGTATATATCACACGAATACACTCAAGTGTGTTTGTATATCAAGACTATTTTTTGCAAAATGTAAACTATTGATCTTCACTGTCATACTATAACTAGGCTACATACAAATTTTGAGCCCATTTGGATGAGTGTAAGTCACTCATCCAAGGGCAACAAAATCGACGCGTGAAACTAATTTGAAATGCATAATTTTTGAGGTATTTATAACATGACCTATAAATGTCCAAATGTGTTCAAATTTTGTGTATGATCTATTCACAAGATGTTTAAGAAGATCCATGGATTAGATTTTTGAAAAAAATATTGCATCATGAAAAACTACTCGAGTGTATTATGCTCTAAATACACTCGAGTGTATTCTGCTCCGAATACACTTGAGTGTATTCTAGCCTGACTCTCTCTCTCTCTCTCTATATATATATATATATATATATATATATAAATATATATATATATATATATATATATATATATATATATATATATATATATATATATGCTAGAATACACTTGAGTGTACAGATCGCACGAATACACTCAAGTGAGTTTGCATATCAAGACTATTTTTTTGCAAAATGTAAACCATTGATCTTCACCTTCATACTATAACTAGGCTACATACAAATTTTGAGCCCATTTGGATGAGTGTAAGTCACTCATCCAAGGATAACAAAATCGATGCCTGAAACTAATTTGAAATGTAAAATTTTTGCAGTCTTTATAACATGACCTATAAATGTCCAAATGTGCTCAAATTTTGTGTATGAGATATTCACAACATGTTTAAGAAGATCAATGGATTAGATTTTTGAAAAAAATATTGCATCATGAAAAACTATTCTGCTCCGAATACACTCGAGTGTATTCTAGCCTAACTCTCTCTCTATATATATATACATATATATACATACATATATATATATATATATATATATATATATATATATATATGGGTAGTAGTGTCATGTCTCATAAGGAATTTATAGACTTTACCATTTAGAAAGGATCAATGACCAAATGTGTTTGTAACAACAAACACCCTTTTATCAATTTTCACTATGTATCATGAATTTTCTTTATTTCCATTATGATTTATCAGAAATCAATTTCACCTGGGAAATCACATAGTTCTTTTGTCAAATATTACATGTCGATTCATTTAGAGAAATATTGAAAGGGCCCTAAATTCAAACATATATAGTTCAACCATATAGAACTCAAATAAAGTACGACCATTTTGTAAGCTATAGGGTTGTTTGTTAAATTCCAACTAGAGCAACTGGATAAAAAGAGGAAAGGTTTATAGTAACATATAAATGCTTAATTTCATGTATTGTAATAGGGATGGACCTCTTACTCACGAAATTGGTAATATTAATTATAAAAAAAGAGAAAATAGGTTTTATTGAGGAATATATATAGATTTTATATTTTTAATTTCTATCAATTCCTCTGAATATAGCCTATGAAGAAGGCATAATCCACTTTAGTATGTTGTGGAGTGAATATTATAATTACCTAAGCACCATAAAAGGCCACATCTTCAACACACAACCATATAAAATTTATGGTTCCATTGTCTCTGTCCAATCCTATTCTATTTAAATTTCTATGTTTCACCTTCTTCGAATGACTCACAACTTATTTAAATATATAGGTAACATAAAAATAACTATAAGATAATCAACTTTACATTATGTTTTTAAATAGTGAACCGTGGATACATGAATGGTTGGGAAATATAACATGCTATTTATTTACCATGGTGAGGGGAATGTGAAACATGGAGAATTCATGAGGAAAAATTTGATCTGTTTTTATCTCCATGAAAAAACATGATGAATCATAAGGTGAACTATTTCTTTTAAGACTCCACTACTTGTTTAGGCACAAACGTCAAAATATCTATCAAATAAATAGTATTCACACATGTGTAGGGTCGTTTTTTATAAAAGAACACTCTATCCCCATCTACATACCCATGTAACAAATAATACTTTGTAAGTATTTTCTATCTTTTCCCCTTTCCTCTTGCAGGTGTTACTGAACAATATTTTTTTAATAATTTTTCCTTCTCCTTCCTCATTCCCCTTCTTTGTCATGATCCTCTTCTCCATCTATTAACATACCAAACGTAACCTTAATCATACTCTAGGACTGGGAGACTAAGAACATATCACAAGGTGAGAAAAAATATGTTGAAGAGAGATACATTATAGTAAATATTTGGAAAGGAAAAGAGAAGAATAATTACATGATTTTTATCATAACAAAAACTAATACTTATTTCCTTAAAATGTAAGTCTTGTAAGAGAATATTCATGGGAAAATTTGGATGTAAATGTTGTAGATATGATACATGTGGGTATATCCATATTCAAAATTGTTACCCAATAATTTTAATAGATACAAGTATGAGTCCAGATCTACATAATTAAGAATCAGACCCGCACTAGAATCAAACCCATTTAGCCAAGGACACATGAAGATAATATATGGATATACAATTCTAAATAAGAATAACTCAAAGTTGGACACAAACGATTATACTAAACTACTTAACTTGAGGAACAAATAGCTCAAATATTCACATAAATGATTCTTATACTTCAGAAAAAACAAATTCTAAAAAAACATAGGCATCATATGACATTTCTCCTTTATGACTATGATTTTTTTGTGACATTAAACGTCTGATTAGTAAATTAGTTGATAAGTATTATATATTTTGGATATAATGATTTTTGTTTTTCTTATGTATGCAATGTTATTAGTTGTTTTTGTTGCATTAGTTATGAGACTACACAATTGACTATCCTAACTTTATTTTTTAGTTTATTTTGTGCTAGAAATTTTATTAGTTATCTATTAATAGATAAGTTTAACAGATATAATATTTGTAGTTTTATTTTTGGTACCTCAAATTGTTACTATGGTAGCTTCTGTTATTTGACTAATTGGTACATATATATATATAAATATATATATATATATATATATATATATATAGGATTTTGATGATGTATATGTATGATTAATAATTTAATATATAGAAAATTTTCTATCTATTGTGGACATCATGGTCTTTCATTTTCTTATTTTTGGTATTGGCTGGCTGCATTAGTTCTATAACTCATTCCTAGTCAATTAGATAGTTGCCATTTTCCTTTTTGCTTTAGTGGTTATAGGATTATGATTGGTTTCTTTTTATGATGTTGGAACCACTCCTAAGGTGGATTGTAACATCCCAGGATTTGAGACCTCGGATAACATGATCTTAAAAGGAATGATTTGACTACCCAAATTACCAAGGTGCACCTCCTTTTCCGGGAGCCCAATACTAATTAAAGAACTCCATAGTTAAGCGTACTCAGCTTGGAGTAGTACTGGGATGGGTTAGAGTCTAAGTGGGGGAGATTGTAACATCCCAGGATTTGAGGTCTCAAATAACATGATCTTAAAAGGAATGATTGGACTACCCAAATCACCAAGGTACACCTCCTTTTTCGGGAGCCCATCTCTAAAGAACTCCATAGTTAAGCGTGCTCATCTTGGAGTGGTACTAGGATGGGTGACGAGTCGGAAAGTTGATCTTGGCTTGCACGTGCGTGAGATTAAGATACGCAGTTAAGGCTAGTGGTGGTATGTGGGGCCAGTCGTCATTCCTGAAACTCTACTAGAGCCTTGGGAAGTGGGCCGGACGTTACATGGATCCATTCCCATGACCCCACCCATGTAGTGTGAACCCCTGACTAGCCACTCACCACGGGGGTTAAATCACACAATGGGTTGGTCTGTATGACTAGATAAACTAGTTTTTGAGGCCACAATCTAGACTTTAAATCCAAGTCCCTCTATTTTTATTTGATACTTATATATTACAAATATTTTGGTGTTTTTTGTAATTCTAGTTATATGAATAATTAATACATATACATGCAGGTATATACATATCTATAAACACACACACATGGATATATATATATATATATATATATATATATATATATATATATATATATATATATATATATATATATATGGGGATTTATTCGTTACCCGTGTGGGTAGCCTGATTTTTCACTACCCGCACATCCAAAAGTGTAACTATATGGTACACAAAAGTAACTCTAAGATCAAAAGAGTAACTGTATTGATAAAAGAGTAACTATATGACTAAAAAAGAAACTGTGCAGAAAATATACAGTCAGTAAATATATGGACGTATTTTTTTTATTTTGGTGGGGCAAATGATATTATTTTTGGATGAAATTTTTTGGAGAGCTAGATAAAATGCTCCTCTACAATTGCAATTTTTTTTAAATGTGACAGGAAGGGTGTGTGGGTATTAAAGATGAACCCCATATATATATATATATATATATATATATATATATATATATATATATATATATACCAAAAAGCATTTTTCAATTTGCCATTTTTTAACATGTTTGACTCCCCAACAAGATGTTGGAGAGGGGAGAAAAATATTTTGATCTAATTTCATATATATTTAAGTCATAAAGAAATAGTATAGTTGGAAAATTTTGGCTAAAGGTACATATCAAATCACACGGACAAGCATTTTACCACTCCTATCTAGAATTTGAGCCCCACCATGGATTGTGGAGGGGGGGAATTTTTGTTTCTTAATCTCATAAATGTATATATAATGTCCGTACAAAATTAGCTCCCACCCTCCTCTTAGGGTTTCATTGACAATCATTTAGACGACATTGTAAGGGACATCAACCACATTGATGGAAGTTACCATCAATCTCCCCTAGTTCCATGCCACCACCCCACCAATACCAACACCCTTTGACATTATACCAAACAATAAAAGATCCCTATAACAAGGCGTTGGATATAAAACACATGAAACACTGTTGTAGAATACCAGATGTAATCTTTGGAAAGCCTATAACCAAGTCTTGTGTGAGGATTGCGAAATAAAAGAAAAAGATATCCTTTTTACTGATCATGTCATTGAGAATGGTAGAACTATATGTGGATATCCAGAATATGCACATTTGATCTAGATTTGAATCCAACATTATGATAAAACATATGAAAACCGTAGAATTCAGACCAGATTTTGTATATTGAATTTCAGATCATATATCAGATTTTTATGTATCCACTCAAAAAAACTGAATTCAACAAACATATACATATATTATTAAATATATATTATTTATATTTAAAATATGAAAACATAGAACCTTTATCATATATATTTAATATAGTATTCTTATATAATATATTTATTATCATTAAATGTATGATTTTTAGTTCAGGTCAAATATTTATCTAAATTAGAATATTATCTATCCATATCATAGTCAAATGTTAACATATGATATCCTTTGCACTTTGGATCAGATATCAGTTCAAACTTTTTTTTCAGATTCAAATATTGGATGTTGCAGTATCCACTTCATATTTGATCCATTTACTGGTGAAGAGAATGGAAAGATCATATGAGTCTACAGAAGGAAGTGTTCGATATAATGGAAGACATAAAATAATATACTTCCATGGTACATGTGATGGGAAAAGTCCTTAGTATCCTCTTATAAATGCTTGGATAGATAGAATGTAGAAGACAAAGAGATACTATGTACACCTATCTAGATAAAATGTGTTCTTCCTTATCAAGTTCACTAATGGAATGACAATAAGAACATGTTGCAGCTTTTTGCTATATGGTTTGACAAAACTTAGTGAAAATAATGGACTACAAACATAATGATGAGTTGAGAAGGGATTTTTCATTCATTTGGCTTAGTATCGATTGTCATTCACTCATCAGGAAGAACATGGATGAGGAAGGCAATGGGCACAACCACCTCTAGCTTTGGCAATGTCCTCCAATTCAATAGAAAATATATGTAGACACTGAAAAAGGAGAATCTAGGGTACTAGTTAACCAAGAAGTAGATAAAACTCAGGCATACACTATATGTATTAAGATTTCAGATTTACCAAATTTCTTATCTCTATCATGTACGAGCATGTACCAAGTAGGTGCTTATCTTTCTATACTTTTGGGTATGATGAACAGAAATCTAAAAGGCTCAAACCCAAACCTGGTATAGATGATACATTTGTTACCCCCAAATAAGAATAATTTTGGAAACTCAAACAAATAACTCAACATGAAACAAAGAAAGATGAGGAGAATTCGAGTATATCTAGATTCAAAATTAAAAAAGGAAAGTTGGAAGAGTGAAATTTTCATATTTCTTCTAGTAAGATCGAGTTCAAATATGAGATCTTGGTGATAATGAAGGTTTCAAAACTATACTATCGTGGAATAGCTTCAACCCATTGGGATCTTAGATAACGAAGACACAAAGTTAGTTGATGATGCTATAGAGAAGAAAGTTTTGAAGGTATCAATAGGGGAGGGAGACTTTTAGACGCAACATATCCAAAAAATAGATTATATGGCTTTACCAACGTACAACAAAAGTGGTGCATGCAACACCACAAAGAAGAGGAACATTGGAATTGGGTGTAAAATGTAGGAGTTTGTTTTGTTTTTCTTCTAAAAATTAAGATAAAGAAGGGTAACAATGTTTTAAGTATCCTTGCCAATTGTTGGAGGTGTATCCTAAACCGTTAATGAAGTTGACTTGGGGGATTTGCATAAGGAGTAGAACATGGATATCTAGATTTTCACTGTTCTCAAGAAGACAGTTCACTTGGTAAAAATGAGGTGTAAAAATAATGTAGGCTTATGATTACCATATATTCTTTCAACTTAATACAATTCACAAGAAGTTTGTGGAATGAACTTGTTACTATAAATAAATAAGATAATCTACCTAGGTTCGTTGTATGGTGACTTCAATGATATAAGGTTGCTGGATGACAAAAGGACTACTGGTAACAATGATTGTAATATGTAACTTTAATGTTGGAATTGATAAAGCACAACTTTTGTAACTTTTTATGGTAGGTGGAGATATGTTAATATTGAGTAATTAATGTATAAGGAGTTGAATATAATATTATCATAGTTGATGATGTGATAGTAAATATGAGATGACTATAATCATTTCCTTATGCACTGATAAAACCTAAATCTTCTGATATTAGTGTAGTTGAGATAATCGATGAGAAATAAAAGAGAAGACTTTCAAATTTTTGAATATCTAGGCTGATTGGGAGGTATTTGAGGAGATTGTGAAGGAGATCATGACTTTTATGGAAAAGAGAACTCAGTTTTAGATTCATTAAGAAGCTACATTACATAACAATTTATTAGGTAAATGGTGAGGAAATATGTGAACATTCCAAGGTTGCTTGTTGATAAAATAAGGAAAAGTAATGAAGTAATGAAGGCATTTATGCATGATTCTTTGGATGGGGCTCTTATCAAAGAGGAACTAGAATTGAAGACAATGTTATTTGATCTGAAAAAGGTATAATATATATTTTACAACAAAGAACGAAAAAGTGGAAGTAAGTTTGTGAATGGAATACAAAGCTCTCACATAGTACAATCAATAGAATAGAATCCAACAATATCATTTCTAATTAGATTATTAAAGGATATGTACTAAATTGGCAAGAAGATATTGAAAGCCATGCAATCTAGTTCAATAAATAATTTTATGAAGAAATTAAGAATCAAGATATCAAACAGAAGTACTAGGTCCATTAAACACACAAAAAATAGTAACTATATAATTAAATAAACAAGAAACTAAAGATACTTTCTAGAGAATAGGAATGAATGAGTCACCTTGGGCCAATGGGGGTTCAATGCATTCTAATACAAGAGCACATGGAATATGATAACAAGGACCTCATTGAAAGCAACAAGTGGTTAATGCGATATGAGTATGGTAAGACAAGTTAATCATGCATTCATTGTTCTTATCACAAAGAAAAAGTTAACATCCTCAATTTATAACATCATACTTATATCATTTTATTCACTTCAATACAAGGTTTTTCTTAAGATTTTGGCTGCTTGAGTGAACTTTTCTCATATGACACATTTTTAACAATCAAGGACATCTTGCATGGATAAGAATATGTGATTATTCCCTTTTCGAAGATCTTTTACTTGTTTTTATTGTGCAATATGCATCGAGAAATCATGTTTAAACAAAGAAGTGTATCAAAGGCACAATGTCAGATGAAAAGAGCTCTGCAGGATTGCAAATGAATTTGCTTGAATAGAATGTGGATATCTTGGCTGAAGTAGTGCACAACCACATATATTCTCTTAATATTAGAAAATGGAACCTCAGTTGGGATGTTTAGTGGTAGAAATGGGTTGATACATAGTGATTCTCTAACCCCCTCCATTTACCATGATGATTGAGTACTTCAGTCAAATGATGAACAATGTAGAAAATTGAGATAAAAGTACACTCTATATTGTCCATGGTAACAAATATTTTAGCCACTCAATCTTTGTAAATATTGTACTTATACTTTTGGAAGCTAAACCAAGCATCTTTTTGGATTTGAAAAAATTCTTAATAGTTTCAAAAAAATTACAAGGTTCTTCATCAATGAAGACAAGACTCTTTTTCTATCAAAAAAGGTATTGATTGCATAAAATATGATGTTAGGTGCCATGAATGTGCAAGCAGGGGAGATACCAGCTAAATACTTTGGATTTCCTCTTACAGGAGGGAATCTTAAGGCTAGAAATTTTGATGATCACATCAAAAAGTTGGATGACATAATAGAAAGATGGTCAAATAATAAAACTTCAATGGTTGGCTGATCCAATCAACTATTGAAGGGCTATTGGTTTTCTACTATCAATGAGGAGAGATTCTTGAAGCCGTTATTTGAAAGAATGAGAAAGAAAATAACAAACTCCATTTGGGCTGGTTTATACCATCATATGGGATATAAAAGGGTACTCATCCTAATACAATGAGGCATTACCCTATAGCTTCCAAGTAATATAGCAAGGTAGGGTACTGTGGGGAGGATTATCAATTCTTAAAAAAATTATCCTGACAAAGTGGATGACTAACCATTATCAAAGTCTTGACTTTATACCAAATTTCAAAAAGTTTTCCTCAAGATCCATCAACAAGAGGACTACTCAATGTCATGATGTAAAGTTCCATTTTGGAACTAGAGGACATGGTGAATGGGAGCAACTTAACCCCAAACGTAGCAAGCGTTGGTGAACTAACATGTTGTATGAATGGTATCTGGTTTATGGGTTATATTCATAGATGAAATTGTTATTTGTTCAAGATATTTCATAATGTCCTGGTAATGAGTTGCCAACTTTTCTTAGCAGATGAAGGAACTCAAAAATATATTTTAATATGATGTAACTTTATAAGGAAGATATGGGAATATGTGTCCACCTATATGAAACCAAAGTTTATACTTGATAAAGATTTTAAAATCTAATTTTCTAAGTATGGGAAGTTATGGAAAGATGAACGAAGGTAGACTGGTATAAAAATGTGGTATAGTCGTGTATACTCTCAAGTATGTATAGTATCTTTTTTTTCTTTGGGTGAAAGATGTAAGCCTGTTAGCATCGACACTGTAGGAGAGTTGGGATAAAATTTATCCAAACAGATATGTATAACATAGATGCACATGTACAACAGATATGAAGACACGTTCTAAGCACATGCTACTTATTTGAATTAAGATAATGTGTGACTGTTAAATAAGTATAATTAGTTGTTTGACGTATATTCTTATTTGTTGGATAATTGTTTCATATGAGTTTCAATTATTGAGTTTCTGTCTATCAATGACAAATATATAGTTAATATTAACTACAATTTATCTACAATCTACTAAAAGAGATTAGCTTGATTGACTATCAACTGACTCTTTTTTAACTTGTATGATGTCATTATCAAAATAAATTTAACTTGTATTGTGTCATTATCAGTTATCACTGCTCCTTGTCTAGGATATATGCTATTGATGACTAATATATAATTACTACTCAAAATAATTTATATATGAACCCACAAAAGTGAAACAACTCCATTAACTATCAGTTGACTCCCTTATGTATCAACCAAAATTATATGTGCTCCTATTCCTGTGCATGTACTCATTAATTGTTATTATATAATTGGTATTCATAATAATATTCATACATTTTATAAAAAGATCTCCCCCAACATGTAATGTGTCATTACAAAAATTATCAATGCTCCCTATTTTAGGCGTCTATCTATTAACAACTAATATATACTTGTTACTTATAGTAATTTACACATGACCCATTGACTATCATCCAACTCCTTGTGATACCTATCATCTGATTACCAAAACTTGGTCTTATCCCCTTTTTGAGCAAGTAATTGTTGACTTCTACGATATAATTAGTACTCACAATAATATGTATGTAACTCAATATAAGGGATTAACTTGATTTACTCTCACATGTTACCCTCCAATCTATATATAACACACTCTTTTCACTATCACGTCCTTGTTGACTATAATATATAGTCTTCATGGCTCCCTCCAATCTATAACACACTCTTTTCTTGATCACATCCTTGTTGACTATAATATATAATTAGTTTTCACAACAATATTCATACATTTCATTAAAAGAGATTAACACAATTAGCCACCCTGATAAAAGAGAAGAAATCAATTAACTATTAGTTGACTCCCTCCTACATGTATCATGTTTTTTGTGTTAAAAACTAATAAGTAATCAACCATTTGTGTCGGGCTATTGAATCACATAGAAACCTAACTTGCATACTTATTTCAGGCTTTACTTATCTACATAATTCAAAGAAGCACATAAATACACAAGTTATCCTTTCAAACTTATCTAAACAACCAGAACAAGCACAAAAATAGGCATGCAAAAACAAATAGACAATCATGTCAAACATGCAAGTAGACATGTTAAAAGCAAGCAACAAAGTCTATATGATTATATGAACATTTTGTGTTGTGAGATAAAATAATGATATAGATATTTATGAAAAATACCCTATAAACAACTACTTTTCTACCCAAAAATAAATTTAACACCACTCTTCCACGACAAGCAAGCAAGCTAAATGGTAAAAAGCACATAAGCAAGCTTGTTAAGCAAGCAAGTTATATGATGAAAAGCAGGGAAGCAAGCTTGTCACTTTTCCTTATTCGTATGATAATAGATGTTATTTTTGCTTGTTATCCTTTCCGCCTCTTTTCTCTCTTATGGATTACTACATTGTGCATGAATGGATGAAAAATTTCCTAGTGTTTTGATAAATAACGTGATGAAAGGGAGGAGAATGAAGAAAAATAAAGAAAACAACTTTATATTTTTTTTTGTCCTCAGAGTAGAGACCCAGTTTTGAAACTTCTCGGTAGTACGCTTCGGCCAGCCTTAATTTTGTTGTCGGCTAGTTTGGTTGGGTGTAGTAGGGTGCAGTTGTGTGAGTTCACAATGTAAAAATGTACATCAAACACACACTTTTTCATCTCGCTACACCCTACATGTTCACTCGGTACGTGTAGCCAAATGGGGACCGAGAGTTTACACTATTTGTGGGGTCTCAATTGTGGCCCGTCTAAAGGGACGGACCCACATTATAAAAAAAAAGTAAGAACCAATAACATGATATGTTAATATTCCTTTTCAATATGACCAACGAAAGCCTTTTTTCTCTCTCTTCACTTGGTTTCTTATGCTAGCCAAATACTTGATAGAGAATTTGACATGTTCTTTCCTGCGTAGTCTTTCCTCCCCGTTACTTTCACGTGCTAATACAACATAAATCAAGGGGGAAAGGGAGAATTCAGCAAAGCATGACAAAATTTCAACCACAACGTTCATTTGCAAAGAATGCATATGCAAACAGGAAACAAACAAACCATGACTGTACCAGTACGAAAAAAAATAATACAGTGACATCCTTTCTTTATTGTGTTCTCCGTGATGATTATACATGTATACTCATCTTCTCTGCTAGTTGTTTGCTTTACTTCCAATCTACAGGTCTATAATATCTGTAGCCAGACAGCATGCATGCTCTCGCTGCTGCACCCACATCTGCAAGTGTATACCTAACAAAAACATGAATGAATAAAACAAATCATGCATCACACTCGTACAACTAGAAGACATATACCAAACATAATCTGTTCGAAAGGAGCGAAGCACAAACCAAATTTTGTTGAGCGGATTCCTACAATCAAGAAACTTGCATACCTATCAGTGTACTGTTGCCGGAGGACGGGTTGTTGTAATCAGCCCCTTGGCGGCGGGTGAGTGGAGCCGCCGGGGAGGCATGCGAAAAAGCAGTCCATGGCGCAGTTGTAGCCGCTGCGGTCGTGCTTGGCCTCACACTCAACATAACACTTCTTGATGCAGTGTGTGAGCCCCGCGTGGGAGGGTTGGCTGGACGTCAGGAGAAGTACCACCACCAGGACTACTGCCGCCGCCAGAAAAAGAGGAGGGCGTTCTGTCTTCCTGCCCATTGTATTCCTACTTTACAACCGGATAATGCCTTGCTTGCTAGGGTTGTCGTCTTCAGGTTCTTGTTGGTGGTGCCGATGGTTTTCTACTCGTTGGAATTTATACTACTCGTTGGAATTTTTCTAGTCGTTGGATTTTTTTATTTCTTAAAAAATGTTAAACCATTCAAGTTAGTATTTTAAAGCTGCAACCTTCTGCATTACTCTTTTTTCACTACGTTTTTCTAATTTATTTTTCTGTATAACTTAAGAAAAAACTGCTAAAACGGTTACATATGCTCTCTCTTTCCTCGTCAGTCATCATCATCATATTCCAATGATTCCCTGTTTCAACTTTCTCTTATTCTTTCTCTTCTTCATTGTCTCATCCCTAACAAGTCTCCACCTTTCTTTCTCCTACCGTTATTATCTTCTTGCACTATTGGATACGTTTTTCTAGTCATTTGAATCTTTTCTTCTTATCGACCTCGTATCTCTCTTCAATCAAACTACCTTTCTCTGCAGCTAAATAGCACATTGCTTTCATTACGACCATCTTAATAAAGGATTTCAAAAAACCCAACGTTTGACAATAATTTCTCTTTCACATATTCCTACATGTACCCTTTAAAGTTATTGTACCCACCACCCATTTATCCGCTGTCCGTTTACTTGTATCTAAATAGAGTAGAAGAATGAAAGAAATCTTACCCAGCCCACTTTATTTATTTATTCATTAATATATTGGTAGGTTAACAATTAGGGATTCTGATACATTTTAATATTTAGAATCCCAAAAAGTCTAACAAACAACACTAATGCTTACTTAATTTTGATCATTTAATCACAAAAACGTGATTAGATAATCAATAGAATGCCAAAATTCTTATGATTAAATGTTATAACAAAATTACATTTCTCAAGGAAGAAAACCACACTAATAAATAGGTAAATATTGTTGATGAAAATTAAAAATTAAGTGAAGTATTAATATTTAGGTGCAAGCCACCACTAACATAAGATGCTATTAAAACTAGTTTTAGGATTTGGTGAAGGGAATATCATGTTTAACGATTTCTGAAAATATCGTTTATTGATTTTTGTTGTTGTTGTTTTACCTGCTTTACCCTACCCACAAGGTGTGAATAAGTGTGGGTAAATGTATCGCGAAAGTATTTGACAATAGATATTTATCCTATTCATTATTCGTAGCTTAAAGCGTGTAAGGGTATTGAAAAACTCATACCCTACTATACCCTAGTAACATACAATCCATACTTATATGTGAAGATTAAAACTGAAAGATTTCTTTCCGCCCTCTTCCAAAGCTTCTGGCGGAGGCCAGATTCTCAGAGGGTGGTAAATCAAGAAGTTTTTGTCCATGTGGTTCGAATCCAGGTCCCTTCGTTGGGACCATTAGAGTTCATCAATCATGCCACACCTTGTCGACAATCAAAACTCATATATGCTACTATAAGAAGAGGAAGTTCATCGTCTTGTTTACAAATATCTCAATTCTATTTTTTAGAAGATTTTGTCGATGAAAATATGATATTTAATTTTCCTACATTCCCACTCCCCTCACATTTTTCTCTTTTTCTTCTCCTATTTTGCATATTATTCTCTCTCTTCTTAGTTAATCAAGTTCCCACTAAAATCTCCTCAAATAAATGGCAAGTAGAACTAAGCTAAAAAACTATCCTAAAAATACTTTTGCATTGTCAACCAAACAACCACATGTTCCATCATAATTCCCTATCTTCTCTCTCTCTCTCTACTACTACTACTACTATGAAAATTCTTGACTTTTTATCTATTTTCATAATTAATTCCATTTTTTTCATTCTTTTTACAAACCAACATATTTTTTTGTTTATCTTGATATATCTTTCATATCAAAAGACATTTGTTCATCTCGTATATCTTACATTGAAAAGATTTTTCTCAACTTCAAGATATGCTCCACTTATCTCTTTCAATCTATCTGTTTTCTTTAAATTCAATCTATCACACAACAACTGTCCATATCTAAATTTTCATTTCAAATAAGTAGTTTTCCAAAATAGCATGAACACCCATTTAGCCCACTGTCCCTTTGAAAATACCTAACTACTTGCCTACTTTCTTAGTCTTGCGTTCCCTCATAAACATCTTAGTGACCTCCAACTTCCATCCTCATTATGTGATCTCTCTCTCTAACTCTGTTGTTCCTATTTATATCCCACTCTTTCCTAATTGATTAGACTTTCTTCCCTATCCCATGATCAACAACACTCAAAATTCAACTCCCAATTATGTCAATCTTATTTCTAGTCCCCCATTGTTTCTTTCTTCTCTTTTTAGCAACCTAGCTGCAAGATCCCCCACACCTCAATATTCACGCTCCCTCAATATCTATTCCCAATGGAAGAACAAGCTTCCTCAATAGTAGCATGGAAAACTGCCATGAAACAATGCTGTAATAAATATTGTAAATAGACAAGCAATATTCACTCAACCATTCTAGAAGAATAGAAACACTACTCTATAGCCACTTATTAGTGACAACCATAACGAGTCTATAGGTCATGTATGCAATGCTCTGATATGCAAGACCATCAAGAAACACCCATCACTTAGAGACTATAAGATCTTTGTACTAATTAATATTTATATATGTGCAGTTAAAGCATGTATCTTTGGTGTGAACTGGATTCACCAAACTTAATTACCTCTTAACATTCGTTGCTATCTTTAGGTGAGCATGATGAAGTAACCTCCGGAGTACATACCATCAAGAAAAGGTAAGTCGTTTTGACCTACCTACTCTCCTTTATCAAGGTAGTTATTTATAAGAAAAAAAATGTGACATTTTTGCATCCTCTTTATATCACATATATCTCACGATAATATAATTTCACATCTTCTGATTGAGTGATTAAGTTGTCAATGTAGTCTATCAAATTATGATAAGAGAAATTGACAGGCTTATAGACTTTGCTTCTCCTTCTTCTTAACATGAAAATTTTAAACTGACTATTGTTATTGTGTTATTTTATATTGCTTATTTATCTTCCTCACTCATTATGGGGTATAGGTGGCTAATGACCTATCAAAAGTTTAAATATGGGTAATGGTGTCGATGAGCAAAACAAACGAGAGATGAGTGTGCTAATTGCTAATGTCAACATGACCCATATAAGATGTTCATCACCATAAGCACACCAAAGCTAGATAAGGTTATGCTCAATAGTAAGACATATGGTTGGCTGCCAACAAGGCCATGCAATAATTTTAATATGGTATAAAAGTCTTCAAAGTGCCCTTCTTAGTTGGTTCATCTCATAAATCTAATAGTTATGTTAGTTACAAGTTGTAGTTTTGATATCTAGGTAGAGCACCCAATATGAAGGTTTAGCAGAAACTACATGCTCTTTTTTGTGGTTGTGATAGGGTTGGACCTCTCCTCCTCACAAAAGAATAAAATAAACAATAAACTTTTTAAGGTAGTCTTGTTGACAATATCACTATATATACTAAAATTTCATTTAAGATGTTCTAGATATATATACATCTCTTTCTATCTAATAAGTGCACATTATTAGTTTACTTCTCTTTGTGAATATGCATTTTTGTTCTAGTTAATACATATATTAATGTCAATAATAAATTCATAATTTGATTTTAAGGTAAAAATATTTGTTCTTATATTTATAAAATCCATACAATGTCTACAAAGATGATAAATCCAAACAACCATATAGGCCGAGTAAAAAGTAGTACAAGAACATAAAGTCGATTAGATTGGAATAAGTGACACTCTTCAACCCAAATTCCTCCATGTAACACTTATATAACTCAATTTTCAACCAAAATCAAACTACAATAAAGGATGTTATATGTGGTGTAGGTACTTACTCCAGCCAAATCAAAGTTAGTATCACACATATCACCATAGAAACTTCAACCACTCTTTGATGTATAACATAGTGTATGTAGAAACAACCAACAACTAAATTCAAAAGGAAAATAAGGGGGTAAACTTTGTTAAAAGTCAAGGAGCCTGTGAAAGTAGGCATAAAAAATCTCCACCCAAGGAGTCACAAGCCTAAGCTTAGATAAGGTATGAAAGATGTTAGTTAACTAAAACTAAAAGGTAAGAAGCTTCTCTAACAATCAACCAAAAAACCTACAAAATAGGGCCTATAATGAAAAAGTTGAGAATCATGTGTTCTGTTGATAGGGGAAGTATCCATCCTCTAGCATATACCTTCATTGATGGCTACAAGCCTAGGCCGACCATAGAAGCAACTACCCACACCCCTAATTTCCTCAATCGTTGTTCACACCACACTCATAAGTATGCGACCCAAAGACTCATACCACAAAGTAAAGCAAGGTGAGTGATGTTGGATGCCTCCAGTCACCAATACTTGGGGACCCACAATCAAGGCTTGTTTTGAGGAAGAAGCATCAAGGAGAGGGGCAACATCCATTAGTCGCTAGAGTCCCCTCCTCCAACAATAAGAGGAAAAATGGGTCACACTAGATCACACTTTCCATACCAGAGCTAACAAGGGCTCTATTAGTATTTAGTCTTTGAATTTTATCCATTAGGTAAAAATACATTATATGTAAAAATATGAATGTACAAAAATAAACAAATACACTCATTAAGTTGCACAATACAAGTAAATACATGGATATATGACTCAAACTATAGTAATTTATTTCCAAGAATTTAACAAAATGAATGTATATTTATATAAACTAATATGGACTCATGTGAATATGGTCACTACGTCTAGTATTTACATATATTTATATGTGAATGTACTAACAATATTTATGCATAAATAAATAAACATATATCAAATTATCTATATACATGCACGTATATTTATTTTACATGTCATCATAGGTAAAATTAACATCATTAATGGTAAATTTTAGGCGTAATTTCTTGAATAAGCTCAAATTTTGGACGCAGTTTCATAATTTGGCCCAATTCTTGGTTCATCACCCAAAAAAGTGAATGCCTCAAAATTATGAGTGTATTCATCATTACTAGTTTGGGAACTATGTTTGCAAATATTCTGCAACAGTATTTTTTCCCTCTAAAATGTGTTATTTTGTTTTATTACTCAAGAAAAAACTACACTGCTTCATAAAAACATAAAATTGTACTTTTAAGCCTCTATATAGGTTTTGTGTGAGACCCTCTTATACTTATTGGTACCATAATATCATATTTGCAAAAAGATTAGATTCATGTATGAAAGTTGCACATTATAGTATTCATAAGACCCACTGCACGAGTGAATGAGCCAAGTTAATCATGGTGAAAATAAATGAGTGTAAGAAAAAGATGGCTACATCAATGTGATAGTAAGAATATGCTCATTGTAATAACTGTAACATTTGTCTCATGAGTTAAATTGTGATGTCCGTTTTCATTACCTTTCAAGGATGGTCAAGTAATAAAAATTTTAAGGCATTAATGTAGTGTTCAGTTTGGATAAACCCTCCAGTACTAGTGGTAAGAAATTGGTAATGGTAGATGATGACTTGATCACAAATAGTAGCTCTTCCAAAGTGGCAACTACTTTCATTCTAATTTATCTTTATCCACTGTCTCTCATTCCACTATCATGTTATATGTCACTATTAGGAAATGGTGTAGGGTTGATAAGTCACTTGCCTTTTACAAGTGCAAAATGTCAAATAATAAATTATGCATACAAAACTACATGTATTTTTATTCTTACATTTCATAATATAATAAATTTTCCTACCATGCTCTTGCTAGAACAACCACCTAGGCCTAGCCTACTCCACTCCATGAAGTATTATACTAGTTGTTGGTGCATCTTACAAAATATTTAGTTTGTAGTGTAAGAGGTAGGATAGCATTAAAGACCTATTGTTAGTATGCATCTCATGTTTTTATGTGTAGAAATGGCATAAGGATTCTAATATGTCTAGGATAGAACTTCTCTCTGAGTAGGACTTTGAGTTTCACACCCACTAAATATGAAAAAGACCTATTGTTATTGTTGTCTTCTCATCACAACTAACAAACTTTCTCCTCATGAGTCACGACTGATACACTTCTTGCTACCATCTTTCTCATGGAATACAATCATCTACAAATGTTAATAATTATTGTAAGGTTCCCTGTAACAAGAAAAGATCACACAAACTCATTCAAGGTAGTTGACTTTCATTCCCATGATCACTTTCTTCTTTATGTCGATTTGTCTTATATATTTCCACCACAACCTCAACACAATATCTGGTACTTTATCAAATTACTTAACATTTCCAATTTAGATTGAAAAAGCAGCCAACCGTGTTAAAGTCATTAACATGTTTTTTTCAGGTTAAGTATTTCATTCATACATGATAGTATTACAGGCTACTGTGGAAATGGAAAATGAACAACCCAAATTTTATTTACATCATTCAATACCCCCCATTTGGCTAGTTTGTGAGCTTCCATGTTTCCCTCCCTTCCTACATGAGTGCAAGCTGCCAAGTTCAGATTTTCCTTCAGCTCATCCATGTACTTGAATAACTACATAATCGACCCTCCTTCTCTTACACTATTGCTAATTCTTTGGATAACATTTTATAGCATCGTCATCAATACATATATCAGTTATATTCAACTCTATAATAGTGTTGAACCCACTAATAATAGCATAAGCCTAGGCTGCAAGAGGTGAGCCATTTTCGTCCTTTGTAAAGCTAGACATAGAAACTATATACCTTGTTCTATCTATGAAAATCAAGCTGAAGCATGCCCTTTCATTAGCCAAGATCGCAACACCAATATTCATCTTGATGAAGAGACCCTTCGGGAGACCATGAAGAAGGTGTTTTGTTGACTTTTGTTGGTTGGCTCACAGAAGAAAACTTCCTCATGCCTTCTTTGTGATTTTCTTCCCACTTCAATAGCCATGTTTGCTTTGACTTAGTCAAAGACAACTTTGTTCCTGCATTTCCAGCTAGCAAGGAAATAAATGAATAAGAAGTGATCTCCTCTTCAGATGCAACATTCCAAATATTTTTAAAAGAGGTTTCTCCTTGACCGGTCACCATTGGGATGATATGCATCATGTTGTTTCTTGAAGCCCAGATTTGGGAAGAGTAAGTACACTCAAATAGAGCATGGGAGAGGGTTTCTCTATTCTCATTGCACAGAGGACAAGTAGCAACATCAACAATATGTTTGTCATATAATATAGCTTTTGTAGGTATTTGATCTAAGCACACTCTCCAAATGAAATGTTTGAGTTTTGGAGGAGTGTTCAACTTCGACATTTTTGAACATTTGTTTTCAATTTCTCTCCCTTGGAGAAGCTGGTTAGGATCCCCTTGGTCATCCCCAATCACGTAGGCTGATCAGACAGTCAAACAACCATCTTTTGTAGGGTACCAATACCTTTTATTTGAGCTGTTTGGGAATAGAGGGATAGCTCTGACTATATCCATGTCGTTTGGAGAGAGGTACTCATTCAACACCTCAGACTTCCAGGTCCACTTATGTTTATCAACCAGTATTTCAACCTTGAGGTCATTTGAACCCACCTCTTCACTCACCTTTGTGTAGCTACCTTTGCCATTGGGCAACCACATGTCATTCCATATGTTGATATTATACCCATTACCAACTTTCCATATGATTCCCTCCTTCAGAAAGGATTTGGCACCCCAAATGGTGTGCTAGGAGAAACTGGGCGTGTGTTCTCTGTATGCTTCAAGAAACTCATAATTTTTGTAGTATTTTCACTTCATAACTTGCCCAATGAGGCTGTCTAAGTTTAAATGTAGTTCTCGTGCTTGTTTAGCAAAAAGAGAAACATTGAAGGTTTTGAGATTTTTGTGACTCCCTTCATATTTGGGTATGCACACTTTCTCCCATGTTGTCCAGTGTATCTTCTTCTTTTTATCTATACAGCCCCATGAAAAGTTTGCAATGAATCTATTGAGATAATAAATAATGTTGTAGGGTATTTGGAACATACCCATCATATACGAGGGAATGGCATGTATCATAGATTTAATAAGGACCTCCTATCCTACAGCGTTCTTTTCATCCTTTAAGCTTTCCCCAGACTTTATCCTTCAACACATTAAATATGACTTTTTTTGATCTCCCAATCACCATAGGAAGGTCGAGGTACTTATCATGTTTGTCGACTTTTTTCATTTTGAGGGTATAAAGAATGACCCTCATGTTCTTTGGGTTCACATTTCTACTAAAGGCAACCTCCAACTTTGTGTAGTTAACTTTCTGCCAGGATGCTCTCTCATAGCAGTTGGTAATGTCAGCTATCACAACAGCCTCATGCGGGTTCACCCTCGTGAACAAGAAACTATCATCTACAAAAATAAAGGTGTGGGATTTTAGAACCCCCTCGATAAGTGGTAATCATATGAATTTTTCCCTCCCTTGCATATCCATTCAACATCTCTGAGAAGGCATCAACACATAATAAGAATAAGTAGGGAGAAATATAATCTCCCTGACATAGACTTCTTGATGGAATCACAAGCCCCTTCTTACATCCATTTATGATAAAGGAGAAAGTAGGGGATCTGAATCACTCCCCTACATTCCTGCACCACATATCTCCAAAACCGATTCTACTCATCATACTTTCAATGAAATCCCATTCGATCCTATCGTAAGATTTGCTCATGTCCAGGTTTATGCCCATATGTCCATTCCTACCTTTTGTCTTTCTCTTCATAGTATGGAACATCTCAAAAGAAATCATCACATTGTCTGTGATCAGCCTCCCTAGGATGAACACTGTAACGACCCCGCCTCCCGGTAACCCCCAATTAAGGGAGACCAAGAGGTCAAAGACATTATCTCAATTAACAGGATCAAAGGTTCGACAAATAATCAATAACAATTATCAAATTTTATCAACTAAACTGAAAACTGGTATAAAATTAAATCTTTGCATACATGTTTAAAACTTTGGTAAACTACTCTATCCACAGCCTGGATTCATTATATCTAATCCTCCTTGCACTTTATTTCTTATTTCCACAATGTGTCACTTTACTGTTTGTTCTTTCAATTGTTGTACCTAAAACGCCGACAAACAAAACTTCGGTCAGCATATAGGAATATGCTAGTATGTGGGAACAACCAAAATTTCACAAATATGACTAACAATTTAATTATCACAATCAGGGTAATTAGCAAACCAATTTACATTTTCAATGTGTCATTCTCCACCGCTTTTGCCCTAACCCTGGAATACCCCTCTAGGGTTTCTCTTTTGCCATTGACTTAAGGCCACCTTCTCAATCCCGAGCTTGGTTCTTGGGGGTCACCTCTCAGGGTGCCCCATAGTCATGCAACATAGACCACCTTCTCAATCCCGAGCTTGGTGTCTGGGGTCACCTCTCATGGTGCCCATTGGTCTACCCTCTTGGGCCTGACCTTTATGGAATCTTCCATCAGGGTGGCATGTAGGTGTGAGAATACACATGTATTTATAATTGTGATAACCATAGTGACTTTATAATTGCAGTATGAACATACAAACTGTTTAGTTTCAATCAATGCGATTAACCATCTGGGAAACCTTCGGGAAAACTAATGCGATTAATCGTAATTAACCACATACCTGTTAGGCTGAATTGAGATAGAATAGTCCAATCAATCAAGACATCCAATAAAGCAAGCACAAGAGTCCTGAAATTACATCCAATTCCTTTTATCAAAATCTATTCAAACCATCTTGCTACTTAAGGCTTCTATTCCTTTTTAGGATTTCTACCTCTTTTAGGGTTTACTTTGCAATTAGGGTTTTTACTTCATTTTACTCTTTTAAACCCTAATTTCTCATCTATCCTTCATGAAAGTTATTAAGGTTACCTTTCAACAACATATAACCTTAATTTCAGAAACAACACAATTAATCATCAATTAAGTTCATTAAGCCTCTTTTACATTAAAGCTATCATTTTTATCCCTTTTATTCCATGACAAGATCATTATTCTTATTTATCATCAATTTATAGTTCATTATGGTATAATTCACATATGAATTCTAATTGTCATTAAGTCTACCTTTATTCATTAGAAAACCCTAATTTCTACATTAAAGGTATTTATCCACAATTAGAAACCTTTATACTAAAAATAGCTTAGTATCATCAAATCTTAGCTTTATTCACGATTTTGAATAATTAAAGCCATTAAGAGTCGCATTTACCAAAATTAGGGTTTCAAGGCCCCTTTAAGCATATTCATGCATATGAAACTCTAAATTAAACTAATTACGTGCAAAGTTCATCCTTTTTGTTTTCAATATACCTTTTTACAATTAACAGGTTACTGTCAACTATAATCATCCATTCAACCCTACTAGATACATTAATCATCTCTAAATAGGATTTCTTAATCTTTAATGCATTACTGTTGATAAATTACACTACTTCTCTAATTCCAAGAGGAATTATCTTCTAAATATATTTTTATTGGATTCTCCTCATTTTTCTGAGCAATTTTCATATTTTATGCGTGTCCATCCAAGCTACCATTAAAGAGAGATGATTTTTGCAAAAGTTACCTTTTTGGACCAATCGGAAGCTACCACGTCGCCTCATGCATGCAACACGGCCCGCTTAGAAATTATAATTATATGACACTTCTACCCTTCACTTATGTGGCTCGCCCTTTGTTACGTCGAGGGTAGAACCATCCAATGGCCCTCTGGGCTTCTTCAACCTTGCGATCGACTACTGCTTCCGCCGCAGAAGCCCTAGCTGTGGCTTGTTCAGCCTGTTCTTCCTTCTTTGGACCCCGAAGGTCACCAACGTAGGCTCCCTTTGCTCTGCCAGCTCCTTTCGAGCTTGGAGCTCCACCAAAAACATGACCAGTTCGGCTAGGTTGGGCTGGGTAGCCCTGCAACCTGCGGCTGCTATAGCGCTCAGGTTAGGTCAGGGATACGATGGCAAGGCTTCCTTTCGATGTCATGGGACATCATGCTTCCCTCAAACTCCTTCTTGGCAGCCTCATGGCTCCACGATCACGTAGCTTCTCCTTGGTTAGGGTTTATGGATGAAAACGTGGAAGAAGAGGAGAAAATGAGGTGTGGGATCTTCTAGAATCGGTCCAAGGTCTTACCCCTTATATAGGGAGGGTATAGAAGCCCCAGGATGGCTTTCCCACGAAGAAACACAGTCCTTTTCCAAAAGGAATTTGATTTCTTCATTACGAAGCAAGTTCCTCTTTCTCTCTCTCCTAATCATCTCTTTAATATTCCTTATTTCTTGAATATTTTGGAATACGAAAATCCTCTCCCTTACTCTCTTTATTCTTGCCTTTTAATTCATTGGCCACAAAAATATATTTCCTTAAGTAGAAAATACCACCTCTTTAGGAATGCCACCAAAATTCATTAATAAGGTATTACATTACTCTCTTATTTTGCTTTATTGGTATTTTCTCTTTCTTTTTCTCCATTGGAGTTCCTTGGACCTCAAGAAACTCTAGTATTTCGAAATTCCTTTTTAATGATACTTATTATCCTTCTAGATGCATCAATATTCATTATTTCACATTATCTTGTTTATTTCTTATTAAAATATCTCTTTTTGAGGATTTCTCTTTTTATTTCTTTTTATTTTCCTCATTGGCATTCCTTTTGACATTAGGAATCCTTTGGATACGAAAATCCACCAAGGATAACTCCATTATACCTCTTTTCACTTATTTCCCACATTTTATCATTGTTTTCAATTTCTCTCTTAATAAAGAAATATTTTGTCGATCTTTTCTTTTCTTATTTCTTTCTTTTTACAACTTTGGACTCCTTGGAACCCAAGGAACCCAAGAGGCATGAAATCCACCTTTGGATTATATATATCTACCTTCTAGAGGTTTCTACATTTTTATTTTCTCTATTTCTTATTAATAATGGAGTTCCTTTTGTCTCTTCCTTGTTATTGGGCCCAATAGCCAATAAAGCCCACAAAACAACCATCAAGGCTATTGTAAATGAAATTCATTTATTCAAAACAAATTATATCTGTATTTATTCAAATATCTTTAATATGAGAAATCACATTTCTCACCAAACACTACTACAGAAATAGCGTTCAGTGTCGCTTTTCTGGGCGTCGGTTATTAAGGAAAACCGACGCCTATAATATCAGGCGTCGGTTATTTAGGCAAACTGAAATCTATATTCGATGACCAGCCAGACACGGGTACCGCTTTGTATTCAGCGTCGGCTTACTATAACCAATCGACGCCTAAAAGCACCCACGAAATCCAATTTTGACCGAAAAAAATTTGGGCCACATACAGCGTCGGGTTTTTAACTATTCACCGACGCCTATTTAAAATGAAATTCTGCGCGAAAAGTTCCACTTTAGGTGTCGGTTATCCTTGGATAACCGACGCTGATAGTAGTTCCCGCCAACTAATTTGGGGTCGGTTTTTTACTATCAACCGACGCTGAAGATAATAGGCGTCGGTTGTTTGAAATAACCGACGCTATTTGGGAACTTAATAGCCCCGCGAAACAGAGAACTCTTCCCCATTTCTCTGTTTCATTGCGAACCTCCTGCTAGGTCTGGCGATTCTTACCGCCGGTGCTCCCCACCGTCGTTGCCCCCCTCCCTTGTGCCGCCACTGCTGTTGCTCCCCCGCGCCGCTGCTCCTCTTCTCGCCGCCGCGCCGCTCCTCTCCTCAGCTTTCCTCGCCGCCGCGCCGCTGCTCTCCTCGCCGCCGGTGGCTTCTTTGGTGTTGTCCTTGCCGGCGCCGGCTGCCTGTAGGTATCTGCTCAGGCCGCTGCTCTCCAGGCCAGGCATTCTTCCTCTTCCCTCAAGGTACTGCCTTCTTCCTCCTTCCTTCCTCCGCCTAGGCGGCTGCTTGGGCGGTGCTAAGGTACGCCAAGGCTGCCGCTGGGCATTTTTTTATTTTTTATTTAAGTTATTTACTTATTGGTAACTTGATAAGTAACTCATATCCATTGATGTTGAAGTAAGTTAGGAAGCCAGTTTGTTGACAGTGATATCTGATTATCCATCTGACTTTTGGTTCTTCATCCTATTCATCATGGTGGCATTGCCTCATACTGTGGTCAACTAGGGGAAGTAACATTTGTCTGCAATGTAACTTATCAAAACATGTAGAATAAGTAATTGAAGAACTGGGAGTAGGAACATGTATAATGGGTACATCACAATGGTGAAAATTTAGCTCAAATGAGTGAATTGCTTGATTTTTTTTGAAAGCTCTAGTATACTTCTTATATTTTAATGTGATGTTACTCTATGCATGTTTCATGTTTGGTACACGACTGAAGCAGCATTATATTAATAAAAAAAAATGATTGTCTTTGTTTCAATATTGTTGAGTATATTGAGAATCCTAATCACCCTTCTTGCTTAATGATGAACTGTAATGCACACATGTGACATGCTTGGAATGTAAATAATGAACTTTTCCCTAAATTGCCAATCATGCTTTTAAAGACATCAATAATCATCCTAACTTGAAGAACTAGGATTGTAGGTATAAGAATGACAGCACATGTATTTGTTGGCCTAGAAACCCGTCTAAGATTTACTCATTAGGAGTAAATCTTGGATAGTCCCCGGTTTGGGACTGTTCTTGAACACCTAATCTCACTTAGGATGTAAGTGTATAATGTGTATTGGGTTTTTGAGAAAATTTTGACAGCATTTCCCCGTTTGTTCTCTAAGTACATATGTACTTAGAGAACAGCGGGGAAATGCTGCCGAAATTTTCTTGAAAACTCAATACACATTATACACTTACTAGTGAGATTAGGTGTTCAAGGATGGGATAGGTGGTACACATTTATTATATATAAGAATGACATCAAATGTGTTTGTTGGCCTAGAAACCCGTCCAAGATTGACTCATTAGGAGTAAATCTTGGATAGTCCCCGGTTTGGGACTGTTCTTGAACACCTAATATCAGTTAGGATGTAAGTGTATAATGTGTATTGGGTTTTCGAGAAAATTTCGGTAGCATTTCCCCATTTGTTCTCTAAGTACATATGTACTTAGAGAATAGCGGGGAAATGCTGTCGAAATTTTCTTGAAAACCCAATACACATTATACACTTACTAGTGAGATTAGGTGTTCAAGGATGGGATAGGTGGTACACATTTATTATAT
The DNA here is from genome assembly GCA_963693085.1 of Alisma plantago-aquatica. Classification (NCBI taxonomy): domain Eukaryota; kingdom Viridiplantae; phylum Streptophyta; class Magnoliopsida; order Alismatales; family Alismataceae; genus Alisma; species Alisma plantago-aquatica. The sequence goes on from OY856410.1 coordinate 1,058,479,282, forward strand.
ATAAGAATGACATCAAATGTGTTTGTTGGCCTAGAAACCCATCCAAGATTGACTCATTAGGAGTAAATCTTGGATAGTCCCCGGTTTGGGACTGTTCTTGAACACCTAATCTCACTTAGGATGTAAGTGTATAATGTGTATTGGGTTTTCGAGAAAATTTCGGTAGCATTTCCCCATTTGTTCTCTAAGTACATATGTACTTAGAGAACAACGGGGAAATGCTGTCGAAATTTTCTTGAAAACCCAATACACATTATACACTTACTAGTGAGATTAGGTGTTCAAGGATGGGATAGGTGGTACACATTTATTATATATAAGAATGACATCACATTATACACTTAGGATGTAAGTGTATACCCTAATCTTTTCCTAATATATACTTGTTTCCTAATATATACTTGTTTTCTCTGATCATAGAATGGATAGATCATGGATGTCCATTCGTAATCGTTGCACCCCAGAGTTTAAATCTGGTCTTGATCAGTTTATTAGATTTTCTGAGGAACATAGGAAAAAACCTACAGATAGGTTCTACTGTCCATGTAGGCATTGCGATAACAACTTAAAAGTCAACACTGGTGAGGAAATCAAAAGTCATGTCATGTGCAACGGGATTGTACAAGGCTATACAGAATGGCACTGGCATGGAGAGATTTCAAAATCAAAACCAGTAGATGTCGATAGCAGTGCTTGGGTGGAAGAAGAAATTGCCTCCGATGACGTAAATGTGAACGAACCAGTAACAGCAGACATCGTTGATGCGATGCTGGATAGTTGTAGGGTAGAGCACACCGATCCACCTCCTATCTTTAGAAACATTGTGCATGATGTTGAGATACCGTTATACACATGCTGTGCTAAGTTTACGAAGCTTAGCGCTGTGTTGAGATTGTATAAGTTGAAAGCTAACAATAGATGGAGTGACAAAAGCTTCACTTCATTGTTGACTTTGTTGAAAGAAATGCTTCCTGAAGGAAACGAGCTGCCAATCTCAACATACCAGGTAAAGAAAATGTTGTGCCCAATGGGAATGGAGGCCAAGAAGATACACGCATGCCCGAATGATTGTGTATTATTTCAAAAGGACTATGTAGATTTGAAAGATTGTCCAAAATGTGGTGCGTCAAGATATAAATTGACGACTTCGGGGGAGTCCAAAACTGGTTCTCCTGCCAAGGTGTTGTGGTATCTACCTATAGTATCACGGTTTCAACGCTTGTTTGCAAATCCGAAAGATGCGAAGAATTTGAGGTGGCATGTAGATGTTAAGAAAAATAATGATGGGATCCTACGACATGCGTCTTATTCCCCAAAGTGGAAGAAGATTGATCTATTGTACCCCAAATTTGGTGAATAAGATAGGAATCTAAGACTTGGGCTTTATACAGATGGGATGAATCCGTATGGGACATTGAGCAGCCAACATAGCACTTGGCCAGTCATGCTTGTTATATACAATCTTCCTCCCTGGATGTGTATGAAAAATAAGTACGTTATGTTGTCGTTGTTGATATCGGGCCCTAAACAACCCGGAAATGATATCGATGTTTATCTTGAACCTTTGATTGATGACTTAAAGAAACTTTGGGCTGAAGGTATGATGACCTATGATGCTTCAGCAAGAGAGACATTTCGTTTGCACGCTATGTTGTTTTGCAATGTTAATGACTTTCCAACATATGGGAATTTGTCTGGATATAGTGTCAAAGGAGCTAAAGCGTGTCCTATATGTGAAGAAAACACTGATTCAATAAGACTAAAACATGGCGGCAAGACTGTATATCTTGGTCATCGAAGGTTTCTTTCAAAATTCCATCCGTATCGTAGGAAGCGCAAAGCATTCAATGGATGGAATGATGAACAGAGTGCACCTAAACCTATACCAGGGGATGTTGTTTATGCAAGAGTAAAAGACACTGTCAATGAATTTGGTAAGAAATCACAATGTAGTATGGCCACATAGAGTGACAATTCTTCATTCAAGAAGAAGTCAATATTTTGGGATCTTCCTTATTGGAGTTCTTTGACAGTCAGGCATTGTATCGATGTAATGCACGTTGAGAAAAATGTCTGTGATAGCATCATTGGTACTCTGTTAAATATACCAGGTAAGACTAAAGATGGGATAAAATCTAGACTGGACCTACGTGAAATGGGAATAAGGTCAGAATTAACAGAATTATGTGAAATGGGTAATAAAAGAACATACTTACCTCCCGCTTGTTACACATTGTCTAGAAAGGAGAAGAAAACTTTTTGTGAATGCTTGGTAAATGTTAAGGTGCCACATGGTTACTCATCCAACATCCGTAGATTGGTATCAATGAAAGATCTGAAGTTGATAGGTCTTAAATCTCATGATTGTCACACTATAATGCAACAAATATTGCCCGTGGCAATTCGATCTATATTGCCGAAGCATGTAAGGTTTGCAATTACCAGACTTTGTTTCTTTTTCAACAGTCTATGCAGCAAAGTTATTGACCCTGATACTCTCGATAATTTGCAAAGAGAAGTGGTTGTTACCCTATGTCATCTTGATATGTATTTCCCTCCTTCATTCTTTGATATCATGGTACATCTTGTTGTCCACTTGACTAGGGAAGTGAAAATGTTGGGACCAGTTTTCTTGCATTGGATGTATCCCTTTGAACGATACATGAGCGTTTTTAAAGGTGATGTTCGAAACCGTTATCGGCCTGAAGGGAGTATTATTGAAGGTTATGTGGCGAGAGAGGTTATGGATTTTTGCAATGACTTTCTCAGTGGTAATGACACTCCTGATAATGATAAGAATATTGAGGAGGGCAAAGGAATTTTGGGATCACGGGTGAAAGTAATCAGCCGTGAGCAGTTGGAACAAGCTCACTTGTATATTTTACACAATATGGACGAAGTGAGTGTTTATATCGAGGAACATACCAATTTCATAAAGAGACAACATCCTCGAGCAAGTTCAATGTGGCTTGCTAGAGAGCATAATAAGACTTTTACTAAGTGGTTTGAAGATAAAGTCTTACATCAACTATCTCAAACACCAAATGATATTACATAAACTATCAAATGCCTCGCCTTTAAACCAAAACCGAATGTTATGTCTTATGAAGGGTTTGAAATTAATGGATTCACATATTACACAAAGCGCCAAGATGATAAGAGTGTCGTCCAAAATAGTGGGGTCACTCTTCAAGCGTCGACTATGTACTTTGTAAGTGCAAAGGATAAGAGTCCACGTGAAGCTAAAATGTCATATTACAGTGTCATTGAAGACATTTGGGAGTTTGACTACATAGATTTCAAAATTCCTCTCTTTAAATGTAATTGGGTTGATAACACCAAAGGAGTTATAGTGGATGAATTGGGTTTCACTTTGAAAAGATTGGCAAGAAGGGTGAACCATTCATATTGGCATCACAGGCGAAACAAATATTCTATGTCGATGATTCTGCAAATGATAAATGGTCGGTTGTTCTTCATGGTAAAAGACAGTTCATTGAAGATCCTATAGATGAAAAAGAGTACTATGATAAGTATGATGACTCCAGTCCATTCTCAGTTGGGTTGCCAACTCCACAAAATATTGAAGCTAATGATGACTTATATATGCGCGGAGATCACAATGAAGGATTGTTAATTGATAAAAGATCACAATTTTAGAGACATGTATGTTTATATAAATGCTAAATGTTTGCCTTTTTCTAGTTAATACAAATGCTAAATGTTTGCCTTTTTCTAGTTAATACAAATGCTAAATGTTTGCCTTTTTAATGACATTTTCAGATGGCTGACCATGATGAGCATGATGTCCATGATGAGCATGAAGTCCATGATGAGCATGTTGTCCATGACGAGCATGGCGAGGATACCAATGTAAGTTCTAAAAACATATCCTATATTTCTATAAAATTCATTATCTTCTAGTTATGTCATATATCTTATATTTCTATATTGGGCTAATTTAGTGTGTTTATTTTTGTCAAATTTTAGGTTGATGATGCACATGTACCCACTGAAGCACTGGAGCAACTTGATGCGCAGCACCAAACACTTAACAAGAAAAGGGGCATCACTCTGTTGAAGAAGTTAATAGCGCTTAGTGGCAGTGGATCCAAATTGGTTGTGGAGTTTGATAATGGAGGAAATGCAATTGGAGTGAACCGCAATAATTTTGTAAACTATCTTGGGTGTACCACTCGGAGCCATTGTGGTGTTAAGTATGATAATTGGCATAAAGTTCCTCAGGGGAAAAAAGACTTGATATGGAAAGATTTATGTGTGAGTTATTATTATTTGCAATTCTATTTTGTAGATTATAAATTCTATTATTTGCAATTCTATTTTGGATACTAGTTAATAACATTCCTATTTTACAGAATCTGTTTGCATTGGATGAGAAGTTGCATCGTAAAAGTGTGATGCAATGTGCTGGAAAGATGCTTAGGAATTATAGGACAAATCTGAACAGAGAATACATAAAAGAGGGTGATAAGAAAAAGAAGTCAACCCTTGAACAATGGAACTTCTTGGACAAAGAAGATTGGGACAATTTTGTTGCTTCAAGAAAATCTGAAGAATTCAAGGTATTAGGTGTCACTCCCAATTTAATTAATATACATTGTATTCACCTATTCAAGATTAACATTTAGTGATACTAACCAAATCATTAATGTGCATACTAACTAGGCCCTCAGTGACGCACAAAAAGCAAGGCGTGCACTGAATGTGCATGACCACACTATGGGTCCAAAAGGCTATGCAAGCGTTCGCCAAAGACTACATGCAGATTCTGCGGCTACTCAGGAGTCTGCTCCTACTCAGGAGTCTGTCACACCCATGCCTCGCCATGATATCTGGATAGCTGGGAGGCAAAATAAGAAGGGTAAAATAAAGAAGCCCGTAACTGCTGAGGCGGCTGCGAAAATGGTAAAATACAACTCTTAGAGAAATCGTTTGAATATTGATTATTTGTGGTGTTAACTTACCAATTTCTGTTGATGGTGATTAGCGGGAGCTGCACGAGCAGAGGAAACAAGGCACGTTCATCCCTCAGGGCACAAGGGATGAATTGACAGTTGCTCTGGGTAACCCAGAGCATCCTGGACGTGTTAGGGGTGCAAACACTGGTGTGGGCATCAAAGCATTCTTTGGGCCATCCCAGCGCAAACCCAGAGCGGGACTTTCTCAAGAAGAGGTAACCTATTCTTTTTTTAGAATGTTACTGCAAAAGGAAATTCAATAATAAGAAGCTAATGTTTGTTTTATCCATGTATAGGAGAATAAGAGAGTCAAGGATATAGTTGCTAAGAAGGTCAACGATGTAGTTGTTGAGAAGGTCAAGGAAGAATTGCTGCGGTGGCAGGCATCTCAGGCTTCCAATCAGCCTATGGCGACCCACTCTTCTCCTGATGCATAGACTGCGAGTAATCCTGGAGACCCATCGCCTAACACGTCTGCTGTAAGTATTGTTTATGACATTATAGCTAGTCTTTTCAAGATGATATGTTTTCAAGATGATATGTATATATGTATAACATTCTTTACGTAAATTTGTAGGCATTGAAGCCATGCCGCTTAAGAATACAAGACTATGTTGTTGCAGAGGCGCAGGCTTACCCGTCCCTTCCTGGGGAAAGGTTTCACGGGACTCCAATGCCACAAGGCTACGTTCGTGTGGGCCCATTACATGTGTTACCCGATTGGAGGGAAGCTACATTGCCATATCCCCACCCGAATATTGATACACTTGCTGAGGCAGAAGGCGGGGTCATATTGTGGCCCAAAGCAGATGTCGTCTACACTACTGAAATTGTAAGATAAATTTACATTGATTTAGACTATTAATGTGTATATATGATGTCAACTGATCTGAAATTATATATACAGGTTAAAAAGAAGACACCAGGAGCACCTAGGCCTCCACCTCCACTTCCCGCATTACCAACTTGGGTTCCAACTGACCTAACATACCCGTTAGGTCCTGCTTGTAGGGGAATGGCATGTTGGCTATGGGAACATAATATACATTGCCCGATAATTGTTTCTTTAGATGCAAATTATGCAGGTCAATCATACGATAGCTCTTTATTTATACAAGATATTATTGAGCTGTTTATGTATGATTGGCTGAATACATCAATGATAGAGACATGGATAAGGTGAGATCTTGTTTATACATCCATATACCTTGTGTAAGATCCGGTGATCTAGTTTCTTATATATTAATGCATACGTAATACATGTTTTGCAACTACTTAGTCGAAGATCATTGCAAACAATTTGCATTTGATCATGTGGGATTTTTGATTCCATCATTGATTAGTATGGTAGCTAAAGACCCTGATAATGTTCAACAATACTGTATAGATGCTTTTACAATTTTTGGTCAGCAAAAGAAGACGATAATAATAGCTCCATACAATGTCAAGTAAGTTTACTTTATTTATAATTTGGACTTAAGAAAATTCCATTTTTATTGTGCATTTTGAGTTATTAATTGTTAACTTTTGATCTCTAGCGGTAAACATTGGGAGTTACTAGTTATTGTCCCCGGGACATTCACTGTTTATTATCTAGATCCCGCGGGAAGTACATTAAACACTAAAATTGGACACGTAATGAGAATGCCATTATTCTGGTGAGAAATATTTCATTTTTGTATCTGTTAACATCTGTTATTACATTACTATTTACTTATGTAATTTACTGTGTTATATTAACATGTAGGGGTTTAGATGCATTCAAAAAGGCTGGAGGAACGGTCCCAAGGAAAAAGAACCAGCCAATAAATTGGCAGAACGTACAAGTAAGTTCCCGACTCCAATGTATATATTATTGATGTGAATTGTGCTTAGTTGTATTATTTTGTATGTTTCAATTTATAGTGCGCTACACAAGACAATGACTGGGCATGCACATACTATGTGATGCGATTTATGCAGATGATTATCAAACATGCCACATTGGACATCGATACCATACATGAGGTATTATATATAGTCTCATTAGTTAGTATGAAATATATCAATCTTATTTTTATATTATTACTTATATATATACATCATTCTCTTTGCAGGTGTTTAAAACTGACAACACTATAGGTAAACGCTTAAAAAATATACATGCTCCATATACGATGGAAGCATTAAATGAAATAAGAGAAGAATGGGCAAAAGCCATACAAGCAGTGGCAACTGTAAGATATAATTGGGATGTTGATAGCGATAATGAATGATACTTTGTAAATGAATATTTCTGAATGTTAATACATGTATTTGAATGTTTCTATATGTGTGAATGTGAGAATTGAATTGATGTCTGAATGTATCTACTTGTGTGAAATTTTCCTTGGGACTTTTGCAGGTTTGTGGCCTGTTTGTAGGCTGATATCAATGGATGTCGTAAACCTGCAGTTCAAAAAATTGAACTGCAGGTTCTCATCCTGCTGACCAGCCACAGCAGGCCTGCAAACTGATATGAAAAAAAATAGATATAGGCGTCGGTTATTTACAGAAAACCGTCAGCAAAGACCTACAGCGTCGGGTTTCTGACCAAAACCGATGCCTAATGTGGCAACAACCGTACTGGAAATGGCGTCGGCTGTTCATGTCAAACCGATGCCTATTTAACATATAGGTGTCAGTCTTTTAGTAGATAACCGACGCCAAACTGGTTCGCGCCACAGAAAACAACGTCATCTAGGACACTTTCTGTGTCGGTTACCAAGTAAACACCGATGCTATAGTCCATATAGGCGTCAGTCTTTTAGTAGATAACCGACGCAGAATGTGTCCTAGATGACGCCATTTTCTGTGGTGCGAACCCTTTTGGCATCAGTTATCTACTAAAAGACCGACGCCTATATGTTAAATAGGCGTCGGTTAAAAAACCGACGCCGAAGTGTTCGACCTTTAGCGGCGCCCACATAGGCGTCGCTCAGAAACCGACACCAAAGGGGGTTAAACAACCGACGCCAAAGGCTGTTTCTGTAGTAGTGAAATGAATCCAAAAGTTGGGGTTGTAACATCCTTCCCCTCTTATAAGAATTTTGTCCTCAAAATTCCATCAAGCAAACAAACAATTTAGGATACGCCTTTCATATGTCCATCAGGGCTCCCATGTGGCTTCACCCTATCCATGGTGCTTCCCAAGAACCTTCATCATATCATATTCTTCCATCTGAGTTCTTTCTTACCTTGGTATATCATACCCTCATAGGTGACTCATGACATTTCAGCCTCCCAAAAGCTGAATAGGTTCAAGGCTCCACACATGGCTTGGGTACCTCACATAGAGATCTAGATTGGACTCATGGAACATATTACACATCATGTTATCTTGAGGGGTAAGGCTAAACACAATCATCTCCACCAATCCATATCAAATGGACAAGGACTCAACTCTCTTAGCTATAACTTAGAGGGGTCGGGTTTTCATGTCACATACTCTCCCACAGTGAACTGCATGTCAGTCTGCTTTGCATCAGCTCACGACTCGTGTCGCCTCTGGGCTCTCTTTCAGCCATTGCATGATCAAAGTGACTTCATCTGCACACACTGTGGTCCTTATCTAACCTTCATGAGGTCCATTCACCAACATCATCTTAATGAAGTGGTGCCCGACACAACCTCCCTTACAGAGCTTCTTTATATCCCGATACTAGCTAAGGTGTTTATCATCACATCTCTCATAGGGCAAGAACTACCCCCCATGTATCACCCTGAATGAGCACACTTGCTCTCATCAGACCCTCTAGTCTGGATCATTCTATCCATCAGTTAGGGGTGATAAGCATTACTAACATCGAGTTCTTCATGTATCTACTTCCACCTAATAGAAGTGAACCTTTAGGTCCTACTCAAGATCTTTTAAACTCGCATCATGGTGTAGCTGAACCATCTCTCTCTTATAAGTAGTTCAACGCAATTTTTTCCTTGACAATACTCTTTCTTTCTCTTATCATCTAGGTAAGGCGATCTACCATAACCCACATTGTATCTTGACCTTCCTTGGTCAAGGGGAGACTTACCACAACATCCATAGTGGTAAACTCCCATTCCCTCTCGGGAACTCTTTATCTTCTATGCCAAAGCACTGGGTTACTGGTGTTCGTCCTTCACCCCCGGCTTGCATGGCCACATGCCATATGTAACTTCATATCAAGCATCCAAAGTGCTACTATAACTTACTATCTTTGTAGTATCACGGTGTATGGTGATCTTAAAAGCATAATCTCTTGTATGTCATGATTCCTCAAGATCAATTCTTCAGAATCCCTAAACCACTCTCATCAGGGTTTTATTACCTTCCTATCCAAAGAAGTGTATTTGAGGTTCTACCACCATCCTTCCATTGCATCAAAGACTAGTCTAGCTAACCAAACAACCATTAACTTGATCAATCGATATCGTTGCATCTGAGGGTTAGCCAAACCTATCTTCTAGTCTCTAGCCAAACTAGGCAGCTATATCTCAACCAGAGCATCCATTACCACTTCACATCCTTAGGTATTAGGTAATGTTGAAGACATACACTTCCATGTGTTCCACTTATCATCAAACTCTAAGTCTATATCCATCAGAACACTCTGAGCTCATCCTCTTGGTTATCAGACTCAACCTTGTATCACTTGCAAATTCCACATAGCTCATGATAAAACATTCTCTCAAGATGATTACCTTAATACTCTTATCGTTTGTACCTATCCATGTATCATTCACTCCACAAGGGCACGCTATCATCTCTGTCCTCATTCCTCATGGCAACGCTCCAACTCACATCATCTTTACCCTTAGTGTATGGCATGCATACTGTCCTATCTCTCACTCCCATAACAAGAGGAAATAAGCATTTGGCAGCCGTCCAAATATAGAGTTCTTCCTGTTCCAAGAGTAGAGATGGTACATCACACCTTGCTAGTACACCTTCAAATCTAAGTTGAAACATGCAGCTTATGTCTCTACATCACAAACATTATGATATCAAAGTTACTTCCATGGAAAACTGGTCTCGAACTTACTTGGGTCACCAAACAATCCTTAGTCATCTTCTCTAGGTCTGTAGGGTGCCAAAACTTTTGGGGTCATCCCTATTCCCTTATGCATCCATAGAGTGTCCTACTCATTCACCCTTTGGGTCCCATGAGTTCATGAAGGTGATCAATCTTCTAACCCATGGCCCTCAGACAATGATAGTTGTTACCTCCCAACCCTATGGTCATGTGCAACTAGGGAATCATGCAACTCCTACTTCCAACGATCTTATCCCTACCTGACCCTAAGATAGACTTAGGATTCCATTATAGTACATGTCCAACTTAGAACCTTACCCAAGTCTCCATCATCTCTCTCTGCATTCTGGGGCTGACTTTCATCCTTTCATACGGGTCATGGTGACCTGTCTACCTTGGTCAGGTCCCATACTGGTTACCTCCAGGGTAACATACCCTCATGCAATTACAGATGGTTATCTATGAGTCTATAGGTTCATTCTCTTACCATGTACTCTTCACTTAGCTTCTCAAGATCCTTTGAAACCTCTTTAGGTTACCTCAAAACCAATAAAACTAGTATACACCCTACAAAAGTGTCCCTCTCCCAGGATGGGAGGAAACTATACCTTGATAACGAAGGTCACAAACGTCCTTATGTTTAGGGTCTGCATCCACATGAGCATGCTTAGCCCTAGAAAGCTACTCAGGCACAAGCAGACACCTACAAAACCATGCTAGGTCATACTTGTTCTCATCCTCAACATTAGACCAACTTAGTTGTGAGGGGTTCATCAAACATACCTTTAACCTAAGGGGTTTCCTTTTCCTCTACACATGAGGAGTACCATGCTCGAGCTATAGAGACTCAAATCTCATCATGAGTATCAGGTACACTACTTCCCCTCTTAGGCCTAGGAACCGTAGGTTCACCTTTGGGTATCCAACTTCATGCTCAATCTCTTAACCACGAATCCAGCATGTCCCAGGTATGTCATGTACTCCCATGATCCTTTTATTCGAGCATCACCTTAGAGTTGAGTCTTCCTCAAGGGCAACCAGCAAGGTACAAGGACTCACAACTTGCTACTTAAACCTCCTCAGGTCTAAGGCACTCTTTGTCTCATCTCAGCAGGTAAACTCCTATACCATAGGCACATAGGTTCCAGAAGCATCATCCTCTCTTTAGGTTTTGATTCCTCTAGGTCCACCAGGATATCATCAGCCTCTAGGGATCAAGAACGAGGCAACCACTATCATCCACTTAGGTCGCATCATCCTCAACTCCCCACTATTCCTCATGTCTCAGAATCTAAGCTTCCATCCTCCTTGCTTAGGTCCTTCTCTCTCTCTCTCTAGAGCTACTCCACAACTAGCCTTACTACTAAAGGTTCTCTCTCCATGAAGGTGGAAGCTCACAAGCATACCCCTACCTGGGTGATACCTACGTTCTAGCTTATGTTTGCTTAAGGTTATCCATAACCCTTTATTCTTATCTCCTAAGCTATCCCTCAACTCTCTTGGCCAGGGTTTTATCCTACTACTCGCACCACTGATGTAGTCTGGGTGTATGTTATCCCCTACTTGCATAAGCCCATAGGGTTTTCATAGGTTCTTCACTAACCTCATCAATGAAGAGTTATCCCTCACCCTAACATGCACGCCCCTTCCCAGGGTTGGGTCACCAAAGGTACTCAGTTATCTAACCTCTCATGGCTCGTATGGCATCCCAAGGCATGTCCATCCAAACACTTGGTCAACCATGACATCTAACTTATCATGTCATCTCTCTCTAACCACCACTTAGGGTTAGGGTTAACATCATCCTCAGAGGATGTGCCAGGTCTCTACCTATAATGGAGGTCTCTTCCTCCAAGACTAACTCCCTCTCTACTCATCCTCCAGACAAGAAGGTCTAGACTCATGTTTCTCCTGAGGGCAATGACAACTCATGTCATACGACCTAAGCATGCATCTATTCTTTAGTTTGCGCTTAATCTATTAAGCTTATGTCTGTGACATCTTATTTACATGCTTTTCATTAATTTGGTGGAGGATTCCTTAGACCTTATCAACCTTACCCATACCTTAAGAGGGTGAAGAAAAGAGAGAAAACCCTAATCCTTAAGGTCCTTAACATCATTTGAGTTGAGAAGGGATGAAAAAGATGAGAGAGTCCTAAAGGTATCTTATTTCGAGTCAAATCTTGAGACATTGGCGAGGCAGTCACATAGATCCGAGAGTCCTCGTATTCTGACTAGCGGTGCGGAGGAAAATCTTGCCAGTCTCCAGACGTCATCCTTTTCTAGACACCTCTATCTTTCGGAAATTCCTCTAATAACTCCCTTGGGTTCTATAGAGTTTGTAAAATTTAATAATTATTAAAGATTAAATGAGGAACCTATTCTCTGATACCAATTGTAACGACCCCGCCTCCCGGTAACCCCCAATTAAGGGAGACCAAGAGGTCAGAGACATTATATCAATTAACAGGATCAAAGGTTCGACAAATAATCAATATCAATTATCAAAATTTATCAACTAAACTGAAAACTGGTATAAAATTAAATCATTGCATACCTATTTAAAACTTTGGTAAACTACTCTATCCACAACCTGGATTCATTCTATCTAATCCTCCTTGCACTTTATTTCTTATTTCCACAATGTGTCACTTTACTGTTTGTTTTTTCAATTGTTGTACCTAAAATGCCGACAAACAAAATGTCGGTCAACATATACGAATATGTTGGTATGTGGGAACAACCACAATTTCACAAATATGACTAACAATTTAATTATCACAATCAGGGTAATTAGCAAACCAATTTGCATTTTCAATGTGTCATTCTCCACCATTTTTTCCCTAACCCTGGAATACCCCTCTAGGATTTCTCTTTTGCCATTGACTTAAGGCCACCTTCTCAATCCCGATCTTTGTGCCTGGGGGTCACCTCTCATGGTGCCCCATAGTCATGCAACATAGACCACCTTCTCAATCCCGAGCTTGGTGTCTGGGGTCACCTCTCATGGTGCCCATTGGTCTACCCTCTTGGGCCTGACCTTTATGACATCTTCCATCAGGGTGGCATGTACGTAGGTGCGAGAATACACATGTATTTATAATTGTGATAACCATAGTGACTTTATAATTGCAGTATGAACATCCAAACTATTTAGTTTCAATCAATGTGATTAACCATCCGGGAAACCTTTGAGAAAACTAATGTGATTAATCGTAATTAACCACATACTTGTTAGGATGAATTGAGATAGAATAGTCCAATCAATCAAGAAATCCAATCAAGCAAGTATAAGACTCCTGAAATTACATCCAATTCCTTTTATCAAAATCTATTCAAACCATCTTTCTACTTAAGGCTTCTATTCCTTTTTAGGATTTCTACCTCTTTTAGGGTTTACTTTGCAATTAGGGTTTTAACTTCATTTTACTCTTTTAAACCCTAATTTCTCATCTATCCTTCATGAAAGTTATTAAGGTTACCTTTTAACAACATATAACCTTAATTTTAGAAACAACACAGTTAATCATCAATTAAGTCCATTAAGCCTCTTTTACATTAAAGCTATCATTTTTATCCCTTTTATTCCATGACAAGATCATTATGCTTATTTATCATCAATTCATAGTTCATTATGATCTAATTCACATATGAATTCTAATTGTCATTAATTCTACCTTTATTCATTAGAAAACCCTAATTTCTACATTAAAGGTATTTATACACAATTAGAAACCTTTATACTCAAAATAGCTTAGAATCATCAAATCTTAGCTTTATTCACGATTTTGAATAATTAAAGCCATTAAGAGTCGCATTTACCAAAATTAGGGTTTCAAGGCCCCTTTAAGCATATTCATGCATATGAAACTCTAAATTAAACTAATTACGTGCAAAGTTCATCCTTTTTGTTTTCAGTATACCTTTTTATAATTAATAGGTTACTATCAACTATAATCATCCATTAAACCCTACTAGATGTATTAATCATCTCTAAATAGGATTTCTTAATCTTTAATTCATTATAGTTGATAAATTAAACTACTTCTCGAATTGCAAGAGGAAATTAGCTTCTAAATATATTTTTTATTGGATTCCCTTCATTTTTCTAAGCAATTTTCATATTTTATGTGTGTCCATCTGAGCTACCATTAAAGAGATATGATTTTTTGCAAAAGTTACCTTTTTGGACCAATTGGAAGCTGCCACATCACCTCATGCATGCAACACGCCCCACTTAGAAATTAAAATTAAATGACACTTCTGCCCTCCACTTAAGTGGCCCATCCTTTGTTACGTCGAGGGTAGAACCATCCAATGGCCCTCCGGGCTTCTTCAACCTTGCGATCGACTGCTGCTTCCACCACAGCAGCCCTAGCTGCGGCTTGTTCAGCCCGTTCTTCCTCCTTTGGACCCTGAAGGTCACCAGCGTAGGTTCCCTTTGCTCCATCAGCTCCTTCCGAGCTTGGAGCTCCACCCAAAACATGGCTAGTTTGACTAAGTTGGGCTGGGTAGCCTTGCAACCTACGAGTGCTATAGCGCTCGGGTTAGGTCAGGGATACGATGGCAAGGCTGCCTTCCAATGTCATGGGACATCATGCTTCCCTCAAACTCCTTCTTTGTAGCCTCATGGCTTTGCGATCACGTAGCTTCTCCTTGGTTAGGGTTTATGTATAAAAAGTGGAAGAAGAGGAGAGAACAAGGTGTGGGATCTTCTGGACTCGGTCCAAGGTCTTACTCCTTATATAGGGAGGGTAAAGAAGCCTCAGGATGGCTTGCCCATGAAGAAATGCAGTCCTTTTCCAAAAGGAATTTGATTTCTTCATTACGAAGCAAGTTCCTCTTTCTCTCTCTCCTAATCATCTCTTTGATATTCCTTATTTCTTGAATATTCTGGAATATGAAAATCCTCTCCCTTACTCTCTTTATTCTTATCTTTTAATTCATTGGCCACGAAAATATATTTCCTTAAGTAGAAAATACCACCTCTTTAGCAATGCCACCAAAATTCATTAATAAGGTATTACATTACTCTCTTATTTTGATTTATTGGTATTTTCTCTTTCTTTTTCTCCATTGGAGTTCCTTGGACCTCAAGAAACTCTAGTATTTCGAAATTCCTTTTTAATGATGCTTATTATCCTTCTAGATGCATCAATATTCATTATTTCACATTATCTTATTTATTTCTTATTAAAATATCTCTTTTTGAGGATTTCTCTTTTTCTTTCTTTTTATTTTCCTCATTGGCATTCCTTTTGCATTAGGAATCCTTTGGATATGAAAATCCACCAAGGATAACTCCATTATACCTCTTTTCACTTATTTCCCACATTTTATCATTGTTTTCAATTTCTCTCTTAATAAAGAAATATTTAATTGATATTTTCTTTTCTTATTGCTTTCTTTTTGCAAATTTGGACTCCTTATAACCCAAGGAACCCAAGAGGCATGAAATTCACCTTTGGATTATATATATCTGCCTTCTAGAGGTTTCTACATTTCTTATTAATAATGGAGTTCCTTTTGTCTCTTCCTTGTTATTGGGCCCAATAGCCAATAAATCCCACAAAACATCCATCAAGGCTATTGTAAACGAAATCCATTTATTCAAAAAAAATTATATCTTTATTTGTTCAAATATTTTTAATATGAAAAATCA
The DNA here is from genome assembly GCA_963693085.1 of Alisma plantago-aquatica. Classification (NCBI taxonomy): domain Eukaryota; kingdom Viridiplantae; phylum Streptophyta; class Magnoliopsida; order Alismatales; family Alismataceae; genus Alisma; species Alisma plantago-aquatica. Next base: position 1,058,494,955 of record OY856410.1, read on the forward strand.
CATTTCTCACCAAATGAACCCAAAAGTTGGGGTTATAACAAACACACTCTAGTTGATCGAGATGATGTTGTTCAAATACTCTTTGAGTCTGTTCGCCATGAGCTTAGCAATGATTTTATAGAGGATGTTACAGAGGCTTATCGATCTGAAATCAGCCATATCAGTAGGATTCTTGCACTTTAGAATCAGGACAATGTTTGTCTTATTGATGTCATTGAGGTCGTGCTCGTTCTTCCACCATTTGACCATGATGTTGGTGATGTCATCTCCGATGAGTGGCCAAAAGGCATGGTAGAAACCTGCATGCATGTCGTCTGAACCCAAAGATTTGGTCAGTTGCATTTAATTAAGTTCTTGCCATACCTCCTCTCTGGAAGGGGTAGTCTGGAGTTTGTCGTTCATTTCAATTTTCATTCTCTTCTCTAGGCCTGTTAACATATCCTCATTACAAGCAACAAACTGTGAGGTAAAGAGATTTTTATAATACATAATGACAATATCACTGATCTCCCTTTCCCCATCTCTCATAGTCCCTCCCTCATCTTTGAGCTTTAAGATTTCATTTCACTTTTGTCTTTGGGAGGCTTTCTTGTGGATATAGGTTGTGTTGCGGTCGTCGTCTTGCATTTCATTTGCTTTTGCTTGCATAAAACAGTAACTTTCATTAGCATTCTGGAGCTTAGTCAGTTTTTCACTTAGGTCTTTGCATTTTCTTAGGTTGTCTATTGTCATATGCTTTTTCTGTTTTTTGATCAACTCCTCTTCAGCCTTCTTGAGCCTTTTACTGATGTTTTAGAATTTCATATTTGCCCACTGACTCAGCTTTGTGCTACATTTAGCGAGTTTATCTATTATATGGTCACTTGGATCAACTCTCCATGCTTCATGCACCTCCTTTCTGCATTCGTTGTCAGATAGCCCAAAAGACAAAAAATAAATGTTTTTGTGCCTTCCGTCGCTGTCTTGTGTGTTCAGTGTTCATCAACAGTGGGCATGGTCTGATTTGAAAATCACCATATGGTTAATGACGACATTTGGGAAGAGGGTGTGCCACTCAGGAGTTACAAGACCTCTATCGAGTCTCTCTCTGATCATTGTTTGTTCTTCTCTGCCCTTGATCCAGGTGAATTTGCTACCCGTATAGCCCAAGTCGATCAGAATATGATCATTGATAACTACTCTAAATTCATGAATGTGCATGTGGCTGTTTTCAACCCCTTCTTTTTTGTCACTGTATAAACTCTCATTGAAATCACCTATCAGCAGAGTGGGTAGACTGTTGTCCTCCATAATCTTCTTTATAAGTTCTCATGTCTTCCATTTTTTGTGGTTTTCCACCCATCCATAGATGCATGCAACAACCTAATTATCAGCCTCATTGAGTCCATCGATCACCGCAAAGACATGTTGTTGCGACTAGGATTTGATTTGCACAATGATATCATTCAACCAAAATCCCATTCCCCCATTTTCCTTCACTGTTGAGGCACATGCCATTTGCAAAGCCCACACTCCTCTTGGTTTTTTCAAGCTCTACACCACTGATCATGGTTTCCATTAAGAAAATGATTGTGGGTGTTCCCTTCATCGTATTTTCTAGAGGTTTTGGATCTTTCCAAGGCCGCCCGTACCTTGGCAATTCCAACTCAGAAGTTTCATTGTCCTTCATGGCGTTAGGTTTCCCTAAATGCCGCTACTTGGGTATAGGATTCCCATACCATGGTTGTGTTTTCTGCTCTTCCCATCTTCGTCAGCCTATTCTTTTTATTCCCTGTGATATCAGCTTCCTTTTGGTGTATCCCTCTTTTTTGCCTACTGGTTGCCGGCTCTTGGTTGTTGAGTGGGTTGTTATTGCCTTCACTTGTGTGGGCACTTCTTCTAATTATCTTCACCTATTTCATGTGTTTTCTTTTATTCTTTTCTGCTGAGCACTCCTCCATCGCATTCTTTGCACGGTCAAGTTCTATTGATGTCCCCTTGTTGGTATCCTTGCTGGGGTCCCCTCCTGCTGCGGTCGTAGTGCCTTTTTGTAATGGCGTAGGGACTTTTTTATTCACCATGTTCGCTTATGTATGTGTATACATCACATTCAATTGAAATGAATGTATATGTATTTCTTTTTTAAATTAATTTGTAAGTTTTATATTGAGAATAACATCAATTTGTAATCCTATAAAATTACTTAAATACATATTTTTATACAAGACACAACTTTACAAAATACATTGTAGCATGATTTGACTTTAGAAAATATGAGAGCAGAATTGAAGTTTCTGTAATTGACAATTTTACAAATACAAAATTATTTTATATATATTATGAATTTATCTTAATGATAGTCAAAAGTAAATGCATGATTGGAGAAACTACTAGAAATAAGTAAGTAAACTCATTAATGATTCCATCCCATGTCCCATCTAAATATAGGAAGATGTCACCCAACCTCCCATCCTTGACCTATACTTTCCTCTTATATCCTCTTGCAAATCCCAATCTAATCCTTTCCAACAAACTAAACATGACATCACAGTCCATGTGTACCAGGATGGGAACCCAACCTTCTCACTAAAAAAGTTACCTATGTTATTCAACACATCATAGCATAGTTTCTCAACACCTAAAGCATAGAAAATTTTGGGATCTACACGAACAATAAGTGTGAAAAAATTATGTGTGGATATTTTTCATCCATATTTAGTCCACTTGGTGTGGCACTAAATTATCCTCACTCAAAATCATGAGAAAAATTTATATTATTTTTTACATTCATGTTTGGTGGGAATGTATAATTTATGGCAACAAAAATAAAAAAATTGAGCCAGCGAGCAGTAGCCCAGCTGGTCGCAGCTCGGGGCCCCTCACGAAGGGTCTCAGGTTCAACTCCCACAGGAAGCGCTGCTCAGAAGTGAATTTTCCGCAACGTCATCTGGCCTCTGATGCGACTTATTGAGATACTGGTGTGCAGACGCACGGGTCTCCCAGGTTTACCATCCCTGCTATTTGGGCCTCCACCTAGGGGGTGGGTTCCCCCGACAAACCAAAATATAAAAATTGCTCTAATTTTCACAGTATATATCATTATCAATATAATATGGACAATAATCCATCTCTACTATCTGGGCCTCTGCCTAGGGGGGTAAGTTTTCCCGGCAATCAAAAAAATATGGACAATAAATATTATATGTAGTCTTCACACGCGTCATATATTGGGAAATAAATTCAAATAAAAACATTTTTCTTCTCATATTTGACATAGTATGATATCTATAACCCATACAAATACCAAGGAACATATGAAGGATTATAATTATTTGCAATGTTGTGGCAAAAAAAACATTTATATCAGGTCATGTGTAAGTATCCATCTATTTACATTCATAGTATTTTATCACTAGAATACAAAGAACTTATATAACAAGTTTGACCTTCAAACTTGAAGAGCATACACAATGTAATTCACTCTGTTTCGATAACTTCTAGCAAGTCACCATTCCTCATAGCCTATGTTTGTAGAAGTGATAATGTTGAGGCACTCAAGTTGATCACGACGATGATTTTTTTACAAAGAAAGCATTTTAAAATTGCAAGTGTTGGGTATTTAATTTTTAGGATTGTTTTGGATTGATTTTGAATGACTTCCAAAGCACCAAAATGTCTTTTGTTTACAACTACATACATAAGAGAAAGTATTATCCTAGAATTAGCAAAGAAATCTCCTTACCGATTTTGGTCATTTTACATTAGTATCCTTCGTAAGGCTAGCACATTTCTACTTCAAGATTTCATTGAAAGGACAACATGATCCTTCACAGGAAAAGGATCAAAGTTCAAACTACAAAATATTTTTTGTAAGAATTCTTTCCCACAAAATTAACCAATGACCACCTTCATGCATGCACATCAATCATGTAACATCATACATGAAACTATACTAAAAGTACTTGCAGACATGATAAATGTTCACTTTTCTTTTGAACATCAACTCCTAAATTCATCTTTAATGACCATACACATTAAAAACAGTACAATGGATGAATATGAAACATTACATGACATAAAACTACAACAACACAAAAATAAAGTACATACCCCTCTAACTTTTCTTTGCATATATAAATTTAGCATTTGTGATAAAATATATCTAATATATGAAGATATACAAAGTTATCTATGTACTCTTTGACATATTATAGATACACTAATACAATATCAATGTTATTATCATACCTACTCTTTTGTCATTCACAACATCACATGATGGTATTATACTATAAGTACATATTACAGTCCCTACCTACCAAGCATTTGTAATACGATGGTTGAGAACTTTGGTTCACTTTGTTTGCACATGGCTTCAATACATTTTTTGTGCTTCTAATTATCAACCAAAAGTCCCTCTAAGTATATACATTATTTTTCATTCTTAATAATCCATTACAAAAATAGATATATACATTTTAAATCTTTTGAAATTTAAGGCAACTTATGTGAATAATTATGTTTGATTAAAATTTAGCATGTACATGTTGAAACCAATCATAATATAGTATCTTACCGTATCTTAAGGTATGAATATACTTACTTACAAACATTCAAATGTAAACAATTAAATTATGTAGATTGTTAATATATGCCTATAATTTAAAAATAACCTTTATATAAGTAAGAGTACCATGGGTACATATCTAATGCGATAGAAATAGTTACTTGCTCAGATTTATAATTTACCATTAATGTTTGTTATGTCTATATAAATGTGCAAGAGTTGCACACATACTTACATTTTGGCCTAGCTTTATTTTTCTTGAGTTCTTAGAGACACCTTGACTCTGTGTAAAGTACTTCTTCAAGTATGCCCAAATCCTTGATACTTAAAACACTAAACATCTAATTCTTATAAAACTAGAAGAATGAAAACTACAAGACAATTCATGAGCAAAGGTAAAATATTTTAAGGGTTAAATATATTGGTACAATATATATAGTAAATAAGATGTGTAACCCACTTTATGTTGAATATTCAATTGGTATAATTGACCTTATATAAATCTCCATCAATCCAGATATCAAAAACCTTATGAGCATGGACACATAATTGTGAAACAACTGTAACAAGATATGAAATAAAACACTCTTTTTTTAAGTTAACAATCGTTGCATTTAAAAAGAACACCAATATTCATTGTTTCAAGTAATGATAAGGACATGGGGTACAAGATATATGGAATAAGAAGTACCAACATATCTAATAGAAAAGGCTAGTAAGGCTGGCCAAGAAAATCATCGATAACTAGTTCTTAAAGTTAAAAATAAGTGGAGATGGGCTCCCCTTAAGATAAGTCACATCAAGGAAAAAGAAAAGAAAAAAATAGTTCATAATGTGACAATAATGACAACATAAACAAGATACTTAGGTCATAGACAACAAATATCCTCCTCTAGGTTCCTATGACGCCTCCAACAGAGATGCAAACGAGATAGCTCCTTTGTTTTGCTAGCCCCTCCCTCCTTAGGAAGGTGAAATTCTTATAAGGGTCAATCATCTTGTTTTTGGCAAAAAGTCACATCGCCTAAAATTTGAAGTTCACAAGGAGAAAAAATTGTATTACATGCAATCAAAAAAGTTACATAGGTCACTATGAAAATGGCAATTTATAGCATCAAACAAATAATATCACACCTATCATTAAAGTCAATTTATTTATTTGCAAATTAAACTTTTGTTCTATATTGACAAAGAATAAAGTTTCTAAAATTCACAGGGTTGTAAAAACAATTTACAAACAAATTTTAAAGTATATCATCTGAATTTTTTGTGGTAAAGAACATTTGAAAAAGGATAAAGAGTATCTTCATTTTGTTGAGGCATAGCTAGCGAATATGAGGACTAGGTTTCCCCTTAGATTTCAATGATACCCAAAAAGTAATTTGATATGGGCCGTCAATCAAATATGGATCATGATTTCAATATGAAAATATGTTCCAATAGCTTAACACCTAAATAGCTTAAAATTACCAGGTGTATAAGAACTTGCATGCTTTGGATATTATGTATTTTGGACCCTAGTGCCATGAAATCTAATAATGGGAGTCATTGTTGAGATGAAGAGCAATGTCGTGGATCTTATAAGTGGTAGAATTGTTCGCATGGAGGGTGTTTTTAGTCTATTGTGCCTATCGAGTTTTAGTATATTAGAGGCTTCATAAGTATATGGTAACTTCCGGCATTGAGGAATGTAGATTTATGTTTCATGATTGCAGATTGATCCATGCTTGTGCCATATATTTGTCTAGAAATTAATTATAGGATAGAAACAAGGATATTTTGTGGATATAATTCCAATGGATTTCTAAAAGTATTTTCAGAAAGAATAGGTCTTTAAGCTGACAATGTAATCCCAAGGGTTATTTTTTTATAATTTTTAGTTATAACATGTTCTGACAAAATAGTTCTCTTTTTTCATATATGGTAGCTCTACTATACATGCAATGGGGGTGTAAACAAACATCTAAGATGCCCTTTCCAAGCATACTGTGACATTTTGCAATTGTTTTTCGATTGACTAGATGACAATGTCTAGTATCATCATTATCACTGCAAAGGAATTTTCCTCTCAAGATGTTAATATGTCCTATGGGGAGATATTTGACTTACAAAGTAGGAAGCAAAATCAGTAAGGGTGTCATTGAGTAAAATGACTTTTCTTTCCTTGATAAGGATGCTTGATTTCCAGTTAGCAAGGATCTTAGTAGTTTTGGCAGTAATAGTGTCCCAAACAAAGTCTCTAATTTTGAAGGGTGATAGGACGATACCAAGATATTTTTAAGGATGTTTCTCCTCTTGACACCCTAGAATGCCTTTGAATCAAATGTTATGCCAGGTTCAACATGCCTATCAACAATTGTTGATTTGTGGAAGTTTATTATTTGATTAGAAAGATGTAAGAAGAAATAAAGGATATACATAATGTCAATTAGACTATTTTTGTTTTATTTTAAAAAATGATATCATATTCATTTGAATTATTTTATCCTCACCAAGACTATTATTGTGAGTGCTATCATGAAATCTATACATGACAAGTTTAACCATGTAGGAGAAGATAGAAGTAGCCAGAATAAGTAGAGACTGGGTCAGATGGGGTCACCTTGTCTTAGTCCATCCCAATTGATAAAGTATTTAAAAGTTAAGACATTAATCAAAGTGGAGAAATGAGTCAATTGAATGAAATTGTGGATCTAATGGATCCGCCTGGAAGGAAATCCATAGGTGTGCATACAGTTGATGAAGAATTTCCAATTTATGTTGTTCAAAGCATTTTTGTTATCCATATATTAGAGTTAATAGAGGAGTACCAATAGTTTTGAAAGACTGCATTGTTTCATTGAATAGAATATAAGAAACTATAGTGTGTCTATTAGCAATAAAAGCATATTATGATATCTTACTAGATCCTTGACTTGAGATCTAAGATAGTTATTAAGTCTCTTGGATATGGTCTTATATGGATCATTAATTAGATCGGTGGTGTGGACTTTCCTAATGTTAAAAGGATTGTCTTTTTTGTTGATGATTATAATTTCAGTCAAATTACTATTTTCAATATGGGATTGATATTGTAAACATCCAATTATTTACGATTAAATATTTACAAAATGTGCATCAGAAAATACAGATAAATCTTTTCATTCCTAAAATTTTCTCAAAGTACATGGTGTTCTGAGAAAGATACATATGCATTGAATACTAGTGAATAAAACTTTAGTCAATCTAATCTTCATCTTCTAACAGAGGGCTATCTCGTGAAATATCTTCTAGGTCTTGTTTAATCACATGTCCATGAGTTCCCAGAGAAAACAAAGACACACATGGACCCCAAAAATGGAAACATAGGTTAGTGAAATGACTAGTACAAAATCTATATTTGGGAAGTAAAATAAGATAAACCTATCTATAAAAGATTTTTATGGAAAAATGCAAAGAGTTAAATAATGTAGGCAAGTATCAACTGGTATAAATGGCTTTCAAATTCAATAGGATTTAATATCAAATTTTGAGACTAGTAATTCAAATCTCAATTAGACAACACATGTCAAAGTCTAATTGTAGGGCAAGTCATGTGTTCTCTCCTACGGAGAATGACAACACACCAACTGAGATTCCTGGTATACTGCTGAACCCTATGTCCTTTAACTCTTCTAGTTGATAAGTAAGTCATTTTCAATTGGTTTTATGTTAACATAATTATTTCTCTAATGGTCGGATTTCCATATTTATTCTTCTTATCTCACTCAAGTGAGATAATAATGACTATATCAGAAATAAAGTTAGGGTGGTGAGCATTTAGGACAAGTTGCATGAAGGTCGTAAGACAATATGGACATGTGCAATGCAGACCAAAAATGTACATGATCGAAGCAAGGTTATTGCGTCAAGCACAAATAATAGAAGCAGACACAATCCTAAATTAACTTGGGAAGAGCTTATAAAGAGCGATTTTGAATCTTAACATCTTGATTAGAGTATCACCCATTGCAGATCTGATTGGAAAAAAATGATCCATGTAGCCGACCTCAACATTATTGGGATTGAGGCTTAGATGATGTTGATGATTATGATGATGATGATGATGATGATGATGATGATGGTGATGATGATGATCTCACTCTTCTATGGCATTGTTGATGTTTAATATTCATCCATGCATATGTCGGTGTACAGTCATATTAAAATTCATCACATTAATCATATTAAATATTAATTTCTACATTAGTATTGAATCTAAAACAAGTTCACAAATTTATTTTATTTAATGAACTTATTTCTACTATTGTAATTTTTAGTACATTACAACTCTACCACCCAAAAAAGGATTTTGTCCCCAAAATCCACTTTGTCTTATTCAATATTGATAGATAGAGTTTGATTCAACATACTAAGGAACCCAATCATTTGTTTATGAAATCATGTAAGAGTGGATCATATTTGATTCTCAAATTGTTTGGTTCTAAGTAAGAAAAAATTAATTTAATAAATAAATAAAAATAAAATTTAATTCAATGTCACAAATCTACCTAGAAATATCAACTACAAGGTATCTGATATAATATTACAAGATAATCTATTTCAAGTGTAATTATATTTTAAAGAAAAAATATTTTAGATATGAAATTATGCACATATGAGTTGAGCTTATAGTCAATAGGAAATATCATGAGATTTATTTCTACCCAATACACATGTTACATCATGTAGTCAGAATTTTACAATAGTAAAATCATGAGGAACATTTTTTTTCTGAAAGGGGGTGATATAAATAAGTCAATTTCATAATTGGAAAGTATGTCTACACATTAATATGTACAAATAAGAAAACATTATTTAGCCTAAGGTGTTACTTGAAGTCATGTTTTTTTCACAATAAACAATTTAAATTGTCCTACCAAGTAAACTAGGAATGCCTATATAAAATAAGTGTATGAAATTAAGTTTCAAGCAATTAAATAAGCAAACTAAGAAAGACTCTAAATAAAAGAAATATTCAACAAGTCACTACTCCTTTCCCTTCTAGGAATGAAATTTCATCTGCAAAATTATTCTCAATAGAGAGGTTTGTGTCCTTGCTACAATATAGTCCATCAATTTTTTATGATAAATTGCAATTGATAAAATCATGAATACTAAGGGGTGATACCAACTTGACATAGGATGAGACTTGATAATATGAGCCAATATAAGGACATGCGGTATCATTATACAATTTTAACAAAGCTCAACCTAAATTATTTTTATTAGGATCAAAATTTTATTATAAAATTTAGATAGGACGTTTATACAAGTAGTATCACTCCAAGTAACAATGTACAAATGAAGCAAATGAGATGTAATGTTAAATTTTCTTTTTACGAAAATTGTCCACCTTTCATATAATTGGAGTATAGTGTGATATACCCATTTTGTTCACCCACTATGATAGTTGTTCTATCATATCCAAGATTTATGATTGGAATTGCACTTATGAGAAGTCCATGCATAGAAGTACATAATAAGGAATCAAGTGTTATGTATATAAGATACATAATACTGATTGATTATGGTCTAAGTATGAGTTCTCTAGGCCACGTGTATACTCTAAGGGAAATCAAGATATATGTATTGTCATGCTAATGTTTTAGAGTTATTTTTCTTTTTCTTTTTTATTAGTTTATCTCCAATCTAGAAGATATGTGTGAGAGCTGATTATTTATACCATGTTTTACAGACCTAGTCTTTATGATAAATATTTACAAATTTGAATAAGAAAATATCAATAAATCTTTTCATTCATACACTTTTCTCGGAGTATAAGGTGTTCTTAGCAAAGATACATATACATTGAATACTATTGAATAAAACTTTAGTCAATCTAATATGAATCTTCTAATAGAAGGCTATCTCGTGCAGTCTCTCCTAGGTCTTATTTGATCACCCGTCCATGAGTTACCAGAGGGAATAAAACCACACATGGACCCCAAGAAGGGAAACATAGGCCAGTCAAATGACTTATACAAAATTGATATTTGGGAAGTAAAATAATATGAACATGTACAAAAAGAATGCAAAGAGTTAAATAGTGTAGGCAAGTATCAATTTGTAGTAATGCCTTTTCAAATTCAATAGGTCTAAATATCCAATTTTGAGACTAGTAATTCAAGTTTCACATAGATAACACATGTCAATGTCTAGTTGTGGGGAAAGCATGTCTTGCCTGTTAAGGAGAACAAAAACACACCAACTGAGACTCCCATTATACTGAGGGGTCCTATGAGCTTTAACTCTTCTGTCTGTATATGTAAGTGATTTTCAATTGGTTTTATGTTTACATAATTATTTCTCTGAGGGCCGACTTTCCATACTTATTCTTCTTATCTCACTCATGTATGCATTTTAATATTTAATATTCAGCCATGTATATGTCAGTGCACAATCATATATAAGTCACACACTTAATCATATCAAATATTAATTTCTACATTAGTTGAATCTAAAGTAAGTTCACAAATTTTTTTATTTATGATCTTATTTCTATTATTGTAATTTTTAGTATGTTACATAAATGATCATATTATTAGATGTAGAGGATGAAATTCACTGTGAAATTCTTCAAAATTTCCGAAACATACTTGGTAAAAGTTTACGAGTAGACTACCAAGTCCCACATATTTATTGGGGACCATTTGCGAGATCACATTATTAAATTCCACTTTGAAGAAAGGGTAGGTAAGACAATTAGAATTGTGGACCTTGGTATGGTGAGGACGTTCCAATTCAACTTGTGTAGATTTGAGTATGGGATTATGGTTGAAAAGACCTTTCAACTAATTAGTATGTGTTGGATAATGAGATTTCCATGGATGTGGATACATTATTAGTAAAAGGTTTACAAATACAAGATTTATATTATTATCATTAAAAGTTTTCTAAATTTGTTATCCCATCTTCTTCCTTGATTAGTGAACTTTATATATTTGCTACCAAATGATTTCTTAGTTGTGCAGAAGATCATGTAGTTGATGTTTTCTTTGACATAATGCAAAAAAGGTAGGATTTGGAATATCATCATAGGAGTTCATTCTGTGTACATACTTTTAATTTCCATCAACACTTCCATTCTATCAATAAGTCTTCTACACAGACTTTTGGATTTGTTTTGAAAAGTACAACCTATATTAAAGTCATGATTAAGAGATTTGTAAGTGTATTTAATAATAGAAAGGAAGGAGTTGTGAGGGAACCAGAATCTCTCAAAATGAAAAGCTTTGTGTCGATAAGACAGTAATATGTAATCTAGAATAATGGGTAAGTGGCCAAAACTAATGCTACATGGTACAACAATATTACACATAGGGTAAAGATCAACCCAAAATGAGAACAGGGAAATCTATTTAGAAAATGGCAGAGGTTTCAACCCATATGCCAAACAACATATCAAAATTTTACAAAGGGATGAGATCTAATTTTTCAATCATGTATGTTCAAAACACTAATGTTTGGTAGCAGAATAATATATATGACTATTTATAAGATTACATAATTGAATCTTCTACTTAGGGTTACATAAAGCTAAAATTGATATAGTTGCATAGAGGGAAGGCTGATCTACATCTGGTCTAACAACCAAGCATCAACTCCACAAAGCAAAGACATGATCACCATGTTAGGTACTCCATGTCCTCCACCTAGGGGTTGGAAGAATACGACACTAGACAAGGCAAAGTGGAAGTTGTCAGCATAAAAACTGATATGTGCATATAAATAGAGATTGGAAAAGGACAACAAATAATTTGACAAGGCTTCCCAAACAAAAGAGATAAAGAGAACTTCCAAATGGATATCTTAAGAAATCTTTGTATAGTAACATGAGAGATTTTATGAAGAAACAACAAAGTTTACAATTTAAAATTCTTGCCTTTTAGTCTCAAAGTAGAGAACATCAAATATATAATACATAATTTTGCATACAAATTAAGTATTAGACTACGACCATCTAAAAGCAGGGCTGGAACACTTCCACGTTTTGTGCCTAGGAAGGAAGTGAGACAATTGTAGTCCTTTATGTAATGGTATATATATATATATATATATAAAGTGAGATAACTTGGGGTTAGGAGCACTAAAATCCCATATATGGGGAAAGTTTTACAACAAGATCCAACTCCAAAATGTATCTCTACTAATAGATGACAATAGTCTTAACAATAAAACATGCATTTATCAGAGAGTCAATATAAGGTTAATTTAAACAAATCATCAATTTAAGATTTCTATTACTAAATGGAATAATAAGATGTAAAATTGAAATAAGGGTTGCAAATTTAACAAATAACAACATGATTAAAGAAAGTATATTCAATTTATGCTTATTAACAATTCATAATGAATCTGTATCAACTTCAATACAAGATATCAATCAAGATCAATTGAATGGCACAAGGATATATTCAAAGACAAATACATCCATCGTATCAAAGATAGAGAGAAATTATCAACCGTTGTCCAATATGACTTACAAGGAGAAGCAACATACCTCAACTTGTGTATCCAAGGTCAAAGCCCAAACCTAGTTCTAAATTAGGGTTTGAAGCTACTTATTAAATATTGAGATGAATTAGGGTTAGGTTCCCATAAAAAATCCTAAAATGATCTTTTTATCATTATTGATTTATTTATGAAAATTACATATTCAGATAGATTATAAATATCATTATTTCAAAATAACTATACAATTAGTGAATTTTAAAAGATAACGTGATTTACTAAATTTATCAAATAAAACTATCAATAAGAAATTAGAATAGCCCTACATCACCCACTAAAACTTTAGTTGTTGATAGGGATTATGATCATTCAACTTGACTCGACACACATGACCAAAGATGTAAATAAAAGATTCAAAATTCTCAAAATGACCATGACTAGGGTGACCCAATTTAATCAGCATGATGACGCCATCATAAAATATCGAACAATTATAGTCTTCTACTTGATCCATGAGAGGAAACACAAAGTTTCAACAAGCCCTTCTAGTTATAGATCGAAAACCAAAATAATAGAAAACTATAAACGACCAATGCTTACCTCGACTCTGTAGTTTACTATCAAGCCTGATGACTTAGAGCAGGGTTGGAAGATGACTCAAGGCCATGCCAATCATTGTCGCCATGGTTCATTTGATGGAAGGTGCTATGAGACAACGTAAGAAGCCATGATAGAATCAGAGTTTTTGGGAATCTTAAAAATCCTTTGTAAATACATCGAACAATAAATTGGAGAAGAAGCAATGTAGAACCATAGAAGTTAGAAATCATGACATTAACCAGAAACACAACGATGAGAAAAGGGGTTACAAAGATCATACCAAAGTTTTCCAATTGAACACCCAAACGGTTTCCCTTAACCTCAAGAGAGACACCAAATGCCCATGAGTGTTTCTAGTGTCACCACGTGCGATGGAAAAACCAGAGAAATCAATGCCATGAAGTTGAGTTGGGGGGGTATGCTCAAGTGAAAGTGAGGCAAACAAGGTTTTGGAGGAAATCCATTCAAGAGAGTTGTGCAAATGTCCTAGGTTAGTCATTTATAGGCTAGGTAGTCTAGGATGACCATGAATATTGATGGAGCTAGGCAATAAGGGATAGAAGACCTGTGTTGTCAACATTGGTGATGACTCAATGGATCCCCATCGAGTTATGGTCTCTGAGCTCATGATCATTAGGAGAACACAGAGGAAAGGAGAGTCGAGGGTGAGGAGTGAACTAAGAGAGAAATTAGGAGTAGGAAGAAGGAGAAAGACAAACTATAGAATCCCATTTAGGCTAGGACTCAAGTCAAGGAGATGTGTGACATAGTGTAGCTCAAAGATCTGAATATGACACAAACAATGATTAAAAGAGAGCATGGCATTGAGAATCTAAGGTGAGAAACCAAAATCATGGAAATCAACAAATAACTATAGTTCAATTAACATTAGAACATAAACGTAAACATCTTTCTCTTATAATAAAACTAGGCTAGAAAATAAATTCATTTAGGTTAAAAACTTTCTACCTAAGCTAATTCAACCATTCAAATCACGATTTTCAATCTATATTTTTTTAAAATACTATATTGTATGAGTTCTAAAACAATTAGGGTTTAACTATATTATCTCAATTCTCAATATTTAGGATGTAGAATTTTACTGTCCTCAAATTATCACCATCACTGATATACATTAGATTATCTTGCATGAAATACATTATTTCACCCAATTTCTCATGAAGTCCACTAATTTCAACATTAACTCAAATGATAGAACCATTATCACTCCCAATTACCTATAAAGTCCAATTATTGTTCCATTATCAAAACTAACCATATTAGAGTTCACATTAATCCTTTATTCACATTAGTTCACATATGCTTGCTAATTAGTCACATCTTAAAACCTTAGATGTATATCAGTTATCTAATGAAGCATGTGTGACATATTTGAAGATATTGCTTACATATTGAGTCATATCTATGTCACCAAGTCAATTTCGTGTGTATTAAGATGTCATGTGATTAGAGAAACTCATGTTGCTAATATATTATAACTAATAACAAGGATACATTTATTAGGGTTAGTTGGCTTTATCTTAGGATGGGGTCAAGCCATCAATGTTCATATAATACACATAATCATTGTGCTCCAAGCCTAGAGTTATGTAACATACATTCAACTTATCATCACATTATGGTGTACCTGGCCCAGAGCATGGGTAGGTTCATGTGAAACATAGGTTAGGTTTTATATGCATTTATAATCAGGCTTCATATTTAGGTTAGTCATTTTCTATGCATTAGGGTACAAGAATGTGAATTACTTATCATATGCACATTATATGTTCATTAGGGCACTACCAAGCATATCAGAATATAAATCTAACCTTGTTTGGTCAATTCTAAAGATCGAAGCACACTAACCTCTTAATCAAGGAATTAGGGTTTCTAGAGTCAAGATAGGTAGATTTTTGTATGTTATAGGACTCCACCCTTAAATAGGATTTTGTCCTTGAAATTAGCATATCCATACTCTATCAAGTGTTATTGATGAATGTCTATCCATCATGTTTTAGTTGCATTTTAGGGTTAGTTTTGCATATATTGTTTGCAATCTACTCAATATTTCACTTGCTTAAAGTTTTGAGTAATTTATACAATTTTTTTAGAATTTAATATATTTTTGATGCTTATTTATAGATTGATGCAGGAAGAAGAGAGAAACAAATATCTCTCAATGAAAATCCCAAGAGAATAATCAATAATTGCATATCCTCACTCGCCAACTCTGACAATTGGAGTGAGGATTAGTAAGGTAATGGTGGTCACTCGAATGGTCATAAATTTTGCATACAAACTTGGAACTGGATGATTTAAACATCATTGTAGGAAAGATACAATTGTCTACAAAAAGTATATTAACTGATAGCAGCCGATGGGACAACCAGCAATGATGATTGCTCGATCATGAAGTTCAGTGAAAATTACTACAACTCTACAAAAAGTATACCCCGATTCTAAAATGACTTTAGATTCTACATACAGTGTTGGAAATAAGTATCAATTTGGCTTCAAAAGATAATTCGATCATCTACACAATGAATATATTTATTGAGTGCTCTAGCCCAACCAACCGACCCTATAGTTGTTTCAAAATCTTATGATGGAAATCTACAATTGATGGTCATTGGATTAATTTAGATGGATCTGATATTTGCATGTGGATTCAAAAACACTTGAGGGATGTCTAGGTTAAGGATTTAGACCTATTCTCTCCCATAAAAAACCATAGACATTGCCAAGGAGAGTCGGTGAGAAAAGCTGTCAACTTGATGTGGAGACATGCTCCACTGTAGATCTAGACTGAAGACTGCAAATACCCTTTAGTTGTGACAAGCCCACTAAGATTCTCCTCCACAGGCTACCTCTTCATGAGCTTCTTCTTCTCTCTCTTTTTTGTCTCATGAATAATATTAGGGAGGAGATTTGTTTTATATATTTGAGAACCATCCTTAAAGATGGGTCATGATTAATTGAGACCCCCCGACAATGTAAAACCATGGTCCCTCCCTCACCTACCAACACAATGGGGGAACGTTTATATCATGCAGAGACCAAGCTATGTGATGAGATGATAAGATTGGGTGAAGTGTACCACTGAGATGTTTTGAAACTGTCTCCCTACTCTAGGGATCCCAGACCTCTACCACTGCCTCGACAGGGAGTGGATCTTTTACTAAGATGCAAAAATTAGACATGTTGTCTGTATCTTCTACTCTTGTGTTATAAAATTTCTAGTCATTTGGGCTTTGGATTGATTGTCGATTGATTGATTGTATGATTTACAAATTAGCTACCTTCTTGCATGATTTTTAGGATCCTAGATGCAGAAACATTAAAATCTAGGATTAGAATGCCAATCGGTATCATTGAATCATGGATGAGATCATGGAATGGAGTTTCCCGGGGCGATGTATTACGGATCCGTAGGTAACAAGACCTCAATCATACTAGGAAATCTTTCCTTGTGAATTTCATAATCTGAAAGGATACCAAATCCCTTGGCCCCAACCTAAATATCTATATGAATGAAATATGTAACATGAGAGAGTGGATATGTAGGCAGTAATAGTGAAACATGTTATCCTAGTAATTTTATCATAATTTAAATATCATTTCCTCCTTAGTTTGATTTTATTTTTGTTTGTTAATTTATTTAATCATCAATCAAATTCATATATGTCATTTTTTTAATTAGGCTGAACATCTGAATTGTTCTTAAAGATGTTGTCCTTTGATTTTGATCCTAAATCTAAATTGTTATAAGACTCATATTCTTGAGGGTGGTGATTATTGCATGTTATATTATGTAAAAACTTAGGGACTTGTCTCTAGGTGATTTTTTTATGCTACAATCTACCACATCAAACTTCGGCGTTGTTATTGGGGACAACAAAACTTTTGGGATTTTTAGATTATTTAGATATAGTTAGCATTTCTTCTTTATATTTTTTGTAATTTTATTTTACATTTGTAATTTTTAGTTTTAATCTATAATTCTTTGTTTTTGTAATTGTTTTGGTAACTATAATTTATTTAATATTTTTTCTTTCGTTACATAATTTTTAGTTTGATTCCATAATTTATTTTAGCTTAGATTTTTGTACTTTCTATTCCTTTGTGAAGAATAAAATTTATATATTTATTCATTGGATATTTTTATTTGTTGAGCCTAATAGGCAAATTTTCTATTTTCGGACATATATTTTAAATGGTGTGGTTGGTGACACAAATCATACAATGTGGGAAATTTGGATCTTTCAACCATGACATGTGGTTCAGCTAGGAAAATAGCTTAAAGGCTAAAGTTTCGATGTGTAGGAACATCATCTCACAAAATGTTAGGATCAACATAGAGAGTAGAGCTATCCTCAATCGACTCCACATGCCAAAGATGCCATTAAGAGGGTTCATATTAAAATAATGTTAGACTATTTAGAGACATATATTGTAACACCCCAATTTCTAAAACATGCACAACACTAAGCGAAAGCATAGATCTCATTGGGATGTGAAAAACATGATTATCATTGCATAAAAGTGAAGTTCATATATAAATTGACACAAGATAAAATAACAGTTCTCATACTCAAGTCCTCAACATGACTCAAACATGAACCAAACTAAACATGTATACTCTTAACCATCCTATACTTTCTCATAAAACTCACACTAAAACTAAAACACATGTCTCATAAATATAAAGGAAATCTACTCTATTGATAGTTGACACCCCACTAGGTAAAGTCTCAGATGTCCTTAAGCTTCTTCTTCTTCACAGGTCCCTAGATGGCTTTATCCTTGACGTTGCTCCTTTCCTGTGGGCATCACTCCCCCAACCATGCATCAAAAAAATTGGTAAGTGGAATTGAACATATTATATCTTTAAAGAAAACATGTAAATTGAAAATAAACATTAAACATTAAACATAAAAAAGGGACATAATTGCTTTTAAATTATGTCTTTTATCTTGACCTATATAAGAATCCTCGGGTTTTGCATCAAAGTGTCTCTTCTCTTATGCACCGAAGTGTCTCTTCTCTTATACACCTAAGTGCCTCTTGGGTTTCACTGGAGTACCTATTCTCTTATGCACCGAAGTGCCACTTAGTTTTTCTCTGAGGATCCTCTTGATGAGGATCTTATATAAGTTATCTTTTAACCATTATCTTTCTCTTAAAACTCTTAAATTTCTCTTAAACATTATTATTTACATTACTCTTAATGTTAATGAAAGATGGTACAATAAATATTGAAAACAAAGCATGACTTTCAATTTATCATAAATTCATTGACTTTAACAATTGAAACAATAAATAATACATTTATAGCATTCGTTGTACATTCATATATACAATCAATTAAATACTTATGTTCAAAGTGCATGGACCACTTATGTGACACCCCGCCATCACACAGACAACGAGATGACATGTGAAAACGTGCGGAACCTCATATTGCAGAAAACATGAGTTAATTAAAACCGATTGTGGAAAGCATGCATGAGAGAACTTTTGCATCCAGATCCTGCAGAGAAACATGTTGTAAAAATATTTACAGGCTTTGATATATGTTCACCGCTTATCGGAGCCAGCTGTACTGTTAGCACCAGAGTTCATCACCTATTTATACATACATAACGTCCACGTACGGCCAGCAACAGGATATACAAAAGTTACAATAGCTAGACATCGTGAATCGTCGTCAAACACCTCCGAGAACCTGAGGGTACAGGGATGACTCTAGGAATCTACTACAGAACCACCAAATTAGCAGTGTGTCCACCTCTTGCCTTCTACTTCTCTTCTTGCTGCTCGACCACAACCTCACGACCACCACCACGTCTAGAGCAATCCCCTAAAAAGGGTGTAAACCAGCGGGGTGAGACACACAGTCCCAGCAAGAAACATAACTCCCCGTCGGAACTATAAAACCTCATAAGATTAAGGCAACAATAGCAGATAACTAACAAAGCATATAATAAGAGCAGCATACTGAGCAAAACTATTATTACCATCAAGCTAACCAAGATATCTGGGAGGCATATAACCAAGTATTTCTTTATGGAACATGATTGAAAAGAAAAGCTTTATAAGAAGTTATCACAAGATATAAGGATCGTACACACAACTGCATAGTACAACTAGATCATCTATATAAGCAAGGCCTCAATTAATGTTCTGTATTTTGCTCTAAGCAAGATATACTATTCGGTTGGATTACATTTTATTATGCCCTGAGGAAGTGAGCCTTCCCTGCTCAAATCCAACCATTGGCTTCGAAGCCCAATCTGGTGCCACAAAAGGTCTAAGGAGATCCAGACTCCGTGACCTCACCTTCTCGTGGTCAATACACAAATCATCAAGCAAGATCGTATTCTTATGCTTATAGGGCCTCAGCCTCTAGGTCAGCTCCGCAAGCTACCCATATCTATAGCTCACCTCATCATAGGTGCTAGTACATACATCCGAGCAATGAATGCATCATGCTCATCATCACATATCCTGAGCCATGGGTCTATTCATCATGCTCCATATATCCTGAGTTGCAACCACAGTTGCACTCAAACCCTCCTATTTTAGGCTAGGGAAAACCTCGCATATTCAACAATATGCGCTCCGGGTAATCCCGCGGGATAAACCTATTTCACCATCACGAAATACTGACGATGATGGATCTATGGCTAGGGAAAACTACATGATATGTTCATCTATAATTAATTAGTATATTTTAAGCCAATTGTTGAGACAACCAAAGTATAACATAGCCTTATAGAATTACATCATCAACGCCATCATCATACTGTCCTGGGATATCAATCCCTCATAATAACAACCACTGCCCCTCAAGGCATCATAATCATGCATCAACATTTTGGGAATGCATCCCTTAACTTATCATCAGATGATAACACCTCAACTAGGCACTCAGCCTTTATCAGGTCCTCAGACCTATCAACCTGTTATCTCATTAACAAGGATTATCATCACATTGTACGAGTCAAAGCACATATATCTCATAGCTCTTACCAGGATATGAATCCACATAGTATACATGCATGGTTAGTATACACATCCATAGAGATAACTGAAGCCGTCATGGATTAATAGGATTATCATGCTACCAAGTACAAAGCAACATCCATGAGTATATTACACATAAGCTGTAGAAATTATAGTTTTATCATTAATCATAAACATTTATCATGCCCCATACTTGTGATCATATACATGTGTCACATTATCATGTGAATCAACATCATATGTAATAACATCATGACCTTCCAAACATACCTGGTTCACAACCTATCCTCATGTCTCATTACCAACATAGATGCGGGCTCAAGGTAGTTAAACCATATCATCATTCTCATCAAAGATGTAGCTACATGATCAAGAACTATCTTCTGGGTTCCCGGGTTATCAAGAACCCTCACTAAAATCTCCTGCTACCCTCACTAAAAGTGTGGCGGGTAGCGCGTTCCTCACCATAGGTGGTATCGGGCACAATAAAAACCTTCACCAAAGGCTTACCGGCCTAGAAGATATCAAACCAACGCCTAAGGTGTATCATGCCAACCCTAGAATATATCAAACCAACGCCGAAGGTGTATCATGTAACTAGAGAACATGGCATTAACATACAACCTTGTCGTGCATACCAGGTGCACAAGGTGTATCGTGCAGCTAGCTCAAGAGGTGTGTCGGCTAGAACCCTACCGGCTAGCTTGGGTTAGGGTTGAATTGGGCACCCATTCTCACCACTGTATCGGCTGAGATCATGGCGCACCAAGCCAACACTGTGTCTCCCAACATGTTCATGACACATGCGACGTAAAGGCACATCAAGGAAGCCTATCGGTCAACAGGGCAGCACTCCATATCGGTCTCTATCAAAGAAACAACTTGGGTTTCCAATTAACCCATATCGGGCATCACCACAACTAAACCATATCGCCCAACACAAGGATGGCCTACAAGGCTCCATATTAGTTAAATCATAATGGGCACCAAGACAACTATCTCAACTCCATAGTAGACCGACCAAAGATCAACACAAGGTAGGGGTATCGGGCAACCTTACTTCAAGATGTATCGTTCAGAGCACAAGATATAAGGTGTTTCGCCCAAGCTCTATCTCAAGCCAAGAGAACCATTTTGGGCATCAAACCAACCATCTCAACTAGGTGTATCGGTCAAAGGTACAACTCAAGACAAGGCTATCGGGCAGAACTACTCCAAGGTCATATCGTGCAAGGCACAACCCAACATGGTCATCTTCAACCTCAGGCACAAAGGCACCAAACCCTAATTGATCAAGAAGATCGGCTCACCTCTCAACAACTAAGAGAGAAGCATTTTGTACCACCTCTATCACAAATCAAGCAACCACAAGGATCAACCTCAACATAGGTCATCATCTATCCAAAAGCTCACCTCTCAAATCCATGGTGAGAGGAGGGTGTTGCCCAAGCAACTAGAATGTAGACTCGCCTCTCAACTAAAACGAGAGAGGGGTATTGCCTACATCACTAGAGCTCAAACTCACTTGTCTAAACCAAGGAGAGAAAAGAGTATTGCTCAACAAGGAAACCCCAAACTATGGTTCGGCCAACTAGGTGTAAAGGCATATGAACCATCAACAACATCAACCACATCACGCTCACTATATCCATAAGATCAACAACATGTACTAGAGCAAGAAAACATAACATGCAATGGCCGATCATCAACATATAGAAATCATGCCACATAAAGAAGGTAGTATAGCTAGGGTTAGAAGTTATGTAACCCACCTTAAGCAAACTCCTCAAGCTCCAAATCTCCAAGCTTCAAGCTCCTAGCTCCAAGCACACCACTTTCGGCCACCAAGCTAGAGGAAGAAGAAGAAGACTTCAAGAAGATGATCGACCACCAACTTGCTCCACCAAGCTATATCGGCTACCATACACACCAAAGGGAAGATGCATCGTGCACCAAGGAAGAGAGGAGAAAAAAATAGCTAAAAGGGATTCCAAGGAAGAGAAAGGTAAGGCATATATAGATGAGGGTCAAGGTTAAACCAAGGCAAGGTGTCACCTTACCAAGGGACACTTGTCCACACATTTTACCACCTTGTAAAACACACGCACATGCAATGGCACCACTCAACCAAGGTTTGGCCACATGTCCAAGCTAGGGTGACACAACCAAGGCAAGGAGGTCAAACAAGGTCAAAGGTCGACACACCACCACCACCTTGGCTGACACCCCCATGGGTGATACCCCATGGTCGACACAAAGCATCCTTGCCTGATATAGGGCTCCTCAAAGCAAGGCAAGGCCCAACAAGGCTCAACCAAACCCAAAAGAGCTTCATCATAGCCCAAAACAACTCAAGGCACGAGCCCAAACCTTCCTCTCAACTCTAGAGGAAGCAAAGAGAGAGAAAGACATCTATCAAGGTGACAAACTTGCTCTTCAACCCTAACTTAGGTTATTTTGCAAGTAGCACCTCCAGATCTCAACAAAGCACAAGCAAACCCTAATCACCACTAAAGGTGATTAGCAAGCAACCAAGCATAAGGTTTAGGCAAAACAAATAGGGTAAGCCCAAAACAAAGGTCAGGGTCCTTACAAGCCATAAACCTCTACAAAGGGATTTTGTCCCCAAAATCCGAAGAGAAAAGCGAGGGATACTTCCACCTCATCTCTTCCTCAAGCTCCCACATGGCTTCCTCAACACCACGATGATGCCAAAGGACCTTCACAAGAACCAAATCCTTCATCTTCAACTTCTTTATTCATCTATCAAGGATCACCACCGGACCCTCATCATAGGTCACGTCTTCATCAAGCTCAACCTCAACTGGCTGTATCACTGTCCCTGTGTCCGAATGACTTTTCTTCAACATGCTGACATGGAACACCGAATGTAACCTGTGTAACTCTGGCGGCAGCTCTAACTTGTAAGATACCTTGCCAACACATGCTATTACCGGGTATGGCCCCATATACATGGGTGTCAGCTTGCCTTTCCAGCCAAACCTTAGCACAGCTTTCCAAAGTGAGACCTTGAGATACACTTTGTCTCCCACCTAGAACTCTAAAGGTCATCGACGATTGTCTGCATAGACTTCTGTCTGTCATGTGCCGCCTTCATCTGTTGTCATATCACTCTGATCTTTTCTATTGTCTGCTGTACTAACTCTGGACCCAAAAGCTGATACTCACCAGACTCATACCAGCATAAAGGAGATCTGCACTTCCTTCCGTATAGAGCCTCATAAGGAGCCATGTCAATGCTCCGTTGATAGCTATTATTGTAAGCGAACTCTATCAGACTGAGATGCACGTCCCAACTGCCTAGGAACTGCAAAACACAAGCTCGGAGAAGATCTTCCAAAGTCTGAATAGTCCTTTCAAATTGTCCATCCATCTGTGGGTGGAAGGCAGTACTGAACCTCAACTGTGTTCCCAACGCTTTGTGCAACTGTTCCCAGAAACAAATTGTGAATTGGGGACCCCTGTCGGAAACTATCATTGCTGGTACACCATGCAGACACACTATCTCATCTACATACACCTGAGCAAGCTTCTCTGTTGTATACATCATCTTTACTGGTATGAAATGAGCAGATTTTGTCAGCCTGTCCACTATTACCCAAATGGAATCATGATTCCTAGCTGTCTTTGGTAGACCAACTACAAAATCCATGGTTATATGATCCCATTTCCATTTTGGTATCGACATGGGTTGCAACGTACCTACTAGCTTCTGATGCTCATCTTTAACTTGCTAACATACTATGCATTTGGCCACAAACTCAGCTACATCCTTCTTCAAACCAGACCACCAATACAGGTCCTTCAGATTATGATACATCTTGGTGACTCCTGGATGCATAGCATACATAGATGTGTGTGCTTCCTCGAGCACTAGATTTCTTAGATTATCACCATCGGGGACCACCATCCTACCATGATAGCAAACTAGTCCATCCTCGGACTCATGGAACCCATCACGCTTTTTGCTACCAAGCTTTGACCTGATCAACTACACTATATCATCTACCTGTTGTGCATCTTTGATCTTCTGTCTCAGCGTAGGCTTGATCTGTATCTGTGCTAACAGTCCTACCAAGAAGGAAACTTCCAACTGCACATTCATCTGTCTCAAGGAGACAAACATATCTCGCCTATGGCATACCAAGGAACTCAATTGTTCTTTCTTCATGGGGAGAGAAGAAGACTTTCAGCTAAGTTCATCAACTACCACATTTGCCTTACCAGGATGATACTCAATGGTGCAATCATAATCATTGATTAGCTCCATCCAATGATGATGTCGCATGTTCAGCTCACTCTGTGAAAAGATGTACTTCATGTTTTTATGATCTGTAAAGATTTGACACACTTCATCATAAAGATAGTGTCTCCAAATCTTTAACGCATGCACCATCGCTGCCAACTCTAAATCATGTGTTGGATAGTTCTCCTCATGTTTCTTAAGCTATCGTGAAGCAAAAGAAACCACACGATCCTCTTGCATCAACACGCAACATAAGCCTTTCTTGGAAGCATCGCAGAAAACAACATAGCCCTTCCCAGGCTCTGGGAGCACTAGCACTGGAGCACTAGTCAGCTTCTCCTTCAAACTTTGGAAAGCTTGCTGACAACAATCATCCCAGATAAAAGGTACATCCTTCCTGGTCAACTTTGTCATTGGCAACGCGATTGCACTGAAGTCCTTGATAAACCTCTGGTAGTATCCTTCCAAACCTAGAAAACTACGAACTTCCGTCGGTGTCTTTGGTTGTTCCCAATCTGCTACTGATTCCACCTTCTTAGGGTCCACTCTGACTCCTTCTGCAGATATCACATGACCCAAGAAAGTCACTTCTTTCAACCAAAACTCACACTTACTGAACTTGGCATATAACCGATGTTGGTGAAGAAGAGTCAACGCTTGCCAAAGATGTCGTTCATGCTCTTGACTGTCCCGACTATAGATCAAGATGTCGTCTATAAAGACTACAACAAACTGATCTAGAAATGGACGGAACACTCGGTTCATCAGATCCATGAAAGCAGCAGGTGCATTGGTTAGACCAAACGACATAACCACAAACTCAAAGTGACCATACCTCGTCCTAAATGCTGACTTAGGTATGTCATCCGCCTTAATCTTCAACTGATGATATCTAGACCATAGATCGATCTTTGAGAACATTGTAGTGCAACGCAACTGATCAAATAGATCTTCTATCCTCAGCAACAGGTATTTATTCTTGATTGTGACTTTGTTCAACTGTCGGTAATCTATACATAACCGCATTGACCCATCCTTCTTCTTAACGAACAGCACTGGAGCACCCTAAGGTGACGTGCTCGGTCAGATGAAACCTTTCTCCAACAACTCCTGTAACTGCTTCTTCAACTCTATCATCTCTGCTGGAGCCATCCTATACGGTGTCTGTGCAACTGGCTATGTTCTTGGTACCATATTGATCTCAAAATCAATCTCTCGAGGTGGGGGAACATCGGGGAACTCATCAAGAAACACATCTGCAAACTCTTAGACAACCGTCACCTCCTCAAGGCTAGGGCCTTTCTCCTTGGTGTCCACAACGTGAGCTAAGAATGCTTTGCATCCTTGCCACAACAACTTTTCTGCCACCATTGCTGACACTATACATGTCGGAAGAATCTTCCTATCTCTTTGGAAGATCCACTTCTCTCCATTGTCATCAAACACTGCCTGCTTGGAACCACAGTCCAACATGACCTTATACTTCTCTAAGGTATCCATCCCAAGGATCACATCGAATCCATGCATATCAAGTTGCATAGGATCCACTTGTATACTGTGTCCCGAGAAGGATAGAACAGAAGACGGACACTCCTCTCGAAGCATCGAGGAACCATAGAGAGGGGTTTCTAACAACAGGCTATTTTCCTTACAACTAACAGGTAAAGGACAGCTAGCAAGCAGACTATGTGCGATAAAAGAGTGTGTAGCACTCGGGTCAACCAAAATAGATATAAAGCAAGAAAAAGACAAATCAGAATGAAATAACTCCATCTGGCCTGTCACTACTCGCAGGTTGACTATCACCTCCAGCTGACTCATAACATAGAATCGAGTTGTTTCTTGTTGTCCACGTCCTCTGCTTCCTTGAGCAGGCGATCTTGCTTGCGACGCTTGACCGTGTCCTCACCCTCTGCTACCGTTGGGTTGCTGTCTGTCTGACCCTTGTTGACTCTGTCTCAGCTGTTGTGTTACTTCAACATCTTTCCTTGGGCAATTTGACCTTAAATGCCTAGTCTGTCCAAAGTGATAACATGACCTACCTTCTGTATGTGGCCTAGATGGCCCTATCACTACCACAGAAGTTGCACTATGTGCCTTCGACAATGAAGAAACATAACCTCTTCCCTTACTCAGAGACCATTGTGATGGTACACGAGAACTCTGCATCGTGGAAGGTGATGAAAACCTTGGCTTCTTGAAGCCACCAGATCTCTGTCCCTGGAACTGAACGGGCCTTTTCTTGGTCATGGACTTCCTTTTCTCCCTAACAGATCATTCAATCTTGCAGATGGACTCCACGAATGTGGCAAACCACTCCTAATTTTCCAAAGCAGCAGCAGGTGTTGATAGCTCAGCACTTTCTCAAACCATCTGATCCGCTCATCATCTGTCGCCTCCATGTGAGGACAAAACCTCAGCAAGTCCCTAAACTTGGCTTCATACTCAGTGATTCTCATCAATCCTTGGCGTAGACACTCAAACTGGTTGCTCTTCTCGTCCATATACGTTTTCAGAAAGTATCTACTGACGAACTCTTTCCGGAAAACCTCCCAACCGATCTCCTCACTGGGTCACTTCTCCTCCTCAATGGCCCACCAGCGGCCAGCACTACCCTTCAGAAGGTAGACAGCATACTTGACTTTGTCTGCTTCAGGGATGTCGAGGATCCGGAAGGCCTTCTCGAGACCTATCAGCCACAGATCTGCATCTGTTGGATTAGTCGTTCCAGCATAATCCAAAGCTCTGACTCGTCAAAGCTACTCAAAGGTCTTCCCAATACCCGATGTTTCACCATGGGGAGCCTATTCTCTGGGATGAGGCATTGGAAACCTTTCCACCATGTGATTCATCGTAGCCATCAACTGCCCCATAAGCTGTTGGTAGGCAGGGTTTCCGATAATGGTTGGGTCAAGTTGGGGAACCTCAGGCACCCGATCTTCATGTGCCTACCCTCCTGCTCCATCAACTGATGCAACATCACAGCTCTCAGCAACATGTTCTTCATGGTATCCAGACATCTTGAAGCTTTATCTTCTACTGAGAGCAGAAGGTTATTGTAAGAAAATATGGGAAACTCACAAGAACAGACGCAAACCTAGTCCAAGATCCCTGTAGACTCAGAAAACCTAGAGCTCTGATACCAAACCAACTGTGACACCCCGCCATCACATAGACAATGAGATGACACATGAAAACGTGCGGAACCTCATAATACCGAACACACGAGTTAATTAAAATTGATTGTTGAAAGCATACATGAGAGAATTTTGCATCCAGATCTTGCAGATAAACATGTTATAAAAATATTTACAGGCTTTGATATATGTTCACCGCTTATCAGAGCCAACTGTACTGTCAGCACCAAAGTTCATCACCTGTTTATACATACATAACGACCACGTACGGCCAGCAGCAGGATATACAAAAATTACCATAGTTAGACAACGTGAAACGTCGTCAAACACCTCTAAGGACCTGAGGGTACAGGGATGACTCTAGGACTCTAATACAAAACCACCAAAATAGCAGTGTGTCCACCTCTTGCCTTATACTGCTCTTCTTGCTGCTCGGACGCAACCTCATGACCATCACCACATCTAGAGCGATCACCTAAAAAGGGTGTAAACTAGCGGGGTGAGACACACAGTCCCAACGAGAAACATAACTCCCCGCCGAAACTATAAAACCTCAGAAGGTTAAGGCAACAACAGCAGATAACTGACAAAAGTGTATAACAAGAGCAGCATACTGAGCAAGACTATTATTACCATCAAGCTAACCAAGATATCCGGGAGGCATAAAACCAAGTATTTGTTTATGGAACATGATTGACAAGATAAGATTTATAAGAACTTATCACAAGATATAAGGATCGTACACACAACTGCATAGTACTAGATTAGCTATATAAGCATGGCCTCAATCAATGTTCTGTATTTTTCTCTAAGCAAGATATACTATTCGGCTGGATTATGTTTTATTATGCCCTGAGGAAGTGAGCCTTCCCTGCTCAAATACAACCATTGGCTACGAAGCCCAATCCAGTGCCACACACGGTCTAACGAGATTCGGACTCCATGACCTCACCTTCCTGTGGTCAGTACACTAATCATCAAGCAAGACCGTTGTCTTATGCTTATAGGGCCTCAGCCTCTAGGTCAGCTCCACAAGCTACCCATATCTCTAGCTCACCTCATCATAGGTGCTAGTACATACATCTGAGCCATGAACGCATCATGCTCATCATAACATATCCTGAGCCATGGGCATGTTCACCATGCTCCATATATCCTGAGTCTGCAACCATAGTTGCACTCAAACCCTCCTATTTTAGGCTAGGGGAAACCTCACATATTCAACAATATGCGCTCCAGGTAATCCCACAGGATAAACCTGTTTCACCATCACCAAATACTGAAGATGATGGATCTATGGCCAAGGAAAACTACATGATATGTTCATCTATAATTAATTAGTATATTTTAAGCCAATTGTTGAGGCAACCAAAGTATAACATAGCCTTATAGAATTACATCATCAATGCCATCATCATACTATCATAGGAACTCAATCCCTCATAATAACAACCACTGCCCCTCAAGGCATCATAATCATGCATCATCATTTTGGAAACGCATCCCTTAACTTATCATCAAAGGATAACACCTCAACTAGGCACTCAACCTTTATCAGGTCCTCAGACCTATCAACCTGTTATCTCATTAACAAGGATTATCATCACATTGTGCTAGTCAAAGCACATATATCTCATAGCTCTTACCAGGCTATGAATCCACATAGTATACCTGCATGGTTAGTATACACATCCATAGAGATAACTGAAGCCATCATGGATTAATAGGATTATCATGCTACCAAGTATGAAGCAACATCCATGAGTATATTACACATAAGCTGTAGAAATCATAGTTTTATCATTAACCATAAACATTTATCATGCCCCATACTTGTGATCATATACATTTGTCACATTATCAAGTGAAGCAACATCATATGTAACAACATCATGACCTTCCAAACATACCTGGTTCACAACCTATCCTCATGTCTCATTACCAACATAGATGTGGGCTCAAGGTAGTTAAACCATATCATCATTCTCATCTAAGATGTAGCTACATGATCCAAAACTATCTGCTGGGTGCCTGGGTTATCAAGAACCCTCACTAAAAGCTCCTGCTACCCTCACTAAAACTGTGGTGGGTAGTGTGTTCCTCACCACAGGTGGTATCGGGCAGGATAACAACCTTCACCAAAGGCTTACCGACCTAGGCATTTAGCCACATATCGGCCAACCCTAGAAGATATCAAACCAACGCCCAAGGTGTACATGCAGCTAGCTCAAGAGGTGTGTCAGCTAGAACCCTACCGGCCAGCTAGGGTTAGGGTTGAATTGGGCACCCATTCTCACCACTGTATCGGCTGAGATCGTGGCACCCCAAGCCAACACTTGGTCGCCCAACATGCTCATGATACAAGAGACATAAAGGCACCTCAAGGAAGCCTATCGGTCAATAGGGCAGCACTCCATATCAGTATCTATCAAAGCAACAACCAGGGTTTCCACTTAACCCATATCGGGCATCACCACAACTAAACCATATCGCCCAACACAAGGATGGCCTACAAGGCTCCATATCAGTTAAAGCATAACGGGCACCAAGCCAGCTATCTCAACTCCATATTAGATCGGCCAAAGATCAACACAAGGTAGGGGTATCAGGCAACCTTACTTCAAGATGTATTGTTTAGAGCACAAGATATAAGGTGTGTCACCCAAGCTCTATCTCAAGCCAAGAGAACCATTTTGGGCATCAAACCAACCATCTCAACTAGGTGTATCGGTCAAGGGTACAACCCAAGACAAGGCTATCGGTCAACACTACTCCCAAGGTCATATCGTGCAAGGCACAACCCAACATGGTCATCTTCAACCTCAAGAACAAAGGCACCAAACCCTAATTGATCAAGAAGATCGGCTCACCTCTCAACAACCAAGAGAGAGGTGTTTTGCACAACCTCTATCACAAATCGAGAAACCACAAGGATCAACCTCAACATAATTCATCATCTATCCAAAAGCTCACCTCTCAACTCCATGGTGAGAGGAGGGTGTTGCCCAAGCAACTAGAATGTAGACTCACCTCTCAACTAAAATGAGAGGGGGGTATTGCCTACATCACTAGAGCTCAAACTCACTTCTCTAGACCAAGGAGAGAAAGGAGTATTTCTCAACAAGGAAACCCCAAACTATGGTTTGGCCAACTAGGTGTAAAGGCATATAAACCATCAACAACATCAACCACATCATGCTCACTATATCCATAAGATCAACAACATGTACTAGAGCAAGAAAACATAACATGCAATGGTCGATCATCAACATATAGGAATCATGCCACAATAAGAAGGTAGTATAGCTAGGGTTAGAAGTTATGTAACCCGCCTTAAGCAAACTCCTCAAGCTCCAAAGCTCCAAGCTTCAAGCTCCTAGCTCCAAGCACACCACTTTCGGCCACCAAGCTAGAGGAAGAAGAAGAAGACTTCAAGAAGAGGATCGGCCACCAACTTGCTCCACCAAGATGTATCAGCCACCATACACACCAAAGTGAAGATGTATCATGCACCAAGGAAGAGAGGAGCAACAAAAAGCTAAAAGGGATTCCAAGGAAGAGAAAGGAAAGGCATATATAGATGAGGGTCAAGGTTAAACCAAGGCAAGGTGTCACCTTACCAAGGGACACTTTTCCACACATTTTACCACCTTGCAAAACACATGCACATGCCATGCCACCACTCAACCAAGGTTCGTCCACATGTCCAAGCTAGGGTGACACAACCAAGGCAAGGAGGTCAAACAAGGTCAAAGGGCGACACACCACCACCACCTTGGTCGACACCCCCATGGGCGATACCCCATGGTTGACACAAAACATCCTTGCCCGATACAGGGCTCCTCAAAGTAAAGCAAGTCCCAACAAGGCTCAACCAAACCCAACAGAGCTTCATCAAAGCCCAAAACAACTCAAGGCACGAGCCCAAACCTTCCTCTCAACTCTAGAGGAAGCAAAGAGAGAGAAAGACATCTCTCAAGGTGACAAACTTGCTCTTCAACCCTAACTTAGGTTATTTTGCAAGTAGCACCTCCATCTCTCAACAAAGCACAAGAAAACCCTAATCACCACTAAAGGTGATTAGCAAGCAACCAAGCACAAGGTTTAGGCAAAATAAACAGGGTAAGCCCAAAATGAAGGTCAGGGTCCTTACAACTTACCTCTCTCTTAAAGAAGATTTTAGTTGCTTCCTCAGGTTTAGGAAACCCTAATATCGTTCTTGGGGGTTAAGAAACCCTAATTACCCTATTATAACAATTATCATTCATTAATAATTAGTATTCAACCTTATTTCTAGGGTTTTAGGGTTTTTTATTAAATTAGGGAAAAGTTGGTTTTAAAACTAGATTTGAAACTTATTGCATATTGTAGATCTTGAAAAACCCATTCCAACACATATTTTTGAGAATTTTTCTAACAAAGTATTAGTTAGATATGAATTTTGTAAACGTTGACCAATAGAAATTCGAGAAAAATACATTTTACTAATACACTGCCCAACCCAATGCCTGGCTCATGCTGAGGTGGATGAATCCACACTAGCCAAACTGGACCTGGTTCCAGTTCTTCTCTATGTACATGAGGGACATGAAGGTGAGAAAAATCCCCAAAATACCCACTGCATAGCCTGACAAGTTGGAATCTAATCGGGTGCAAAACTGGGAAACAATGTCAGCAATTCTTCTTCATGATGATGAACAACAGATGAAGCTCAACCAAAACTCACAATCTATAGACCCTGATCAGATTCCTTTTCATTAAGAACCAAGGTGTTGGGCACCATCTACATCACCTGTCAAAACCAACGACCTGGAATTCACAAGAAACATTGGACATATGAAGTAACATGACCCTAGGCATGGATGGTCTAAGCAAGAAAGTTGAAGCTAGAAAAGGAAGGAATCCTAAGAAAAAAATTAACACTTTGGGCATGTATAGCACATGCCAATTAAGGCAAACCATAGGAAAACTGTAAAGACCCCACCTCTCGATAACCCTCAATTAAGGGAGACCAAGAGGTCAGAGCCATTATCCCAATTTCCGGATCCAAGGTTCGATAGATAATCAATAATAATTATCAAATTCTATGAACTATATTGAAAAGTTGTAATAAAATAAACTTTTTTCATACCTTTTGAAAAACCTAGATTTTTAAACTTCTATCCATGTACGAGAACTATTCTAACTAATCCTCCTTGCACTTTAATTCATGTATTCACAATATGCCAACTTACTATTTGTCCTTTTGGGTTTTGTACCTAAAACGCGACAAACAAAATGTCAGTCAGCATAAATGAATATGTCGGTATGTGGGGGAAATAATAATTATGCAATTAACTGTAACATCATATTGCTTCCAATTATGATTTAACAAACAACTTTACATTTTAAACATAACTGCTCAATCCATACATACCCTAGCCTCTGCGTTGTCCCTGTAGTGGACCTGGATGCTACCTTCCTTATGGTAGATCCCCCTTAAACCCCTCATGATCCTACCTAATAGGTGAATCAATTTATAGGGTTGAGTCACATGGCACTACCCATAGAAAGCCCACTCCTTAACTCATGGTGTGCTAAAGAGTCTCATGGCACTACACGTGGGTAGCCCAATTTCTTACTCATGATAACCTGATGTCCTACTTAACAAGTAGGCCCTGTACTAGGTTACCCTTCTCATCATTAGCAAAGCCATAGAGGAAGACCAGGATCTGAGCCTGTCATGTATATATATTTATGGTGATAATCATAGTCACTTTATAGTTGCATGAAATAAAAGTCATCCCACCAGTTATTTTCAGGAAACCGATAAAACATCCAAGAATTGCCGTGAAACTAAAGCGATTAATCATAAGTGTAACCACATACCTGTAACTGTAACTGTAGTTTTGGAGATAGAATCAACTATGTATAGAAAACCCAACCAAGCAAGCAAATATACACAAAAATCCTGAAATAAATATACAAACTTCCTTTTATCAAGATTTATCCAAACTCATCTTATTTCTTAGGATTTCTATTCCAATTTTAGGGTTTCCTTTGAAATTAGGGTTTTGCCTCCACTTTTAGTATTGCGAATCATAATTTGGAAAAACTACATAAAAACCCTAAAAAATCTCATCTTACTACTCCTAACAGACTTAGGATCATTATTTAGTAACCTATTTCCATAATCCGAAATACACATGATTTTTCTCCTTTTCACCCTAAATTAGGTTTCTATATGTATTATCCTTCATATATAGATGAAAACCCCAAATTAATCAACTTTTCATGTAAAACGGATTGAAACTCTATTTTAATATTCAATAGGTTAATACTTCTCAAATTAACCTATTAAACCATAAAGATTCATCCTTTATAGTCAATTAGGGTTTTTAACCACACTTTTAATACATTTTCTATCAAAATTATACACTTTTGCAAAAAGATTCTGATTTAGGCTTTCAAGCTATTTTTGTTTTATTCCTCATATTTTTCTGATCAACTTTCATGATAAACTTTTTCCATCAAAGTTTTGTAACAAAAGATATGATTTTTGCAAGAAAAATCACTTTTTTTATTTATTCGATAATCCTAGAAAAATTAGTGGCCGCTCGATCCATGGTCCGCCGGTCAACGCAGGATCCAACGGCCCAAGGTTCATGTGCCTAACTTTGATTTAAGTTGCGAAGGACTATTTTGCGCTTACCTAGATAGAAGGAACGAAGGGGGTATGTTGGTAAATTTGTAGTGTCTCCTTCTTCAACCTTGCGATGCCTCTCAGCGGCTCCGATGGTCAACCTCGTGGTTGACTCAGGGATACCGAGCACCCACGAGCAAGGCGAAGATCTAGAAGGCTCTGCCATCCTCCACCGAACCTGACGAGGCCTTCAATTGCTCATCCTTGTCATGCTAGCACCGCCGCCAACTTGTCGGACTCCGGTGAGGCAAACTGGGTGGAAGAGAGGGAAGGTCAGGGTTGATCTTCAAATTGATTGCTCGAAAACGCTCCTTGCAGCTCTCTGAAGGTCATGGGTTGATAAGTTTGCATGTTGGTGCCCTCACAAACCCTCCCCTATATATAAGGTCGGAGGCAGATCCCTACTGGATTGGGGACTCTCCCAATTAGCGACTAAACCCCTACGAAGTAGGGATGGTTCTCTTCGGTTTTCTCTCCTGAACTCAAAGGAACCAAAGACAATCGTGCATATGTTTGGGATTGTGAGGAAATTTAGGGGGGAAATCCCTCTGTAACTTGCTAGAGTCCTAGTTCCTATGGAACTGGATGATGAGCAGCCATCGTTGGATCAAAATCCAATGACTCTCATCTCACGCGATCAACCAACAAGGAAAACTTATTCCTTTTTTCAAAATAAATCATATATTTGAGGATAATTTGAAAAAGCCATAACTCTTAATTAGTAACTCCTTTTTATCTCAAATTTTAAGGGAATCTCACTAATGATTTAATCTCCCATCATGCCATAATTGGGATCATTATCTAAAGAAAATGGGTCCTTTCTTCAGTTGCAAGTTATCACTTAAATATATATATTTCCCACATATTTTCTCTTCCCCTTGCCCTTATATTATTATCCTGAGTTCCTTGAACCTCAAGGAACCTTAATGGTTCGAAATTCCATATTGGGAAATATTCCTTAGCCTTTAATTCTTCTTTCATCTATTTTCTTATTTATTCCTTTATCCAATTGAATTTCCTTTTTTTCTTTTCTCATTCTTTTTCTTATAATTGGGCTCAATAGCCAATAAAGCCCACAAAGAAGACAAACAAGGCTATTATGCACAAAAACCATTCAAATCAAACCATTAAATGAACCATTTATTTAATTTATCTTTTAAAATGAGATTTACAAATCTCATTACATGGTTTAGAAAAATGGGGTTATAACATCCTCCCCTCATTATAGGAATTTTGTCCTCAAAATTCAACAATCAAATAAACAAATCAGGATATGCTTTTTCCATGTCCGTCTTCATCTCCCATGTGGCTTCATCCTCTCCATGGTGCTTCCAAAGAACCTTTATGATCTCTATATTCTTATTTCTAAGCTCTTTCATCTTGGTACCTAGAATCCGCAAAGGTAACTCAGGATAAGTTAGCTTCATGTGAAGCTCAATAGATTCAATGCTCAACACATGGCTTGGATCTTGCACATATCGCTTTAGATTGGATACGTGAAACACATCATGCATCATACTATAATGAGGGGGTAACGCCAAATGATATGCGGCTTCACCAATCCGTTCTAACACTTCAAACAAACCCACATATCGGGGACTCAACTTTCCTCTGTTCTTAGTTATAGCTCAGAGTGGCCGGATTTTCAGACAAACATGCTCTCCCATAGTGAAATGCATGTCAGTTCGCTTCACATCAGCATACAACTTCTATCAACCCTGAGCTCTCTTTAGCCTTTGCCTGATCAAATCGACTTTATCAGCATACACTTGGAATTCATCTGACCTCATAGGGTCCTTTCACCCACATCATCCCAGTGAAGTGGTGACCGACACGGTCTCCCATAAAGAGCTTCATACAGAGGCATCCTGATACTGGCTTGATGACTATTATTGCAGGAAAACTCAACTAATAGTAAGTACTGCTCCCATGATCCACCACAATCAACCACACAAGATCTCAGCAGATCCTCTAAGGTCTAGATTGTCCTTTCTGACTGACCATCTGTCTGGGGTGATAAGCGGTACTGAATTTCAACCCTGTACCAAGTTCCTCCTGAACTTGCTTTCATAGCTTAGAAGTAAACTTTGGTTCTCTATCGGAGATTATGGAAATGGGTACACCATGTAAACGCACTATCTCTATGATATACAACTCAACTAAGTCTGTTACCTTGGTAGTGGTCTTATGGGAAAGGAAGTGTGCTAACTTGATAAGGCGATCTACCACTACCCATATCGCGTCATGACCTCTCTTGGTCTGGGGTAGACCCACCATGAAATCCATGGTGATCTGCTTCCATTTCCATTCCAGAATCTCTATAGACTGTAAAAGTCCACCGGGTCATTGGTGTTTAGCCTTCACCATTTGGCACGTAAGACAACTGGCCACATATGCCGCAATGTCTCTCTTCATTCTTGGCCACCAGAAAAACCTTTGCATGTCCTTAAACATCTTGGTAGTTCCCGGGTGTACCGTGTTCTTGGAACTATGAGCCTCTTGTAGGATACGTCCCTTTAACGGTGAATCTTCAGGAACCCATATGCGATTCCCGAATCTAATCCCTCCGTCTATTCCCAAAGAAAGACGGGTTTGTGGCTTATTCATTAAGCCTTTCATCTTGTCAAGTTCCCCACTGGCCAACTGTGCTGCTACAATTTCACTCAACAATTCAGACTGTATTTGGATATTGGCCAATTGAACTCGATCCTCTAACAGCTGTGGAGTCCACTCCACAAGCTCTTCTAAACTCTTCCACTAACTGGACAAAATAGTTGCACACCTATGCTGTTTCCAACTCAAAGCACCCACTACGACATTCGCCTTTTCTAGATGATAAGTGATGGTGAAGTCTTAATCCTTCATGTACTCCATCCATTGTCGTTGTCATAGGTTTAAGTCTCTCTATGTCAGCAAGTACTTCAAGCTCTTATGGTCGATGAGGATCTCAAAAGTAGCACCATACAGATAATTCCGCCAAATATTCAAGGCATGGATGATTGCAGATAGCTCTAGGTCATGCGTTGGGTAATTCACCTTGTTGGGCTTGAGTTGTCAGGAGGCTCATGCCGATTTTGTTCCAACACACAGCCAAGTCCCATCTTGGAAGCATCGGTGAATATCATGAAACCCTCATTACCGGAAGGTAGAGTCAAAACTGGTGTAGAGGTCCGCTTCTCCTTCAGCTCCTGGAAACAAGCCTCACATACATCAAACCACACAAACTTCACATCCTTTTGAGTCAACATGGTCAAAGGCAAGGTGATCTTTGAGAAATCCTTGATGAAGTGTCGATAGTAACCTACTAACCCCAAGAAGCTTCGAATCTCAGAGGGGTTCTTTTGTGTAGGCCAGTCTCGAACTACCGACACTTTAGCTGGATCTATGGCGATCATTCCTCCAGAGATGATGTGTCCGAGGAACATGACTCAGTCTATCCAAAACTCACATTTGGAGAATTTCCCGTAGAACTTCTGCTTTCTCAAGATATCAGGGACTTTACTTAGGTGGTCTCAGTGTTGATCTAAGTCATCTGAATAGACCAAGATGTCGCCTATAAATACTATGACAAATGAGTCAAGGAAGGGCTGAAACACACTATTCATAAGGTTCATGAAAACACTGGGTGCACTGGACAACCGAAAAGTAATAACCACAAACTCATAGTGGCCATAAAGTGTTCTAAAAGTTGTTTTTAGGATGTCCTCATTTTTTACTTTCAACTGGTGGTAACCTGATGTCAAGTCAATCTTGGAAAAGACTCGAACAGACTTTAACTGGTCAAACAAGTCATTTATATGGGGTAAAGGGTATTTGTTCTTAATGGTAGCCTGATTGATTATCCGGTATTCTATGCACATTCAGAGCGAACCATCATTTTTCTTTACAAAAAGAACTGGTCCTCCCCATGGTGATGTGCTAGGGCAGATAAAACCCTTGTCTAGCAATTCCTGCAATTGTTTCTTCAACTCGAGCAACTCCACAGGGGCCATCCTATAAGGTGCTCGTGAAATAGGGTTTGTCCCGGGAGCTAGCACTATGGAGAAATCTACCTCTCTCTCGGGAGGAATCTCGGGTAGATCATATAGAAAAACATCTGTATAGATCCTAACTACCTCTATTTCTTCTAAGGGTTGCACCTTGAGTTTTGGCTTGGTAACTACTGCCAGAAAACTCGACACCCTTTACTCATCATTCGTTCTGCTTTCAAGGCTGACACATACATGCTAGTGGTGGCATCTTTCCTACCCCTAATGAAAAAAGGTGGGTGACCTGGTTTCTTAATGATCACTTTCTTATCCCTACAGTCAATATTGGCCCTATAAGTATAAAGCCAGTCCATACCAATGATCACATCAAAGTCATTCATATCAAGAAGGATAAAGTCTGTAGGAAACTCATGATCTCGATATTTCACAGTTATCACCGGAGTTTTCAAAAGAGATATAAAGATCCGACCACTCGGGGTTGTAACATCTAAGACACCCTAAATCCTTGATATCCAAACAAAGCATAGTTGCAAGATTTCTCAAAATGAAGGTATTAGTAGATCTAGAATCAAACAAAGCTTTTACATTGTGTCCCATGACTTCAAGCATGCCTACATTGTTTTTCACCATACATTAGACCATTACATGCTTATCTTAAAACATAAAATAAAACTCTAAGGGTTATTACCCTCGATCAACCGATTAGAATTTGCTTGGGCCTCCTCATTATCAATAGCAAACACTCGAGCTTATCTTCTTTCCCCAGCAGGTGGGGCGACAACTATAGGTGGGGCTGCCATAGGTGGGTCTGCTACTGGTCCTGGTCCTCTTGGATCTTGCAGAGGACAAATAGATTGTAGGTGTCCTTCTTGATGGCATCAGTAACATGTCTTCTTCTTGTAGAGGCACTCATTGGTGTGCCCCTTTCCGCAGGTGCAACATTGAGGGTGGTTGTTCTCTTGATGGGGTTTCCCTTTTCCTACATGTTTTCCTTTGGCATGATTACACCCTTGACCTTTCTTGTGGTTGTTCTTCTGGCCTTGGGTTCCTTCAGTGAAACCCAAATATCCCTTGGGTGGATTTTGAGTAGGCATCACTATCCTCTCCATGTCTAGGGTAGTGTTGTAAGCTTCGACAAAGGTTTTAGTTTTACTTGCCATCACATGTGGCTTGATGGCAAGGTGAAGATGCTCTATGAAGTGATCCACCCTTCTTTCTTCATCCATCATATGCCCAAAACGCTCTAGGATTCGAAACTTGCGCCAAAAGTCTTCCATAGATGAGTTTCCTTGAGTCATATTGGTGAACTCTCTTTCCTTTTCCTTCTTAGCTGAGACAGGGATGAATCTGGTGGTGAAGATTGTCTTGAAGTCAGCCCATGTCGTTGGTTCCTCAGTCAAATCTTGGCCTATGATGTGTGTCTCCCACCATATCTTGGTTGCTCCTTCCAGGAGGTGAGCAGCAAAGAGGACCTTCTTGGTTGGTTGTACCTCAAGCATGCAGAATCCATTATCGACTGCAAGCAGCCAAGCCTCTGCCTTGTCGACCACTTCAGACTTATCCTCTCCCCAGAACTTCTCGATGTTCAGTTTGACGAAGTCCAAGATGGTGGCTCCCAGTCACGGACGAATAGGAAGTGGCTCACCATTCTCACCTCTAGCTATATCTCGGAGGGCCAAAGCTCTAATGGCCTCCGTCAACCTCTTCTATTACTCCATCCATAAAGCATCAGGGGTTTGAACCACCATGGTTGGTTCTAGACCACTAGCTGGGTCCTCTTCCATCTTGGCCTCCTCCTCATACATGTTTCTCCTTGTACCCCTGGTCCCCCTCTTGATCAAGGTTGCTAAAGGGTATCAGGTCAGGGTTGGGGACCTCATGAGTGGTTTATTTAGGTCTCTTCATCTTCTTTGAGGATTCACCACCATGGTTCCTCTTCCTCTTCTCGGAAGATACTTTTCCCTTACGTGAAGGTCCACCACCATTGGTGGCATCAGGGACATCCACAGTCTTCACGCGAGCCATCTGCATAAGCATACAAATAGACCTTTTAGTCTATACCTTTAAGCTAATTATACTTATGTCGATAACGTCTTATTACATACCTTTTATTAGTTTGATGGAGGATTCCTTAATCCTTAACTTACTTACCCATACCACATGAGGGTGAGGAAGAGAGAGAAAAACCCTAACTCTTAAAATCCTTAATAGAATGTGTGATGAGGAGGGGTGAACAAGATGAGAGAGTCCTAAAGGTATCTTATTTTGAGTCAGATCCCAAGACATTAGCCAGGAAGTCACACAGATCTGGGAGTCCTCTTATTCCAACTAGCGGTGTGGAGGAAAATATTGCCAGCCCCCGAACGTGATCCTTTTCTAGACACCTCCATCTTTCAGAAAATCCTCTAATTCTCCCTTGGGTTCTATAGAGTTTATAAAATTTAATATTTATTACAAATTAAATGAGGAACCTAGGATCTGATACCAAAGGTAAATACCCCACCTACTGACAACCCCCAATTAAGGGAGACCAAGAAGTCAGAGCCGTTATCCCAATTTCCGGAATAAAGGTTCGACAGATAATCAATAATAATTATCAAATTCTACCAACTATACTAAAAAGCTATAATAAAATAAACTTTTTGCATACCTTTTGAAAAACTTGGATTTCTAAACTTCTATCCACATACGGGAACTATTCTAACTAATCCTTCTTGCACTTTAATTCACGTATTCATAATATGCCAATTTACTATTTGTCCTTTTGGGTTTTGTACCTAAAATTCCGACAAACAAAATATCGGTCAGCATAAATAAATATGTCGGTATGTGGGGGAAACAATAATCATGCAATTAACTGTTACATCATATTTCTTCCAATTATGATTTAACAAACAACTTTACATTATAAACATAACTGCTCAATCCATACATACCCTAGCCTCTGCGCTGTCCCTGCAGTGGACCTAGATGCTGCCTTCCTTCTGGTAGATCCCCCTTAAACCCCTCATGATCCTGCCTAACAGGTGAATCAATTTCTAAGGTTGAGTCACATGGCACTACCCATAGGTAGCCCACTCCTTAACTCATGGTGTGCTAAAGAGTCTCATGGCACTACATGTGGGTAGCCCAATTTCTAACTCATGATAACCTGATGTCCTACTTAACAAGTAGGCCCTGTACTAGGTTACCCTTCTCATAATTAGCAAAGCCACAGAGGAAGACCAGGATCTGAGCCAGTCATGTATATATATTTATGGTTATAATCATAGTCACTTTAAAGTTGCATGAAATGAAAATCATCCAAGCAGTTATTTTCAGGCAACCGATAAAACATCCAGGAATCACCGTGAAACTAAAGTGATTAACCATAAGTGTAACCACATACCTGTAACTGTAGCTTTGGAGACAAAATCAACTATGTAGAGAAAACCCAACCAAGCAAGAAAATATGCACAAAAATCCTAAAATAAATATACAAACTTCCTTTTATCAAGATTTATACAAACTCATCTTGTTTCTTAGGATTTCTATTCCAATTTTAGGGTTTCCTTTGAAATTAGGGTTTTGCCTCCACTTTTAGTATTGTGAATCATAATTTAGCAAAACTACATAAAACCCTAAAATTTCTCATCTTACTACTCTTAATAGACTTAGGATCATTATTTAGTAACCTATTTCTATAATCTAAAATACACATGGTTTTTCTCCTTTTCACCCTAAATTAGGGTTTCTATATGTATTATCCTTCATATATAGATGAAAACCCCAAATTAATCAACTTTTCATGTAAAACGGATTGAAACTCTATTTCAATATTCAACAGGTTAATACTTCTCAAATTAACCTATTAAACCATAAAGATTCATCCTTTATAGTCAATTAGGGTTTTTAACCACACTTTTAATACATTTTCTATCAAAATTATACACTTTTACAAAAATATACTGATTTAGGCTTTCAAACTATTTTTATTTTATTCCTTGTATTTTTCTGATCAACTTTCATGTATAAACTTTTTCCATCAGAGTTTTCTAACAAAAGATATGATTTTTGCAACAAAAATCGCTTTTCTGATTTATTCGATAATCCTAGAAAAATTAGTGGCCACTCGGTCCATGGTCCGTTGGTCCATGCAAGATCCAACGGCCCAAGGTCCACATGCCTAACTTTGATTTAAGTTATGAAGGACTATTTTCCCCTTACCTGGATAGAAGGAATGAAGGGGGTATGCTGGTAAATTCACGGGGTCTCCTTCAACCTTGCGACGCCTCTCAGCGGCTCCGATGGTCAACCTCGTGGTTGACTCTGGGATACCGGCCACCCACGAGCAAGGCAAAGATTCAGAAGGCTCCATTGTCCTCCACCGAACCTGACAAGGCCTTCAATTGCTTGTCCTTGCCATGCTAGCACCGTCACCAACTTGCCGGAATCCAACGAGGCAAACTGGGTGGACGAGGGGGAAGGTCAGGGTTGATCTTCAAATTGATTGCACGAAAATGTTCCTTGCAGCTCTCCGAAGGTCATGGGTTGATAAATTTGCATGCTAGTGCCCTCATGAACCCTCCCCTATATATAGGGTCAGAGGTAGATCCTTGCTGGATTGGGGACTCTCCCAACCAGCGACCAAACCCCTACAAAGTAGGGATGGTTCTCTTCGGTTTTCTCTCCTGAACTTAAAGGAACCAAAGACATTCGTGCACATGCTTGGGATTGCAAAGAAATTGAGGGG
Source organism: Alisma plantago-aquatica (assembly GCA_963693085.1). Taxonomy (NCBI): domain Eukaryota; kingdom Viridiplantae; phylum Streptophyta; class Magnoliopsida; order Alismatales; family Alismataceae; genus Alisma; species Alisma plantago-aquatica. Next base: position 1,058,538,409 of record OY856410.1, read on the forward strand.
GACAATCCCTTTGTAACTCACTAGAGTCCTAGTTCATGTGGAACTAGACAATGAGCAGCCATCGTTGTATCAAAATCCAACAGCTCTCATCTCACGTGATCAACCAACAAGGAAAACTTATTCCTATTTTCAAAATAAATCATATTTTTTAGGATAATTTGAAAAAGCCATAACTCTTAATCTGTAACTCCTTTTTATCTCAAATTTTATGGGAATCTCATTAATGATTTAATCTCCCATCATGCCAAAATTATGATCATTATCTAAAGAAAATGGGTCATTTTCTTCAGTTGCAAGTTATCACTTAAATATATATATTTCCCACATATTTTCTCTTTCCCTTGCCCTTATATTATTATCCTGAGTTCCTTGAACCTCAAGGAACCTTAGTGGTTCAAAATTAGATCTTAGGAAATATTCCCTAGCCTTTTATTCTTCTTTCATCTATTTTATTATTTATTCCTTTATCCAATTGAATTTCCTTTTTTTTCTTTTCTCGTTCTTTTTCTTATAATTGGGCTCGATAGCCAATAACGCCCACAAAGAAGACAAACAAGGCTATTATGCAAAAAACCATTCAAATCAAACCATTAAATCAACCATTGATTTCATTTATCTTTTAAAAGGAGATTTACAAATCTCATTACATGGTTTAGAAAAATGGAGTTATAACAAAAACAAGACCAAAAGGGGGTTCAGAGGTCGAATTGCTAATACAGGCTGAAACAACAGAAAAAGGGGGAAAATGGTACATGCATCTTGGGACTGAATCATATGCCAGAAATGGTTCATCGAGTCTTTGGAAAATGTGAGACGGTGCCCCCGAAATCATGGAGGTCCTCGGGCATCCTGGTCATCACTACAGAACGTTGGAGGAAGCAAAGTAAGGTTGAGTTGGGGAGTATAGCGAGGAATATGTTGAGGGCTTAATGATGGCCGTTACTAGTTCATGGACACCCATCGATGCTCATCGGGTCTTAGATTTATAGGTGATGTACCCGTGGTGATGTGTGGCGACCACATGAGTTCTATTCATAGTGGGTCTGACAATCCCTTCTCGACGGGGAGCCCTAGAGAATAAAATCTCATCAAATTTGGGATCAGGCGGTTCAGAATGCTTCGCTGATGGTAAGAGCCCTAATTCCTATGGAATCGAGGAGGAAGAGAGAGAATGGAGGGAAAGAGGCGGTTGGATACCATGGCGTGTGGGAGACTGAAAGAATCGGGTGAAGGAGGGAGTCCCTGCGCTCGAAGACGCCTCCGGGACCTGGGTATGAGTCAGGACTCAGAAAAGAAAAAAAAGGTTCACATGACAAAATTGAAATCAGAGAACTTTAGATAAAATCATTTAAATTCATGATATTTGAATAAAAACGATACTAGTTATTTTCCTAAATCAACTGGGTTAGCTAGAAAAGTCCAAATCTTCTCAAATTTCACGTGTTACCTAATTGGGACACAAGGAACCCAAAAATGTAGTTATTTTTCCAATTTGACCATCTTAGCATATTATATTTCTCTTTTTAGCATAAATGTTTAATTAATCACAAAACGATAATTTTAAAGATTTTGAGGATAAAATTTTGGGAAACTCCTCAAATTATCCAAACCAACTTATATTAAAATTATGAGGCCATAAAAAGAACATTGATTTGGTAAATTTCATATTAAACCCTAAATGTCACTTATTTAATGATTAAGGCTAAATTGTTGATATTTAGTTTCAATTTAGTGCAAGAGTTATCAAATCCAACTTATGTAACATATTTGAGAGCCTTCAACCCATTATGATATATTTCAAATATCAATTTCAAAACAAAACAAATTAGGATTTCAAATTGGAGTCATTTTATAATGTTCAAAATTTTAGGGTGTTACATATATAATGTAGATTGCAATCAAAAATATTTTAGAAGATACTATGAGGAGTCGTACTATGGAGATGATTTTTCTAAAAAGGAAAACTACACTCAGTAACATTTTGGAGTTTACGGTGAAGAGACGTACTATGCATATTAACCCACCTAACAAGGATGAGAGAATGGATGCCCTCTAGAAGATTTCAGTTGATCAACAAGCAATGCTAGGTAACCAACAAGCAGTGCTAGTTGTTACAGAAGTGTGGGGCAACAGATAGAAACCACAACTGGCCCATTTGATAGCACAACTCCTACAAGTAGTCATATCACTTGTGGGTCAATCTGAGAGCTCCTTAGGAAAGATGGAGCATCTCACATCTATGATCGATGCAGAGGATGATGTTTGCATTATTATTGAGATGACTATGCATGATACATTGGCAATAGTACATTATGAGGAGGTAGAGACACATGTTGATATAGTGATGAACCCCACTTCTTATATTTATTTTGATGTTTATTGGGTGGTAGACCAGGAGGAGCATATGCATAAAAATATTTTTCAGGATGATTTTGTACATGAGGCAGTTCCTCCTATGCCAACACCACATTTTTCACATACTACCTTAATCATAAAAGAAGGTAGTCCACCTCATATCTTTACTAATGAGCTAATATAGGAAACACTAGATGGAACAACTCCTATATTGTGCCTTACCCTAAATATCCACTCACAGCTACTAGACTACCTCTACTGATGGAGGAGTATTGTTGGATCATACTGGAAGGATTGCAGGGTGAAACATAATATTACATCTAGCATACATACAATATCCTAAACTACCACGACCACCTGATCACATTTTGCACCATGGAGCTGACACACTCAAGGTGTTAGTCTGCGTCCATATTCCATAAATTTGGACCTTCTTTGAGTTACTAGGACCTCCCAGATGAGCGTTGAGAATTTCTTTCCCTCCATCTTGGATTTCGTATTTGTTCGGGGACAAGAAAATTTCTAAGCTCGAAGTAGATGGTGGGTGGTATGTACTATTTTTCACCCACACCTATGTTATATATATATATATATATATATATATATATATATATTTATTTATTTATTTATTTATTTATATATATATACATATATATATATATTCTTGTTTTATTTCAGCATGTTAGAATTTTAAGTGTATTACTTCAATTGCATGTAGCTTAAACGTTTTCTCATTTAAGTTCTTAGTTCTTGCAATGTTAGTTGAAGCCATTATCTAGTTCATCTTTTGCATTGAATATATAGTTTTTCATACAACCCCTTGTCCAAAGTAAGTCCTTGATGTTAACTATATTTTTTAAAACATGTCAATGGTTATAATTACCCTTTGTATCTAATGAGTATAAGCATCGTGTTCTGTAGAAGTGATGACAAGCCCTGTGGGATTGAGTGGAATATATAATGTAACAAGTCTCTTTACTTATTAGCATAACATGTTTGTGGAAATGCCCTAAACTTACATGTGACATGATGCGATTGAATTGTTCTATAAGATTGTCCCTATGCTCCAGTTTCTAATATATGTGATGTACAAGTTCAACCCTCTTCTACATTTCTTCCCTCACTATCTTACCTCATCATTCACCAAATAGCATATAAAAGTCATAAAGTGTGCCGAACTCTAATATTTAGGTGGCACACCCTCTTTCTTCCTTTATAATATCTTCTTCCATACCCCTCTCTTTGTAATAGGGGTACATCACCAGAAATAAAGAAAATATGTGAATGTGCACACAAAAATTGTTGTGCAATATATGTATTTTTATCGGTAGAAAGAAATCTCAAGTCAAATATAGGAGAGATTTTCAATTCTTTTTTCATACCCACATACACTCTATTTTCTACTCTGAGGAAGCAAAATACCCCCAAAACAACATTCCACGGTCAAACATTGTTCTTATGCAAAAAATTCATAGGAATATGAAAGATTATCTAAAATATCAAGAATATTGCACTTGTTTATATTGCAACTTTTTGACATGGAAGCGGGTGAAGCAATGTCAAAATAGAAAATATGAGAATTTGTGTTATGTGATTTCAAGAAATCAGGGTTGCTTGACCATGCTTGGTGGTAGATATTCAAACATGACGTGAATATGAGGTGTGTACATTGGTTGGAACTAATTTTTGCAGGGTATTTTAGATTTTATGTTACTAGAGGATGAGAAGAATTCAAACTTGGGGTTTTTATGATTGTCTATTCATCATGTTTTAGTTTATTTAGATATACTTTTGCATATTTTGTTTGCATCACACTCAATATTTCACTTGTTTTAAATTTTGAGAAGTTTATGCAATTTTTTTAGAATTTAATATTTTTGGTATTTATTTATAGTTTGATATAAGAAGAAGATAGAAACAAATATCCCTCCATGAAAATCCTATGATAATGATCTAAGATTGCATATCCTCACTCCTCCAGTCCAGCAACTAGAGTGAGAATTAGTAAAGTACAAGTGGTCACTCAAGTTGCTCTAAGTTTTGCACATAAACTTGGCATTGTATGATTTAAAAGACGAATGAAAAATTTTAATTGTTTACAAAACAAATATATACACTATTATAGGATGATCAGCCGACCAGAAAGGATGACCGGTCGATCATGAAGTTCATAAAAAATTGCTATAACTCTACATAAAGTATACCTCAATACTAAAATGACTCTAGATTCTACATCCTATGTCTAAATTGAGCTTTTCAAGTTATAATTCAATCATCTATGCAATAAATATATTTATTGACTACTTCAGCCTAAACAACCAACCCTACAAACATTCAAAACTCATATGATGGAAATCTATAGCTAACAACTGTTGGATTAATTTGGATAGATCTGACATTTTTTCAGGAAAATATAAAAATACTTGAGGGACGTCCAGGACAAGGGTCCAAACCGATTGTCTCCCATCCACAACCCTAGACTCTACCAAGAAGTGCTAGAGACAAAATCATACAGCTTGACATGGAGGTACACTCCCTCATACATTTGAACTGGAGACTATAACTACCATTAGAGAGTGGTGACTAGACCACTGAGATTCTCCTCCATGCCGCTTCTTTCTCCATGAGATTCTTCTTCTCTCTTTTTTTATATCATGAACATGATTAAGGAGTAGATATCTTACTGTGGTGAGGGGATTAGCCATGTTGCCCATATCTTGTACTAACATGTTATAGATTTCTATTCATATAGATTTTTTGGTTTGATTATCGATTGATTGATTACATGGTCTACAAATTAGCTACCTATCTTGCATGATTGTCCTATATATAGATACCTTGGAAAATATTGAATTATTGTAGAAAAATGTATCATTGAATCATGAATGAGGCCACAGAAGGAGTGCTTTGGGGGCTATGGATTAAGGATCCATAGGTATTGAGTCCTCATGCGTATAGGGAAATCTATCCTTGTGAAATTTATAATCTAAAAGGATATAGAATCTTTTAGCCCAAATATATATGAATTATGTAATGTGAGGGAATGGATATGTAGGTAGTGGTCGTGAAACCTATCATCATGGTAATTTTATCGTAGTGTAATTTTTTTTCTTTCTTGGTTTGATTTTATTTTTGCTTGTTAATTTAGTTAATCATCCATCAATTTTATATACCATTGTTAATCACTTTTTCTTAGTTATATTAAATATCTATATTATTCTAAAGAATGTTTCCATTTGGATTCAATCTTAAATCTATATTGTGATAAGACTTGTCCACTTGCAAGTGGCAATTATTACACATTAGATTCTTTAAAAAGTAGGGACTTTTGTTAGGTGAAATTTTTGTTCTATGATCTTCCATACCAAATTTTGGTGTTGTTGATGGGGTACTAAATCTAAAGTGCAGCTAAAAACATGATGAACTAACATTCATCAACTAGCCCTTCACCCCTTAAAAGGTTTGACTTAAGAATTCAAACAAAACTAAAGGTTCAATGGCGAGTCTAACTGAAGCATGTAGTTTTATTTTGGATATATCAACTTAATGCATACTTTGTCATCCTCATAACATAATTCTAGTCTTAAGTCAGATGTCATAGCTTCAAAACATAAACATAGGTATCACACTTGTATCTTGGAGAGAAGGCACATGGCGTCCAATCTAATGAGGATTACATTAGTCAATATTCTCATTGTCACCCTCATTAGGTTTTATATACTTCTCTCATCCTAATATGATCAACATAGATAGATTCTAGGGTAAATCTTATTATCATAAATGTTTCCATATAAGATAAGGATCTTATAAGGAACATACGAGAGAGGTAAAAACCTAAGGGAAATAAGATTGAAATAGTCAGAATTTGACTACCTCGTCTCAGATACCATGCTTGTAAGGAGTGGGGCCCCATAGTGGAGCCACTCACTTACCTAACCAAATAAAAGGAAACAATCCATATGCTAATCATCATAACACAATTTTACAACGGTATGAGATCCAATTTATTCAATCATATGTGATTAAAACACAAGAGTTGGAAGCAGAATAATATATAATGAGTATTTACAAGATTACATGAATCAATATCTCACTTGGGGTTACACAAAAGATAAAAATCATACAACTATGAAAAGGGAAGGATGAGCAACATCAAGTCTATCTCCCAGGCTTCAACTCTATGAAGAAAAGACATGGTCACCATGTTAAGTCCTTCTTGTCCTCAACCTAGGGGTTGGAAGCACACACCACAAGAGAAGACAAAGTAAAAGTTGTCAGCATAAAAGATGATATGTACATACAAATGGAGATTGGAAAATATAGGGAAGAAGGACAACAAATAACATAACAAGGCTTCCCAAACAAAAGAGAGAAAGAGAACATCCAAATGCATATCAAAAGAAATCTTCATATAGTAGACAAAAGAGGTTATATGAAGAAACAAAAAAGTTTACAATTAACAATTCTTGCTTTCAAATCTCAAATTAGATAACTACAAATAAATAATAAATTGGTTTGCATGAATGTTAAGTAAACTATGACCATCTAAAAGTAGGACTGGATGACTTCCACATTCTATCCCTAGGAGCATGCATTTCATTAATAAGTTTAGTCTAAGAAAATAAACAATTTAGGAATCCATTGTTAAATAGAATAATAAAATTCAAAATTTAAATATAGGTTAAAACTGAATAAGTATCAACAAGCTCAAAGAAAATAGATTCAATTTTTAGTTGTCAACAATTTAGAGATGAACCAATATCAACTTCAATATTGCATTCCCAATCAAGATAAACTAAATGGTAAAATTATATATTCCAATACATATACATCCATCATATCATAATGAGAGAGAGAGGACCAAAGAAATTATCAGTTCTAGTCCACTATGACTGATAAGGAGAAGCACCTAACCTCAACTTGTATACCCAAGGTCAAAGTCCAAACCTATTTCAAAATTAGGGTTTGAAGATACCTATTAAATATTTAGATGAATTAGGGTTAGGCTCTCACAAACAAATCCTATAAATGATCTTTTTCTCATTACTAATTTGGGTTTTTAATATCATATATTTAGTTATATTATAATTTCATCATTTTAAAAAAAAATGGCAATTCATTCATCCCGTCTCCTGAGTTTGAACTCTTGTCCTCTCGGTCATACAACACAACTTTTACCACTCGGGTGCCACATCATTGGCTATAATTTCATCATTTTAAGACATATTCACATATTAATTTCTAACTTATGAATCATTAGATATGAATTTTACCAATCAAGGATAACTAGTAAATCCTAAAAATCACGTATTTAATTTATTGGAATTAGGTGAAAAAAACTACCAAATGACAAGTATCATTTTATGGATTCCAACATGCCTTATTTTATTTTTATAATAATTGTTCAGTTAGTTATGACTTTTAGAAGATGAACTGGTTTATGGAATTTATTAAATGAAATTATCAACAAGTACTGAAATACCCTTGCATTACCCATTAAAACTTTAGTCATGTGACAAGGCTTATGAGTCATTAACCTTGAATGAAAACACAGAGTTAAAGATGTAACTAAAAGATTCAAATTCTCAAAGTGGCCATGACTAGTGTAACACAATTTAATCAGCATGAGGGTAGCTTCATAAAATATTGGGGGTCATCTTCTTCCCCTTTCTTCTACAAGAGAAAACACAGAGCTTCAACAAGATCTTACTTTAAGGGATCAAAAGCCAAAATCTTAGCAAATTGAAACCAACCAATGCTCTGCTCTGCTTCGTAGTTTATTATCAATTCCAAATAGCTCAGAGCAAGGTCACAATATGACCTGAGACCATGGAATCCAATGCATCTTCTCTAGGGTAAGGTGCCGACGAGGCAGAATGAGAAGCCATAATAGAATTAGAGTTTTGTAGAAGCTTCAAAATCCTTTATAAAGCCATAGAACAAAAAATGAAGAACAAGGATGCAGAACCAAAAAAAGTTAGAAATCACAACATTAATAAGGAAAACAACGATAACCAAAGGGGTTACATAGATCATACCACATTTTGTCCAATTGAACACCTAGATTTCTTTCCTTAGATCTCTGGAGAGACATCGAATGGTCAAGAGTGTTTGCGGTGTCATCACATGTGATGGAAAACCCATAGAAGTCAAGGCCATGAAGTAGGGTAGGGGAGGTATACTCTAGTGTGAGTGAGGTGAAAAAGGCAGTGGAAATCCATCAAGAGGGTTAAGAAGAGGTTATGGGATAGTTATGTATAGGCTAGAAAGTCTAGGATGACCAGGAGTGTGGATAGAGTTGGGAAACATGGGATAGAAGACATGAGTTGTTGATAGTGATGATGAATAAATGGTGTTCCATTGAGTTTAGGGTCATCAAGCTCAAGATCAAGAGGAGAACAAGGAGAAGAGGAGACTATGGGGTGAGGAGGAATGAACCAAGAAAGAAACAAGGGAGTAGGATGAAGGGGAAAGCCAGAATGTAGAGTCCCACTTAGGTTGGGATCTGGGTCAGGGAGATGACCAAGGAGGCATAACCCATGGATCCGAGGCTGAAACGGACTGTGATAAAAAGACAACGTGCCATTGAAAACCTAAGGCTAAAAAAAAATATTGGAAATAACCAAAAAACCATAGTACAGTTGACATTAGAACTTAAACTTGTCCATATTTCTCTTATAAAAAAATTAGGTTGGCAAATTGGTCGCAACTCAGTACAGAGTCTATTGTAGTATTATGGGGTTGAACACAGAGATAAGGAAAACAACATAATAAGAATAGAAAAGCCCTTCTCAGTTTAGTTGAATCAAAATGATTAATCCAATAAAGTAGTAAATCTAAGTTATGAAAGATCAAATGAAATGAAGATAATAAAAGGGAACTTGGATTTAGTTTCACCAATCAGACCAGGCTCAACCATGAAAAACCTTCTTTTCTAGTTTATTCATGTTTCTGACATATTATGAAAGGAGTCATAAAAAATATCTACACCTTATTTCTCTCGAGATCTGGGTGAATTTCTATCTAAAGATCTCTCTATCTCTCTCTCAAGATGATAATCGATAGATCAAGTATAAACGTATGGCTTTTTCCTGTAGTAATTTCTCACTCACGTATCTTGTTACTAATCCATACTCAAGATCTTACTGGATCATTCTCTATAATTAATCCAGATCAATTATCGTAAGAAGGGAGCTAATCAAACAAGCGACACACTAAAATAGAAATAGAGAAACAAAACTGCAAGAATATGTGTATTAAATAGAAGAAAGAAAGATTGCATAGTTGGGAGGGCCTGATAGATACTCCCAACCCAAGTTATCGAGTTTATCCACTCATGGTACAAGAACTTGAACAAGTCATAGTTATGTAAAGAAAATCATGAAATAGTAAGAAAAAGGGAAAAGAAGTCGATATTAGGGTATATTGAGTGCTCGATCTACCCACCTTTTGATTAAATATGACTAAGAGATCGATTGCCCTGTAAGGGATCAATGGTTTCTGTGCTGATCCCGATTTTAGGATTTATGTATCGAGTACAATATTTGAGGACAATATATGCTCTATACCAATTTAACACAAATTGAGAAATTCTTTAATGAGTTCAGATTATTTTCACATATCCATGGTTGAATGACCAACTGTGTCTATTGGTATAATGATGCAAAGTACATTTATCTTTAGAGGTATGATATGATGACCTACAACCTATGTGATTATTCATGGTACTTTGGATGATTTAGCTGATTAATATCGATTTACATGATCATATAATGGAACTTTGGTCTCAAAATAAGAATATTTCTGCATGAGAGATTATTCATTGTGGGAGATATATTTAAAATTTTAGAACAAGTTGAGGTTCCTTTTGATTGTTATTCACATTTGAAGTGTGACTAATTAATTTACATAAGTCTGCAAACCTTAATTCATATGATTACTATGTAACATGTAGTGACATAGGGCCTATATTGGCAGTGTGGCCCTTGGTTGACACGGCTAACCTTGGCATGTCAATTTCCCATGATGACATTGAGGTAGTCATCTAGCCCCTAAAAGAGGGGAGTAGGTGCAGTAAATGGAGATTAGAGGAGCAAAGGATAATGACAATATCTTTGGGACATTAAATCGTTCGTCAAGATCCGAAATTATGGGGGATTTTCAAAGCCACCTCATTAATCTTAAGAGACGGCCAAACTATAGGGATTGACCCCACTTTCTACACTCCTTCATCGTCTCTTGTAGAGCCCCATAGTGTCCATCGGTGATGGGGGTTCTCACAGATGAAAGTAGGTTGGAGGCGTAGATGGGAGAGCCATCTCTGGGCACCCCATGCCAAGATGACAACAACATCAAGTTCGTAACTGGTCTAGTGAGGTTTTGAACCTTCTAGGCGTCGTAGGGGATCACGGAGGGCATAAACCCTTGTTCTAATCGGAAGCTCAGCCCCACTAGAACACAAACCCCATATCGCTACAAGCCCAAGTACTAGCTACAAGCTGTGAAAGAAAATCGCCACAGACTCATATTCTCGGCCCATCAATAGATATCTGCTACAAGCCTACAAGTCGGATCTTGAAGGGCTCTATTACTTAAAATTAGGTGAGAATAAAAGCAAGCACCCGACTCACATTGTCATTTTGACTAGGGTTGCCATCAGCCCCAGGAAATGGTCGCACGACACCCACATCTGGTGTTGGCCGCTTCACTTTCTCCCCAGCTACCTCGTCCCGATCAGTATCTCACTGCTCCTCTTTCTCCCTGGCTAGCTTTCCCTCTTCAATATTTTGCTTGGTGGCTACGCTTTCTCCCCGGGTACCTCGCCCCTTTCAATATCTCTCTCTCAATGGTTTCATTTTATTCCTGGCTACCTCACTCCCCTTCAAGCTCATGCTTTGATCGAGATTGCCCGCTTCAATCTCTCTCTTTGATTGTAGGACATGGAATCCGGAGGCGCCGCAGCATGGGGTAGGATAGAGCTATTCATACCATGTGAAATCCTCTAGTCCCACTATCCAAATCACCGATGAACTCAGTTTGCATGACCTGATCGGTTGTCTTATCTCCGCTGACAAGGAAAGTCAAACTCAACTTTTCTAACCAACAAGACTTTTTCTGTCCTCAGGTAAATGTTCACTTTTTGGCATGATTCGTGAATCCCTGACTATTGAATCATCTGTGCGGCCTCCATTCACTTCTCTACTCATTGTTTGTTTGTGTATTAACTTGTATTGTCTCCTCTCCCTTCAACAGAAATGATAAAGGTGGTTCTCTTTTTCTTTTTGATACCAAGAGTCTTTTTATTCGTTTTCATTGGGAGCATCAATGATAGATATGCAATGAACACATGTGCTTCTCATCCTTATTTTTATTTTATAATGAGTGTACATGTTTTCTTTTTTCTTTAATTTTGTTCATGTGGGTGTCTATGTGCTCATTTTCCCTATCAATTCTGGATAGCGTATATGTTCTATAGAACAATTTTTTATTGCTGAACTGTTATCACATATCTAAGATTTTTCTCTTGGCTGAACTTTGATTCACATATCTAAGAACATTTACTTTCTGTCATTGTCCCTACGTGTTCCTTACTAAACTAATTTAACATTTGGTTTTCATCGTCTACTTTCCATCCAATTCAGCACCAAATAAAGCCATGGTTTACCTCTGTCGTTTACACCAGATTTTACTTTTCATGTTTCTTCTGTATTAGAACATTGACCTAGTATACAAAAAAGTGAGTGTCGGCACAATGTCTTTAGATTCCAAACTATATGAGAAATACAGCCGCAAAATGTATATATGGCTATTAGTGATTTAATGATATTTGACATACATAACTTAGCAAGCTTAATTGGATCACATACTAATCTGAATACATGCCAAAACATACTCATTCTCAATCATGCAGGCTACATTGAGAAAACAATGAAATATACAATGGTTGATAGTTGATACAACTGAGTGTAATATACAATGGTTGATATACATATAATTGAGAGTAATCATATGGTCCACTAGGGCACAATCTGTTGAAGGCTACAAACCCAAATAATGGCTACCAATTATGAATGAATTTAGCCACAGGCTTAGACCAGTTCATTAATAGTATTTGTCACTGATTGAGTTTTAGGAGGGCTTCTTAAAGTGAGACGCCAGAAGGGAAAAAATATTGCATGTTTAATTATGTAGTGTTACCTAGTTGCTGAGAACAATCCTGTGGCAGTGTGACGCTCCCCCAATCTCTTGTCGCTTGCATGTCACCCCGATCCCTAACTCCTCCACAAGTTCTCCGCTCCCTACGATATCACTTTAGCTGCATGGCAGGGGATCCGTTTGAGCACTAATTGGTGGTGGCATGGAAGTTGGAGGGATGGATGGAGCTCTTCGGCGTGAACTCCTTAGGCACCTGGGCCTAGATAGACGATGAGTTCGTGTTGCATGCCTCCTCTGATCTTCTTCATATGGGTTCATCATTGTTGGATGGCAACCGAGTAAAGAGCCCTTACCAACTTTATTAGCCAAGCACTCCACATTCAGGGAGGTCGACCTGCATCTTCTAGAATGTAACTCCCCTCCTATGTGCTTGATGAGATTTTGTTACTCTTCTTATCTTTCCCCCAATTTGATCATTGTCTTAATGATTCTTCATTTCTTAATGCATCTCCGCCTTGTTGGCTTGACTGTAGCCGGCTTGTCACATAAAGCTAGGGAAAAAGCCAAGTTGCTTCCAATAGTCTGATAGGTTGAAACCATCGTCCATTTCAGGTGATTAATTTGTAGGATTGACACTAAATGGAAGACAAAGAAAGATGTCCACATTTTGGATGTACCAATAATCTCAAGTTAATTCATTTATTTTTGGTCCTCTGTGTCCATTCTTGTAGAAACAACACGATCAAATTGCAGATGACTTCTTTAGAAAGTGTGTTTTAGTGGAGTAATTGAAATTCCATGTATTAAGCTAAGGTAGGTAGGGGACATATTACTCTAATATTGGGTAATCAGCATTTTCTTTCTAATTCCAACACGTGCATGCTCCAACAATTTTTGTGCTTCTTTTGGTTAAAGTAGATTCATTTTGGGCTTGCATCACATCATTTTATTTCTTGGCAACCCTATTAGATTGTTAAGGATGAGTTTGAAGTGAATGTGTTGAATGGGATGAAGAAATTGTTGTGGAAGTGGGTACAATCAAAGTGGAATGTGATGAGTCATAATACCCTCAATTTGCAATACATTTCTACTTATATCTTTTCTCCTATTTTTCACTTCTAAATATGAATTACTTATATTTTGGCTCAGATCACTGTAAATGAATTCTCATAATAAATACAAGGTAAGACCGATTTCTTTTTCCACTCTCCAATAAATATTGTTCTTGATTATAGTATCTTGGCAATTATTTTGATTCAATGATGTGAAATGAATTTTTGGAATTTTAAGTTTTAGTGGATTCTGACATAAAAAAAATTCACATTTACCTTACCGAATTTATTAAGAGTAGGCTTTGAACACATCTTAGACTCAAGAATTTGATAATTATGGTATATTGGGACTGAAAATTTTGAGAATTATTTATTATTTTGAGCACATTGGATTAAGTTCTTTTAACTAACTTACAATAGCGTTAATAAGCAAAGCATTTATAGCATGCCATGAACTTTATTTTGTAAAAAACAAACTAGATATCTGATAAGGACTCAACTAACAATGGAGACTTTTTTGGTTTCTCACACAATCACATGAATACATAATTTTCTTGTACCATTGTTTTGGGTCATTCTATGTACATAATCTTCATGACATCCAACATTACCCATGTATATCTTTTTTTTCTTGTTTTAAGACACACATCTTATCTATTTTTGCTCTAGACAAATTGAAGTTCGAGAATTGAAAATCTAGATGCCTCTTAGGCAAACCATGCTTCAAACAACAGAACAAGATATTTGATCCATCCACTTTTTTTGCACCAAATTTGCTAACAAAAAAATTGCCACCCAACAAAAATACTCAACTATAATTCAAGTGGCCTTTTCGCTGCTACATGGTCGACTAGACACCAATTACACACAACCCATCACTCTCTATTTGTCCTTCCACTAGCCCCTCCTCTGCCCTTAAGCACCACCGCACAACTTGAAACCACTCTTTATCTTCCACTAGCCCCTCTACCGCTGTCAAGCATTGGTACACAACCCCAACACCCTCTCCTTGCCTTCCACTCATCCCTCCTTTTGCTTCCTTGCATAGTGACATATCCCAATACCCTCACCTTGTCTTCCACCACGCCATCGTATTCCACCATGTACTATTGCACAACCACCTTGCTATGTCTTCCAATAGAACCTCCTACTGCTACACTGAACACCCTACTAAGCCCACCATCGACCACTACACTTGCACCACCTCTAACAACATCGCCAAGTCCCACCCCACTATCTAGGCCATCTTTTGTACCTGAGCCACCTCCAACACCATCGTTAAGCCCCATGCCACTGTTTAGGCCAAGCGCCATGTTCTCTTATATCGCATGCAATACCCACTCCATTGTAACTTAAACCAACACCACCTCATTCACCAAATTGTGCCACCGCCATGTCATGTGCCACATGTAGCTCCTCCATCCAGGTATTGCCAATGCTTAAACCACTTTGTGATCCCCAACAATATAGCCTCCTCTTAGACCACAATTAAGCTACATCTAAGACCACTGATGGCCACCCACACAACCTCCACCAAGCCCTTTTCGATGATTACAACTTTACTCAACATGTATCCAAAACATCGACCTTAAAGGCCACCACAATCAAACCCGTTCTAATACTGCAACTCCCACTTGGGCCATCACCCCTGCTTGTTCCACTTGCTCCAAAGCCTCCTCTAAAACCACCTCTACAAGTATGTCCTTCATCAAAGAATCCACCATCATCATCTCTACAACAATTGTTGCAACCAAACCCTCTACGTCAACCTCCACCACAAACATCATGACACACTCCAATTAATCCACCACTTGTCCCATCTCCATGCATCCACTGTGAGTAGGGATGTAAATGGGTATGGGTAGACCCACGAACCCGCAAATCAGGACCCTTAAAAACCTGCAATGAGTCTAATTTTTATACCTGCATACCCTTAGACCCGTATACCCTTGGACCTGCATATAAGTGGGTCCAATATTGGGTATGCTTGGACCCAGATCCCCCTAGACTCATGTACCCGCTATACATAAGTAACTAATTAAATAATATGTTATATAAATCATACTTTACTATTCTAACTAATATAATTCTTGATATTATATCCTACTCTAACCACAATAAGGTTGAGAGTAGTCATATATTAAGAATTAACTATTCTAGTTATAATAATAGATATCTTATGTAAACTTAGAATCAAAATATCTACTAATTTACATTACGTTCTACATAAGTTAAACGTTATGATGATTACTATACATATATAAACAATTAACTCGATTAATGTTCATGTATAACATATAGCATATTATCTAATATAGCTATTACATGTTAAGATATTATATAATAACAATATCTTGTTGTATTAAAATATATAGAGCATAGTCATTTTTCTTACATAAACAATATGATGTCTTATATAACTGCTTACTTGCATACCCACACCACATACTCGCTATTATTGTGGGTATGGGTATGATGTGAGTCTAAGTTTTGTTTTATGCGAGTCTAGAACCGAAATCAGACCCGCTAAATTAGATGGGTATAGGTATGGGTATGGCTAGACCCACATCGTACCTTGCACCATTTACACCACAAACTCTTGAGTACACTTCCACTACCATGATTATCACAACTAAAACCTCTACCTTGTACACCCACCATTGTCAAAAATACCCCAACACCATCCACTCAACCTATGACCCCCAACAAATCTTCCTTATTGACCACCACTGCAACCAAACCTACGACCTCTTCCACTCCCTGCTTCCCCACCCCTTTCGCCAGCCTCAAACAATAAAGGTTGGGGAAGAAGACCGTATGGACTTCCTACTAAGGCCACACAAAAGCTAATACAAACTAACCAGAGCAAGTATCCTTCAATGCTCTTAACTGTGGGGGAAAGGGGACCTCATAGCTGGTAGATCTTACCCTTTTCATGGTCATGAACGATGCCTTGCTACAAAACAAGTCTGTCCTAGAAGAGAACAATGATGCAAGGAAGCCGTCAAATACATTTGACTGCTTGATTCCACCTCCATAGCTCAACATGGCTCCTATAGGAGGAGGTCAAGAAGATGTCTAGTTGGTTCACACAACCATGCTTTATGCAACTTAAAAGTGTACCAAGACTACTTTTTGAAAATAGATAACTATATTTGTTTTTTAACACTATGACCGCCTGGACGCTGCCTCAATAGCTCAACGTGGCTCCTTTCTGCCTGATCTAGGCAGATCTTGCCTTAAGAACCCTGATGGGTGACCTTCGTCACAAGGTCCCAACTTAGACTAGTCTACCCTATTTATACCTAAATGAGACCTTAATTGGCCAAATTGGACCTAGATTCTCCAAATCATGAGTCATGACATTAACAATTGGTTTCTTTGTTTGCAAGATATGTAATATGTTTTCTTTACAAATGAAGTTGTCATAATGGGTCATTAGTTGCCAGCGAAACACTATTCTTAGATTTGTTTGTGGAAAGGCATCTTTTGGCTGTTTTGTAACTAAAAACCAGAGTTGTTATTTGAATTGTGTACTTATTATTAGTATGAAAATGGTTATATTAATTTCACGTCATTTGTTATCTTACAGGTGCTTATCTACTATTGTTTGTTCATTTAGTCTTTTTCATCAACAATTACCCACCTGTCTCTTTATATCAATAAAGAGTCTAGATATAATGATGTTACTAATAACACATATACATTATTTTTTTGTCTCTATATCATATAGCGAAAAGGTATCACAATATAAATTATTTTTTGTCCCAATAGTCTGTATATATTATTTTTATATCTTTTAATATACTAATTGATTGGTCATTTAAGTATTAGATATACGTGGTTGATTGGTGTATCCACTAATTGTCATTTGTTTTGCCAAGATCGATCACTAGGTGGGAATAATGATGTTGTTTGTTGCAAGTTGGATTTGATTGAGGTAGTCAACTAATGTTATTTGATAAATATTTTCTATCTAGTGAATGATGTCAATTTGTTCAATAATTTTCAAGGAACTCTCTCAGATAAAGTCCCTTTTGTATATCTATTTCTCATTGGTACTATTTTTTTCTAGCTCTTGATTTGTCATAAAAACTTTATGGAATCTACTTATATGCTCATCAATATTTTTCTCAAGAATTCGATGGTAAATCTAGATTCTAGTTATTTGATCCACACAAAACTACTAAAATCTTATTCTACAAAGATCTAACAGGATCCACCATGAACAGGCTTATTACTTATGCTCAAATGGATCTTGGTTTGCAAGTGGAATGGAATGTGGTTGTCACTACTTTTTTTGTCTGTATCTTTAAACTCATTGGTTCCCATCTAAACCTACTTGTAACTAGTTTATCTATTTTTATCTTTGACAACTATTGATTTCCATCAACTAGTGGACTTCGGAAGAAAGTGGTGTTGGTTTTTGTCGATGAATACCCATTTGTCCCTCATTAACTTTCCTAGGGTTTGAAAGACAAGCCACCAATGAGTTGTACCTGAGCTTGACCTTGTTTGGTGCTAGGATCACTGACGTCAATCATATTTTGGAAAATGGAATGAAGATGATGTTGGCTTCTTTTCTTCAGTGCCAAGATCACTTGATCTGACCAGGTTCATATCATCGTAGTCATCTCATTGTTCTCGATTACTATGGGCATGGCATGGTCTAGGTAACCTGTGTAATCTAATTATTGAGAGGGGTGGATAGGTGGAGTCAGGAGCAGGGGTTTGTCTTTATGTGCTGCAAGTTTGGTCCAAGGGAAAAAATTACAAGGGAAGAATGTGGATACGAGCTGGATTAGGGGTGTTGATCAGGTACTTGATTTCACTTGGAGATGGTAGTGATCTGCTTGTGAGGCTTGGGAAGTAGGAGAAAACTGTTCAATAAAGGGTGAAAAGGTGAAGAAGTGGTATTGGGTAATGGCAGGATATTCTATGGGATTATGGTGGAGTTTTCGGGGTTAGAGGAAGTTTGTGGTGGGAGGAGGATACTAGGGAGCTGTGATAGAGAGGTTGGTGTTGCTTCCTTTTTGGGGTTTATTTTGTAGGAGAAGAACAAATGAGCGTCATCTCAGGGTTGTGATCAGAGGGAAGCAGGAACATACGAAAGAAGGGGTGGGATTAGGTAGGGGTTTGGAGATCAAATGTGGTACACATACTCGATATATTTTACGCGAGGACTTGGCACTTCATGATTTCAGTTAGTTAGTTGTAGCATGTACTCAGTAGTTTGCAATGACTTGGGAGAATTTATCTTTTCTCTTTTGTTTATGATCTCTCATAAGAACATTTATCTTTATTTGTGATTTTCCCTTTTGTACTGTCATTTTTATCTGCAATGCCAGTTTGATCATTACAGTAGGTAACATGTGTGATGTATGTGTTGGGATGGGTGGGTAGGTGAAGATCTAGGAATAGGGGTTCCAAACTGGGGTGATCTATCTGTTGGGAGGGGTGGGTAGGTGAATACCTAGGAATAGGGGTTCACTGTTGTGTGATCCAAGTTTAGATAAGAGAGGTACATATAATGGAGGGGATGGATTGCTTGCGAGCTGGATTAGTTGGTTGGTTAGCTTGCCACTGACTTTGGAGAAATTATCTTTTCCATCTTGATAATTATCTTTCTCAAGAGCAGCTATCTTTATTTGTGCTTTGCTCCTTTGACTGTCATTTTTCTATTAAACACTGGTTTAATCATATTACTATAGGTTACTTGTGTGCAACACATGTTGGGAGGGGTGGGTAGGTGAAGATCTAGGAGCTTGAATTTCTTGTTGTGTGATGCACATCATGGCAGAGGGGTACAAATAGAACCAGGGATGAGTTGTGGTACAACCTGGATTAGGGGAGTTGACAGAGTACTGGGTTTCACTTGCGGATGAAGGTAGGTTCTCTAGGTGTTGGGTGGCTAGGCTAGGGGAATAAGGGGACAAACTTGTTTTGTATTGAGTGAAAAGGGGAAGGAAAAAAGGGTTTGTGAAATGGTAGGCTGGAGTCTACATGATTATAGTGAAAAAAGGGTTTGTGGTGGTAGGAGGTTTACATGAGAGCTGGGACAGGGAGGTGGGCTTTGGGGGTGCTTCGGTGGTGGTTGGTGTTGATGCTTTTTTGTGGTTCATGCCGCAGGAAAAGGGTAACAAAGGTTTGTGGTTAGAGGAAAGCGTGGTTAGAGGGAAGCAGAGCATAGTTGAGTAGGGGTATGGTGATTTGGATGTGGTACCAGTACTCGGTGGCTTGTATGTGAGGAAGTTGTTGTAAGTGTTTTTCTAACTTTCTGTCATCACCATCACATGGTTATCCTTCAAATCAGTAAACATAAATCTTTTTATTAGGTGCTTTCTCTAAGCAATAATCAATAATGATTTTTTTAGATATTTTTTCTTATTTAGCATACCTATATGTATAATCTAATTTGTCTCATATTTCAATATATTTCCATATATATAATTTGTGTATTTGGTTATTTATTTTGTGTATATATACATTACAGGTGTACGGATGAATGCAACTTCTTATACACTTGTGTCGGAAGTGCTAAGCATGGCAGAATGTTGTGAAATAGACATGACCACGTCTATCTTTATAATAGAGCTTCCATGTTTGTAAAATGTTTGTAATCTGAAGTTCATTTGGGTTGTCCAGTGACCAGTAGTTGTTCAGTTATTTTCATTGTGTACGTATATATGTCATGGATGTTGTTGTAGACGTTGTGAATCTTTTCCTTTTATAATAATAAAGATTTATGAATTCAGAATAAATTGTATGTGTATCTTATCCATAGCAGGCTATTGGTTGATTAGTTTGAAAAAGGATGTTATTGTTGTGATAATTGTGAAGCATATATTGCAAAATATAGACTTCTCATGTATCTACATTGTAAAGCCACGTATAGTTGTAGCCAACCTTGATTTATTCTACAAGAATCGTTGTAGCAAAAAACAATGGCTACGAAGGCAATGACTACCAGTAATTGGCCACAGGCTTTTAGTTCGCTACAAGGGTTGGTGTAGCTTGTCTAGTGTTGGCTACAAGATCTGGGCTAGCCCTTGATAGCTTTTGTTGTAGTGCCCGAGCTTTCGAGTAGACGAAGTATGAAGAGCCATGGAGATTCCCACATCGAGAAACCCGACGACCGTGGCTCTCTGCCTCCACAAAGAATGAGGATCACCACTGAAGACCTAGCCCTGGAATCAGAGATGAAGCTAGCCAAAGATTGGAGTTGGATCTCTCCATGTCTCTAACTGCAACTCACAGGCGGTGGGTGATGGTTAAGGCTCTTCCGTAGTGCAGGCAGTAGTCATGGGAGTATTAAGTAATTATCCTTGACAATGATCCAAAATTATATGCAATCTGCGCATGCCTGCGGTTGCCGTCTTCACACTGTCGAGATGCTCCATTGTCACTGATGAAGAGGAGATTCAGGAGGAAGAACAAGATGCAGACACCGGTTAACAATGGCAGTGCACGGAGATGTAGTGCTTCTCGTTAGTGATTTGGGTTGCTTTGGAGATCGCAGGTGCCTACCCTTGAATTGCATCACCCAGGGGAGCCGCAAGAGCTGGATGACCATGGGAGATACCTACTCGTGGAATAGGTGTGTATAGGAGAGCACGATCCAGTCTGACAGTCCACACGATCGATCCGGGTACGCATAGGAGGAGCAAGTTCTGAAGCTTCAGTTTGCAGGTCCGTTACTCGTTCACAATCACGTTGGAGTTAGGCCTCACAGTGATGCTCGCGTACAGGAACTTAGCCACACGGCCGGGCGGACGGCGGTAGATCATGATTGATAACACGTTGATAAATGGAGAAGACCGAGTAATGTCGGGTGCCAGATTGGAAATCCTTCAGATGCCTACTGAGACCAAACCAAGCTGTGGCTGGGGCTCTATTCTAGAGAGGCATGGCTTAACCGTAAGCACATGATCTTAGAGATCCAACGACACCAGTGATTTCTAAATAGGTAACTCATCTCTTTATTCACATAAAATATGTAGAACTTGTGTAAATTACTAAATATAGATCATGTGGCCAATAAATCCCCCAAAATATTCCCCTGGACTCAGAAAAATATGTATTTTGTTATGAAACCCGAAGATAAGACTCTTGAGGCTGTCTTATTGATGATTTCCATTATAGTTGATAATGCGTCTTGTTCGGATTAGTTGACTAGAATAATTAGCAAAAGATGAATAT
Source organism: Alisma plantago-aquatica (assembly GCA_963693085.1). Taxonomy (NCBI): domain Eukaryota; kingdom Viridiplantae; phylum Streptophyta; class Magnoliopsida; order Alismatales; family Alismataceae; genus Alisma; species Alisma plantago-aquatica. The sequence goes on from OY856410.1 coordinate 1,058,560,170, forward strand.
AATATCTGAGAAAAATACTCCTGAAACCTAACATAATTATGAATGTATATATGAACTCTAATCTGAATATTATTGCTAAATATTAGATATTTCCTAATTAATGACTAATTAGATGCTTTTAGACTGATATTAACTCTAGAAAATAAACCAATCATCAGAAAAATAGGAAAATCAGATCAGACCCTTAGTATGATCTTATGATCAGTAGAAAAATACCAGACATATGTTTAATCTCAATTTGAACCTAGGTTTGACCAAAACCCTAATTTAGACCTACATATCAATAATAATGGTGAACCTTGTATTAATGGTGATTAATTGTTATTAATTAGGTGATGACCAAATATCTAGATGACCAAGGATTATTAGAAATTTGTAAAGTTATGTACGTGGGCTTTATGTAAGTATATGACTAGTTTTCTTGTGAGAAATAGCTATCTTGTATTGCTTGTTATTATTTGAGAATATTGTTTGGATGTACTATGCTTATAGTATTGATCTTCGCCATGTCACTAAGAAAAAAAAGAATATGATGGATTGTAAATACTAAGTGTTTACATTCTCTCTCTCTCTAAATAGAAGGTCGGCACATCCCCATTGCCCAAGGGGCGGGGATCCCCATAGCCCAGGGGTGGACAAAAATGAAGTGGGACACCACTTAGTAGTACAATTATATCAAAAGACATTTAAAAATAAGTGTTTACCTGATTTTCGTGTTAAGGAATGTTTTATTTTACTTTTTCTTTTCTTTCTCAAATTGTTTCAAGTATACAAGAACAATATGTATGTATCTTTCTGTGATAACCTTGACCTTAGGGTTATGATATCCAATATAACATAAAATGTATGTAGATAACTAATACCAAGCTGAGGAATTAGTAATTCAATTGTGGACTCTTTTCAAGCAAAAAGTGTAAGTGGAGATGGAGTTAATGATTATTAGTCATAATTGAGTTCAAATATGATGTATTGGCCTTATTAATCAATTTGAGCATTCATGAGATAAAACATCCATTTGGTGATATAAATGAATTTGAATAGTTGTATAGTGACCCTTGGGAGATATAGTGACCATGATAATCACATTGAACTAGTTGATGAAGATTTTATGATTGATTGAATTGTATTCAAGGTTTTCACATCTATTTATAAGATTATTTATAGAATTTATTTACATGTTGAGATAATGGAGTTTTGGTATCAAGCTTGGTTGCAAGCTAGATTATATTATAAAGAATAAATGGTTAAAAGTTTATATCATTTGCATTAGCCTCTTGACTGGTGTGAATGTTTGAAATGTGATTGCATGATTAATGATTAATTAATATTGGAACTAAGTTGGGGCAAACACAACCCTACCAAACCATCTTTTTCTTGAGCAAGGATGTGTGGAACCCTATTATTCACCAAACCTGGGAGGATGATTTGATCCTAGGTCATCCCTCTCCTATGAGAATTGAGAAATAGAAAACATTTGAGGTGTAGCTAGATCCAATGAGAGTGGAGTGATCACATAGTACTTCACGAAGTTGTGATCTAAATAGAGGCTGAGAATACATACCCCTCATTCAAGGAGGGTTGTTCCAGAGCAAGGGATAACATGAAACCTTCTCCCAACATTCTTCAATTGTAGGTTGTAGGTCACAGAGGAAGATCCAAGTAGGGTGAAGTGAAAGAAGAACAAGCAGAAACTAGAGGTTCTAGAAGAGGCAGTGAAGCAGACAAGAATCAGTGAAACCCCATGGTGCGGATAGGAGATCCGGTTGTGGGTTTGGCTGTGCCTCTACAGTCAAACTCCAATCCTATTAGTGGTTGGATACTGTGTTGGAGAGCTTAGGTGGAGCCATGGAAGCACAATCGGAAGCCGTTTATAGTTTTGGAAGTCCATTTGCAACATTTTGAGTTGTTTGGAGAGTCTGATAAGGAGCAGGTTAAGTTTTCCCCTTATCCAGTCATGATGTTGGAGGCCTACCTAGAATGCCAGTGTGGTTGAGACACCAATCTTCCTATGAGGAGGGTGTTGTCATCTTATGCCGAGAACCAAGCCTCCGCACAACGACGCTCGCAAAAGACGGTTGAAGCTCATGGCTACCACGACGTCACAATGGATCTTCCTCGTCAGAGCTCATGGATGCCACAGTGTCACAATGAATCTTCCTTGATGGAGCTCATGGCTACCACAATGTCATAATAGATCTTCCTCGTTGAAGGTCATGGCTTCAGCGGTGCCACGACAGACTATCGCCTAGTGTCGCGAACGGGGTAGACGAGAGGGGCGACCGGTCCAGGACCCTTGACTCTCCTCTGAACCAATCGACCCACCTGGGCCAGTAGAGGGAGTGACACCATTCAAGGCTACATGACGTGTATCTAGGTCCCTATGCAGGGATCCGACGGCTAGTATTTTCACAAAAAAGGTAAATATTTTAATTAATGTCTAGATCTTAGAAATGCAATAGAAAATGGATTCCTTGGCCAATAAATCCCCCAAAAACACTCCTAGCTTCAAAAAAATGTCCTGTTTCATATGAAACCTCTAGATTAGACTTGTAAGACATATTTATTGGTGATATTTAGTTTAGTTTAGTTTATAATACTCCTTTATGGGATTCACATAATTAGAATAAATACTATCCAGTTAAAATAAAATCGCATAAAATTCCTTTTGAGCCCCAATATCATAAAGAGACTATATGTTGACTCAAATCTTAATATTATTGATGGATATTAGACTTTTCCTCATTAATGCATATTAAATGCTTTAAGCCTCATTTTAATTATAGAAAATAGATCAAGCATTAGAAAATTAAAAAAATCAGACCAGATCCTTGTTATGACCTCATGATCGGTAAACATATATCACACACAAGTTTAGGTTAGTTAGAACCCAGGGTTGGCCAAATCCTAATATGGACCGAAAATACCTAAAATACAATGAACATTTATTAATGATGATTAATTGCTATTCATTAGGTGATGACCAAAAATGTACATGGTCCATAATATAAATAGAAATATTTGAACTGAGGTACGTGGTTTTTATTAAGTATAAACTAGTTTTCATGAATGCATAGTGATATTATGCACTTTGGATGCTTGTATTTGCATATAAACTCTTGGATGCATATTGGTAGTATATGATTTACCAAACATAAAAGAGAATATGTATGGAATGTAGATACTAAGTGTTACAATCTCTCTATCTCTCCCTCTCTATCTCTCTCTCTAAATATAAGGTTGGCACAACCCCATAGCCCAAGGGGTGACAAAATGTGAAGTGCAACGCTACTTAGTAGTACAATCACATCAAAAGATTGCTAAAATATGTGTTTACATGATTATCGCATTAAATAATGTTTTTTTTTATTTTCTTTCTTCAAATCTTTCATTATGCAAGTTCCTATACAAGTATTTCACCCATGTACACAAATTTTATTGATTCATCTATTTCACATATTTTCTAGGTTCAAAACTAGCATGGGAGAAAAGACAGAAAGTGAATAGTATTCAGGTTGTACCTATTGTGTAGATTGTAGTTAGCATACATGTTCATAAACTGTAGAATTTTCATTCAATATGTAATTGTAAATTGTTATGTAATAATTCATTTTGTAATATATGCATGTTGAACGTTGAGAATGTTACGGTGTATGCATTATGATTGTATGTTCATGTATGTGCATATTGCTTCTGCTAATGTTTCAAAAAATGGTCGCACGGCCCGCATAAGCGGCCCACATATACTTACCCTCTTATAATGTTGATTAGTCGGTGATATTTGGATAGACATGTGTTATATTGTCCCAAACTAGATTATATATTTATTAATAACATTTTGTTGATGTACTATTTTGTTGCATGTTTTATACATTAGACACATGCTTATTTAATGTTTGTTATTTTGGGCCTCTAGGACATGCTCGCATTTTTTAGTATGATTTGTCTAATATTTATTGGTATGTACTTGTGTTAAACCATGTTGTGCATGCTTCATTAGAGTTTATGTTCAAATGATTCTAGAATGCATTCTAAATGGTGCTTGACTTTTCATTGAAACTTTATATTTAATTCTATCTCAAATTTTACGGTCTAAATATGTAATGTACAAATTAAATATACAATTGTGTGATTACTTTATAAATACTGATTAATTATTAAAAAAATCAAAACCATATATACTTCTGCATATACTCTCGCATACTGTATATACTCTACAAGGTGACCTCTCTACATGTATAGCCCATACCGCTTTTTAAAACTATGGCTTCCGCAATGCACTCTGATATGATTGTCTAACATTTTTAGATTTTGATCTTCTTCATCCCCATGGGGTTTGGAGACGATAGAATCTAGGGATGTTACAATTGGTATTAGAGCTTTAACTATAGCTACACCTAGAAACTTCTCACATGGAACATAAAAGCTAAATCTCTCCTTTCACTTTAAACCCTAGAAATTTACTAAGTAGTCCTATAGGAAGAAGGTTTGATTTAGCCTCTAGGTTAGAATCTAGATGTTTGAGAACTAGTTTTAGACAAGCGTGTGAAACCCTTTCCATATAGAGATCATATGTATTGGGTAGCTACACTAGTCTATACCTTGTTCTCACCATTTTACTAGGTGACATGGCACTGGACTATCTACTGTTCGTGTGTGGGACACTCATTTTGCTGATTTGGTTTCGTTTTCCAATTGGCTCGAACCTCGATAATTTTCTAAGTGAAAGTAGGAGGTGTTTATGCGACCTAAGTGAAAGGGAGTGACTTCAGTCTAGAAGAGAGAGTAGATCTAGATTAGATGTCTAGAGCCATATTGGATATGTGACAGTTATGGTAGATGGTTGATTTATATATGAAATAAGCATGTGTAGTGTTATCTAAGTTTGATCTCTAATGGTATAAGTTCCCTTATTAAGATTTAAGTTGTATATGATGTGAATCCAATTTTGAAGATTCCAAGCTAAGTCTTGATGATAAAAGTGCATTCCCTTTTCTTACTTAAGATGAGCTAAGTTAAGATAAAGTTATGCATGAGACTCAACCTCTTTTACAAATAAGGACCTCCAGTGTTAGGACAAGATACATGGTGAACTACTGTGAGAGTGAGATCCACAAGGAGAGGGTCATGGGACCTATCCTACAATATATGAAAAATATGAGATACATGTGAAATGATGTGTCCTAAGCTGGGTTACTCCTGAGTAAATGAGTTGAGTCCTTTAGCAATATTCCATCCTATATGTGAGAGTTGGGTAAAAAAATGATGGGGTGACTCATAATGAGAAAGTCAATCCTTTCCTTATTGAGTTAGGTCTATAGCTTGCGTGGCATTATCTTGTGAAACTCATCATTAGCTGCAAGTGAGGTGATATATGAAACTCTGGTTCTAACAGTAAAATGCATTGTGCATATGATGCTCTTACGTGTTGATTCCTTCTCCTCTTTCTTAGTATATGATACGAGAAACCTCACTTGAGCTATTTAGATGATTTATGTATGAGGGGTCACTCATATAAACTTGACCCATTCTAGTTCTCCTTCCTCTGTCATAGACGTAATGTCTAATTTGAAATTTATAATAACTCTGACTCACTATATTCTCTTTCCCTTCATATCATTAATGAAAGATATAAGTTTCAAATCATGATCTTGGAATAGAGATATCTTTGGATCATGCATTCCACGATCACAAGATATAGTTCTTAATCTCAATCCTTCTGAATAAATGCTTATAAGTTTGAGGATAACTCCCACATAATGGAATAAAAACCCTGATATGTGAATATGGAGATCAATCTACTCTAATGATGAAATCATGTAGTATGATATTGATCATAAACCAAAAAGGACGTTAAGTGTGAAAATACCATTAATGAATGACATGAAATCTCAATATCACCCTACATTGGATAATGGGGTGAAAGTAAACCTTGACTAAACCTTCTCAACTTCATATGTACGAACAAGCTCTAATTACAAGGATAATTAGAAATGAAAAATATAATTTCATTTTAAAAAGTACACATAACATGATGCTTGAATCTATATAATGTGGGGTGAATACACCCTAGAGGCTGTAAAATCCTAGATGACAACTTCACATACATTAAGAACTGTGATAACCTTGTTATCAGAATTAGTAGCCTAGAGGTACTAGAAATCCCTTGATATCACATTGAGTATGAGATTAGTTGAATTTCGAGGACAAAATTCTTTTTAAGGTGGGGTGAATGTGATAACCCTGACCTTAGGGTTCTGATATCCAATATAACATACGAGGACCATAAAATGTACGTAGATAATTGATACCAAGTTGATGAATTAGTAATTCAATCGTGGACTCTTTTCACAAAAAAAGTGTAAGTGGAGATGGAGTTAATGATCATTAGGCATAATTGAGTTATAATATGATGTGTGTGCCTTATTAATCAATTTGAGTATTCATGAGATAAAACATACATTTGGTGATATACATGAATTTGAATAGTTGTATAGTGACCCTTGGGAGATATAGTGACCATGATAAGAAAATTGAACTAGTTGATGAAGATTTGATGATTAATTGAATTGTATTCAAGGTTTTCACATCTATTTATAAGATTATTTGAAGAATTTATTTACATGATGAGATAATGGAGTTTTGGTATCAAGCTTGGTCGGAAGCTAGATTATATTCTGAAGAATAAATGGTTAAAAGTTTATATCATTTGCATTAGCCTCTTGAGTGTTGTGAATGTTTGAAATGTTATTACATGATTAATGATTAATTAATATTGGAGCTAAGTTGGTGCAAAAATAACCCTTCCATGCCATCTTTTTCTTGAGCGGGGATGCTTGGAACCCTATTATTCACCAAACTCAGGAGGTTTATCTACTCCCAGGCCATCCCTCTCCTCCAAGTATTCAGGAGCAAAAAATATTTGAGGTGTAGCTAGATCCAATGAGAGTGGGGTGATCACATAGTATTTCACATAATTGTGATCTACATAGCGGCCAAGAATGCATGCCCCACATTCAAGGAGGGTTGTTCCAGAGCAAGGGAGAACATGAAACCTTCTCCCAACGTTCTCTATTACACATCCCAGGTCACGGAGGAAGACCCAAGTAGGGTGAAGTGAAGGAAGAATAAGCATAAACTAGAGGTTCTAGGAGAGGCAGTGAAGCGGATGAAAATCAAATAAATCCCATGGTGAGGATATGAGGTCTGATTGTGGGTTTTGTAGTGCCTCAGTAGGCAAACTCGAATCCTATTAGTGATTGAATCTAGGGTTGGAGATTTTAGATGGAGCCATCGAAGAACAATGGGACACTATTTCTAGTTCTGGAAGTCCATTTGGAACATTTTGAGTTGTTAGGAGAGTTTTATGAGGAGTAGGTTAAGTTTTCCCCTTCTCCAGTCATGATGACGATGGCTTACATGAAACACCAGTGAGGCTGAGACACCTATCTTCCTGCAAGGAGGGTGCTTCCAGCTTGCACTGAGAACCAAGCCTCTGCATAGCGATGCTCGTAGAAGATGATCGAAGCTCATAGCTACCACGGTGTTATAACAGATCTTCCTCGTCGGAGCTCATGGCTACCATGGTGTCACAACAAAGCTTCCTTTCTGGAGATTATGGCTACCACAATGTCACAATGGATATTCCTCACCGAAGCTCGTGGCTTCAATGGCGCCACAACAGACTATCGTTTGGAGTCACAAATAGGGTAGACGAGAAGGGTGACCAGTCAAGGACCCTTGACTCGCCTCTGAACTAGCTGATCCACCTGGGCCAGCAGAGGGAGTGACATTGTTCAGGGCTACATGGCGTATATCTAGGTCCCTATGTTGGGGTCCGACGGCTAGTATTTTCACAAAAAAGGTAAATATCTTAATTAATGTCTAGATCTTAGAAATGCATTAGAAAATGGATTCCTTGGCCAATAAACCCCCCAAAAACACCCCTGGATTCAGAAAAATTCCCTCTTTATTATGAAACCTCTAGATCTGACTTTTAAGACATATTTATTGGTGATATTTAGTTTAGTTTATAATACTCATTTATGGGCTTCATATAATTAGAATAATTACTATCCAACTGATACAAAATCCCAGATAATTCATTTTGAGCATTAATATCGTTAAGAGACTATATGTTGACTCAAATCTTAGTATTATTGATGCATATTAGACTTTTCCTCATTAATGCATAATTAACTGCTTTAAATCTCACTTTAATTATATAAAATAAATCAAGCATCATAAAATTATAAAAGTCAGAACAGGTCCTTGTAATAACCTCCTAATCAGTAAACAAATATCACACACAAATTTAGGTCAGTTTGAACCCAAGTTTGGACAAACCCTAATCTGGACCGAAAATATCTAGAATATGATGAACATTTATTAATGATGATTAATTTCTATTCATCAGGTGATGACCAAAGATGTAGATGGTCCAGAATATAAATAGGAATCTCTGAACTCAGCAACACTATTTTTATTAAGTATAAGACTAGTTTTCATGAATGCATAATGATATGATATACTTTGGATGCTTATATTTGCATATAAATTCTTGGATGCATATTAGTAGTATGTTTTTCCAAACATAAAAGAACATAAAAGAGAATATGGATGGATTGTATCTACGAAGTGTTAGATTCTCTCTCTCTCTCCCTCTCTCTCTAAATATAAGGTCGACACAACCCCATAGCCAAGGGGCAGGGATCCTCAAGCCCAAGGGATGACGAAATGTGAAGTGTGACACACTTAGTAGTACAATCGCATCAAAAGACTACTAAAATATGTGTACACATGATTATCACATTAAATAATATTTTCTTTTACTTTCTTTCTTCAAATCTTTCATTATGCAAGTTACTGTACAAGTATTTCACCCACATACACAACTTTTGTTGATTCGTCAGTTTCACATATTTTCTAGATTCAGAATTTGAATGGGAGAAAAGACATGAAGTGAGCAGTGTTCAGGTTTAACCTATTCTGTAGATCCTAGTTAGCATACATGTTCATAAACTGTAGAATTTTCATTAAATATGTAATTCTAAATTGTTTTGTAATAATTCATTTTGTAATATACACATGTTGAATGTTGAAAATGTTATGGTGTATGCATTATGATTATATGTTCATGTATGCACATATTGCTTCTACAACGCACTTCGATATGATTGTCTAACATTTTCAAATTTTTGTCTTCTTTATCCCACGGGGTTTGGAGACTAAAGAATCTGGGGACGTTACACTTTCACCCACATACACAACACATTATGTTGATCTATTGATTTACATATTTTCTAGGTTCAGACCTAGCATGGGAGAAGAGATGTGAAGTGAGCAATGTCTAGGTTGTACCTATTATCTAGGATCATGGTTAGCATAGATGTTTAGACTTGTAAAATTCTCCATTCAATGTGTAAATGTAAGTTGTAATAATTTATTTTGTAATATACATGTTGAATGTTGAGAAATATTATGGTGTATGTCTATAGTTGTATGTTCATGTCTGCGCATATTGCTTCCGCAATACACTTTAATATGATTTTCTAACATTTCCAGATTTTATCCTCCCAGGCATGTGAGGTCTCCTGAAGACAGAATCTGGGGATTTTACGATTGATATAAGAGCATGAACAATAGCTACACCTGACACATGCTCACCATCAAACATTAAAATATTTCACCTTTAACTGTAAACCTTAGAAACATAGCAAGTTATTATATAGGAACTAATTTTGACTTAGCCTTTAGGTTAGAACTTAGATTTTCGAGAACTAGGTTTAGACAAGTGTGTGAAACCCTTTCCATATAAAGCTCATATATATGGGGTAGATACACTAGTCTACGCATTGTTCCCACCATTTCACTAGGTGACATGACACTAGACTATCTATTGTGTGTGGGACACTCAGTTTTTTAGATTTGATTTTGTTTCTAATCAACTCGAGCCTCAATAATTTTCTCTGATGTCTACTTTCTCAGAGAAAACAATATAATATTTTATTATATATATATGTAAATATAAAAATGTGTCCCTCACACAAGAGAGTAGGAGGTGTTCATGCAACCTAAGTGAAATGGAGTGACATCAATCTAGAAGATATAGTAGTTATAGAGTAGATGTCTAGAGCCTTTTTAAGATATGTGATAGATAAATAGAAAATAAAATCATAAATGATATAAGACTAAACAATCTTATCTAAGTTTTATATTTGATGGTATAAGTTGTTTTATCGAGATCAAAGTTACATATAAGGTATGATCCAATTCTAATAAATATGAGCTAAGTCTTGATGATGAAAGTACATACTATTTTTACTTAAGATAAGCTAAGTTGGGACAAGGTTGAATATGCATGAGCCTTATCTCTTTTATAAAGGAGGACCTTTTATGTTAGGACAAGATAAGTGGTGAACTCTAGAGAGAGTGAGACCCACATGGAGAAGGTCATAGGACCTACCCTCCCAATATATGAGAAATATGAGATATATGCAAAATGATGTGTACTAATCTAGACTACTCATGAGTAGATGAGTTGAGTCCTTTTGCATGATTCAAACCATATATCTAAGTCCTATATGTGATATTTGGGTAAAAAAAATGTTATGGGTAGAAAACTCATGATGAGAAAGTCAGTCCTTTGATTGAGTTAGGTCCTAGCTTGAGTGACTTAAGTTTGTGAAGCTCATCATTAGTTGTAAGTGAGGTGATATATGAAATGTTGGTTCTTAGAGTAATATGCCTTGGGCATAATATACACATAAATGTTGTCCCTTTCACTTCTCTTTCTTAATATATGATGAAAGAAACCTCAATTGAGCTATATAAATGATTTATACATGAGGAGTCACTGATAGAAGCTTGACCTATTCTACATCCCCTTCCTACATCATATATGTAATATCCAAGTTTGAAAACATATTAAGCTTAGCTTAGTATATTCTCTTTTCCTTCATATCATTAATGAAAGATATAACTATGAAATCATGATCTTGGAATAAAGATATCTTTGGATCGTAGATTATATGATCACAAAATAAAGTTGTTAATCTCAAATCTTCCAACTCAAATTCTAGATTGGTAGCAACTCTCACAATGGGATGAAACCCTAATATTCAAGCATGTTAAGTCAGCCTTTATCCTATAATGAAATCCTAATATTACGTTGATCAAAAACCAAAATAAGGATGTTAAGAGTGAAAAGATTGTTAATGAATGACTATAAATCTTAATTCACCATTCATTGGATAATGGGGTGAAAATAAACCTTGACTAAACCTTCTCAACTTCATATGTATGAACAAGCTCTAATTATCAGGGTAATTAGAGATGAAGAATATAATTTCATGTTATAAATTAGACATTATATGATGCCTTCATCTATATATGGTGGGGTGGATACACCCTGGTTGCTTAAAATCCTAAGATAAGAGGTTAGTATACATCTAGAAATATGAGAACATTGGATACTAGAAATAGTGACCTATATGGAGTTGATCCTAACTATATCACCCTAATTATGTCATTAGTTCAATTTTGACCCCCAAAAAATAGTTAAATTTTGAGGATGAAAATCCTTTCAAGAAGGGGTGAATGTGATGACCCCGATTTTAGGATTTATATATCGAGTACAATATTTGAGAATCATAAATGCTCTCTACCAATTTACCAAAAATTGAGAAATTCTTTAGAAAGTTTCAGATTATTTTTACCTATTCATGTTGAATGACCAATTGTGTCTATTGGTATAATGATGCAACGTAAATTTAATTATAGAGGTATGATATGATGACCTACAAGCTATGTGATTGTTTGATGTACTATGCATGACTTAGCTGATTAATATCAATTTACATGATCATATAATGGAACTTTGGTCTCAAAAGAAGAATATTTATGGATGAGAGATTATTCATTGGAGGAGCTATACTTCAAATTTCAGAACAATTTGAGGTTTCTTTTGATAGTTATTCACATTTGAAGTGTGACTAATAAATTTATATAAGTCTGCAAACCTTAGTTTATATGATTATTTGTAACCATGTGTGACATTCTAATGTCATGTGGGCCTATATTGGCAGTGTGACCCTTTGTTGAGACGGCTAACCCTGGCACGTCAATTTCCCATGAAGACGTTGAGGTAGTCACCTAGCTTTGAAAAGAGAGGAGCATGTATTGTAAATAGAGATTAGAGGAGCAAATGATAATGACAATATCTTTGGGACATTGAATCGTTTGTCAAGATTTGAAATTTTGGGGGCTTTTCAAAGACATCTCATTACCCCTAAGAGACGGCCAAACCATTGAGATTGAGCCCATTTTTTGCACTCCTCCATCGTCTCTTCTAGAACCCTATGATGTCCATCGACGATTGGGGTTGTCATGGATGAAAGTAGGTTGGAGGCCGTGGCGGAACCAGGAATTAGTTGTTGGGGGGCCAAAAAATTTTAAAACTCAATATAGGATTGAATTTCATAACCTTAAGTACAAAAACAAGTATGTTAACCACTAAATCAAGTTAAATTTTATGTTTTGTTATGCCAAAGAGAAAATATATAGCAACTACATTCTACATGTATTGCAAAAAATGAGTAACGCATACATAAAGATTCAAATTTGGAGCCTCTTGGATATGGTTGCAGCCATAAATCATTCCAAGGGTTGGGTTTGGGGTTGTGTCGTGGCCCCTGCCCGCCCCGGGTCCGCCCATGGTTGGAGACCCAGATGGGAGAGCCATCTCCGGGCACCCCACCCCGAGCTGACGACGGCATTAAGTTTGTGTAACCAGTCCAATGAGGTTTTGAACCTTCTAGGCGTCGTAGGGGATCAGGGAGGGCATAAACCCTAGTTCTAATTGGAAACTCTGTCCGAGCTTTCGAGTAGGCGAAGTCTACAAAGAGATGGAGCTTCCCGCATCATGGAAGCCGACCGTGGCTCCCTGCCTCCACAAAGAACGAGAATCGCCACTGAAGACCTAGCCCTGGAATCGAAGATGGAGCTAGCCGAAGATTGGAGTTGGATCTCTCCCTGTCTCTCACTGCAACTCGCAGGCAGTGTGTGATGGTTAAGGCTCTACGGTAGTGCAGGCAGCAGCCATGGGATTATTCAGTAATTCTTCTCCGCCATGATCCAAAATGATATGTAATCTGCTCGTGCCTACGATTGTCATCTTCATGCCTTCGATGCTCCATTGTCACTGCTGAAGAGGAGATTCGGGATGAGGAACAAGATGCATGCACCGTCAACAATGACAGTGCCTCACTGACGGAGATGCAGTGCTTCTCGTCGGTGATTTGGGTTGCTTTGGAGATCACAGGAGCCCTTAACCCTTGAACAGAATCACCCGGGGGGAACCGCGAGAGTTGGATGACCATGGGAAAGACCTGCTTGTAGAATAGGTGTGTACGAGAGAGCGCGATCTAATCTGACAGTCCACACGATCCGGGCGCACAAAGGAGGAGCGAGGTCTGAAGCTTCAGTTGTAGGTCCGTTACTCGTTCACAATCACACGACGCCGGAGCCAGGCCTCACAGCAACGCTCGCGCACAGGAGCATAGACACACTGCGGGGCGGACGGCGGTAGATCACGATTGATAACGTGTTGAGAAAGAGAGAAGGCCGAGTAACGTCGGGCGCCGGATTGGAAAGCCTTCGGATGGCTACAGCTGGGGATCTATTCCAGAGAGACGTGGCTTAATTGTAGCCACATGAATACATGATCGTAGAGATCCAACAATACCGGTGATTTCTAATTAGGTAACTCATCTCTTTATTCACACTAGTGAACGCACACGTGCACATGCACGTGACATATAAAATTTGTTGGAAATGTGCGGGGAGAGCACTCGTCCGTGAAATGGTCCCTACGGTAAAAGATATTTGTCTTGATTGTTTGAAAGGAGAGAATTAAAGAACCGTTTTCCTGGGATGGAGAGAGAAATACATAATTAAAGATAATAAAAGTTACTAGGAGAGTGTGAGAATAAATATTTATAGGAGCAAAATTCCTTGAAAAAAATGAGAGAAGAGAGTAAATCAAGGAGAATGCATCATCAAACTTGCTCTTTTTATAGTAGTATAGATAAAATATGCAGAATTTATGTAAGTTACTAAATATAGATCTTTTGGCCAAAAAATACCACTGAAAGATATGTATTTTATTATGAAACCCGAAAATTATAAGACTCTTGAGGCTTTCTTATTGATGATTTCCAATATAGATGATAATGTCTCTTGTTAGGGTTAGTTGACTAGAACAATTAGCAAAAGCTGAAGATAAAATCTGAGAAAAATACTCTTAAAACCTAACATAATTATGAAGGTAAATATGAACTCTGATCTAAATATTATTGCTAAATATTAGGTCTTTACTAGTCAATGACTAACTAGATGCTTTTATACTCATATTAATTATAAAAAATAGACCAATCATCAAAAAATATGAAAATCGAATCAGATAATTAGTATGATCTTATGATCAGTAGTAAAATACCAGACACATGTTTAATCTTAATTTGAACCTAAATTTGGCCAAAACCTTAATTTAGACCTAAATATCAATAATAATGGTGAACCTTGTATTAATGGTGATTAATTGTAATTAATCAGGTGATGACAGATATCTAGATAATCAATGATTATTAGAAATCTCTGAACTCAGATACGTGTGTTTTATCTAAGTATATGACTAGTTTTCTTGTGTGAAATAGCTATGATGTATTGTTTGTTCTTATTTGAGAATATTGCTTGGATGTACTATGCTTATAGTATTGATCTTCACCATGTTGCTAAGAACAAAAAAAAGAATGTGAATAGATTGTAGCTACTAAGTGTTTACATTCTCTCTCTCTCTAAATATAAGGTAGACACATCCCCATAGCCCAAGGAGCTAAGATCCCCATAGCCCAAGTGGTGGGAAAAAATGAACTGTGACACCACTTAGTAGTACAATCACATCAAAAGACATTTAAAAATATGTATTTACCTTATTTTCATGTTAAGGAATGTTTTCTTTTACTCTTTCTTTTCTTTCTTAAATTATTTCAAGTATACAAACACAATATCTATGTATCTTTCACCCACGTACACAACACATTGCGTTGATTCGTTATTTCATGTATTTTCTAGGTTTAGAGTTGGCATGGGAGAAAATATGTGAAGTGAGCAATGTCCAGGTTGTACCTATTATCTAGGATCCTGGATAGCATACATGTTCAGACTTGAAAAAAATAAGATGCCTTGAACTGACGCGTTTGGGGTCTATTTATAGGGTTTGATATGTGCCTTGTCGATCTACGATTGGTCTGCATGGCGCAAACCCTTTGACTTTCGATCATTGACCTAGAGATTGATGGTAGCCTTATAATGTACTATTGACGGGAAGGTTGATAGTGGTATGTCTAATAGCTTTTTGAATCTTGTTTTACTAGTCATCAATCTGGAGTTCGACGAGCTATGCTTCAACTCGGTGGGTCTTTGTTGAGCTTGAATCTGTAACACCCCTGACCTGGGTTATGGCCTAACCCTAGATGTTTTGCTTGAGTAAGTTACTTACAAACTTGTCTTATCTTTTGAAAAGTAATTAAGGCATTTATGAAGTTTATTTTCAAATTTGAGCTTATACACAAACTATGTGTGCATTATATATTAAACTAAGTGAAAAGTGCAATTTACCCAAGATGAGGGGATAGATTGCAATGTTACATGTTAAATAAATTCTACATGTTTGTATATCATGAAAGAGAATATGATGCTAAGTGGTAGCTTGTGCAAAGTCTAAAATCTAAGTGAGAACTTGTGCTAAGTGTTAAATGTAGGGTTAATGTGTAAATTACCACCTCAAGATTGTTTTTACTTTTACCAAGTATTGCCTAGAGGAAAGAAAAAGAAGGAGACGATATGTTTGAATCATCTTAAAGTGTTAGCACTCTTACTAATGAAAAGATTAAGAAAATATATAAGTTGAAAAGCTATGCACATGAGCTATATCGAGTTAAGGACTTAGAGTGGAAGTCCCTATCAACCATAGAGCCATAAAGGAGTCTCCTATCAGTTTGTGGAGTTTTGTAATTGCCCATGAGGGGCAAGGCACTTCAAATAAGAGATAATAATCGGTTTGCACTTGTCTTGGAAAAAAAATAGAATTGAATATAACAATATAGTGAGTAGAAGAAGACTTGCCCTAGAAGATAACTAAGGAGCCGATCTTTATCCTCTACATTATCCTTGAGTTTTTTCTTTTTTCATGGAAAGGTAATAATGGGATGCATGTAAATGTATATGTATACCATGCATGGCTAGGTGGCATGAAGTAGCTTAAGCTAATGACACCTCTTACTCTTTTCCGTAAACCTCTAGTATAAATACCTTGCCCTTCACTTGTTAGTAAGATTTTTGAATCTTGTTAGTAACCTTCCCTCTTGTATCATGCATACCCACTTGTTTCATGCATAGTGAGGAGAGTTGAGTGATAGAGCTTGATATCGGCCAAGGATAAGAGATATCGGCCAAATAGGTTATAGAAGGTGATATCGTCCATTGGGATTGGAGATATTGTGCAAACAGCTAGGAGCACAAGTCTTGGATCTTGAAGGGGCTTATCTTCAACCTTGGAATGTGAGGAGTTGAAGACTTGGAGCTTGGAAGCTACTTGAGAGGCGGGTTATATAACTTGAACCCATCTATATTATTATCTTTTCTTCAATATTGTTCAACTTGTTGATTATTGTTAAAATTCGGATTTCCTTTAATTTATTTATATATTCATGAGTTCCAATAAGTAATTAGGACTATATTCCATGGTTTAGAATAGTAAGACAAGGATCTTGAGGTGGATGATGATGACATCATCATTGAACAACCCGATATGGGTTGAAGTCTCTTAAAAACTGATATGTAATCTGACATAGAGGTCTACCCAATATGTAGGTAGGTCATACTTTATAAGACATGACCTATTAATGATATGGAAGATTTCTATTTACACCTTGTACACAATATAAGGGTAAATCCATACCCTTACACGATATGGGCAAAACCCTAGATGAAGATATGGAAATCCGATATGCTTTGAAAACCAATTGTCCTTTAAAACTCGATATACCTCATTACTTTGTGATGGGTAGAAGAGCAAATTAGTATTCATCTTGTTGTCGTGTTTTTGTAAGAAAAGAACGGAACCTTAAAAAGGTTTTGAGTTTAAGGTTCTTATATATTATGAGACCACGATATGATATCCAATATAGGAACATGATATGGCAACATGATACCACCCAATGTGGGGACACGATATGGTGAACCCATGATGTAAATCTATATGATGTTCAAGATGTAACCCGATATGATACCCAAGATGGGTAAAGTGATATGATATCTAATAAGGGATCACAATATGATATCCAACATGGGATCACAATATGGCAATCTAATGAGGGGAACATGATATGGTAAACCCAAGATGAAATCCGATATAATAATCCAAGAGGAAAACCGATATGATGGAAAACTGATATGGAAGTTTAGAATGAAAACTAATATGACAAACTAAGGCAAAGAACCAATTAAATATTATCTTGAACGATTTATGTTAAAGCCATAGTAATATGCCCGATATGGTATACTCTTGTACACGATATGAGAATCCAATATATTTTTATCCCCGATATGAGGGTAATAGTCTAACCTATACACGATATGAGGTTGATTAAATATGATAAAAGTTAAAGTGATAGCTAACCCAACATAACTACATGATATGGTGTAAAGGATATGCCCAAAACCTGATATGATGGTGGTTTACCACATGATTAATATGGATACTTGTTATGATGATGTATGCATTTTTAAGCACAATAGAATAACATTATCCATCATGCTACCTGATATGGTAGACATTCTTTAATTCATTAGGCTTTATGTATATGAT
The DNA here is from genome assembly GCA_963693085.1 of Alisma plantago-aquatica. NCBI lineage: Eukaryota > Viridiplantae > Streptophyta > Magnoliopsida > Alismatales > Alismataceae > Alisma > Alisma plantago-aquatica. The sequence goes on from OY856410.1 coordinate 1,058,578,096, forward strand.
GAATACAATTTTGAGACACAATGAGTTTAATTCAATTTGATAATGATAACCCAATAAATCTTAAAAAGGTGTATTAAGTAATCTACATCCCAGTGGGGATGAGTGAGAAACTAAGATTTGAAAGATAATTATGTGATTAACGTATAATAATACTCCTGAGATGAGTGGAGTATGAGTTGGGGCTTAATCTTTGCTAATGAAATCTTGAAATTCTAAATTGGTTGATTATAATCCTAATTCATCAGTGAGAATGTGTTCTTTAGTATTTCATGGATAAGACATGTGTTTGAAATTATTGATAGCATGATATGATAACCATGCAGGTATCTTAAGGCAATGATTATGGCTAAGTAAGAGCAATGATGTTATATGATATAGATTCAGTGAGCTATGTGAACTATGTGAATAAATACCTTGGTCTGATGACCTAGAAGGTAATGATTATCTGCTAAGTGGTGACAATACTTAGTGATGAACTAAGGGTTTGAATACCCAAGTTATGATCATAATAACATGTAGAGATTCTAAGTGATCTATGTGTTTTAGTGAATATGAAAGTGCCTGATAAATGTAATTATGCTTTTCTTTGTAGCATTGGATATAATTCTTGCTTGTAACTTGATTGATGCTAAAAGATACAGTAATGCATTTAATTAAGCAAGACAAATATTATCATGTAGTTTCCCAGACCATAGATCCATTTAGTGTCAGCATTTACTGAATGGTGAATTGAGTTTTACTCGAAATACATATTTTTTAATATGTGATAATTATAAAAGGGTGCTCAGTGGACTCCCTAAACTAAATAAGGGTGCTCTGTAGACTCCCCAAATACACTAGGTTCCTCAGTGGACTTCTTGATGAAATTAAACTAGGATCACTCAGTGGTCATTCTGGTAATCTGGGAAAGCTAAGTGGTCTTCTCTCGAAGAGAGTACATGTTATAGATGTAACTCTATAGAGAAGATGTCACTATACCCCAGCATAGCTAATTACAGTAGACACTAGATGTCATGCTAAATCTAAGTGGTCTCATACTGACTGAGACAAGGTGAGGTCTTGACAGCCGGCTCTGCCATTGACCTTGTATGGCACTAATTTCGACTTACTATTGGTCAGTTGGAGTATGAGCGGTGTATCTCTTCTCCTCTGGGCATAAGTGTGAATGTGAACACATAATTAGTCGTGTAGTGTATTTGTTTAAGGAATTGAATACAAAAACATTGGTTGATGCTTCATTACTTTTATACATCTTAGTCGACAGATGTTATACATGTTCTTCATATTCCTTTTTAAGAAAATAGATTACTTATAGGTCTGTTATCAATATTTATGCTCTGCGCTATAAATATATCTGTTAATTTCATAAATATCCTTTGTTCACTCTTTACTATTTCTAGTGATAATAGTATTGTTGGCAGAGAGTTATATCTCTCGCTGGGACAATAGTCTCACCCCGTGGGATCCACAATTTTTAGGTGGATGTGGATGAGGGATTAGGAACCAGACTGTAGAAGAAGGATCATATCAGTAGGGACATTGATTGTAACTTAGGTTGAGTACACTGTCTGTCAGAGTCTTGTAGATAGAAGTCTATGTGTCATCTCTGTACTCTCAGGTCCTTGGGAGATAGTTCTTAGTAGTTTTTACGAACGACTTGAGATTTTGGTTTGCTTATCTCGAGGTTTTTATGTTGCTATTATATATATTAAAGTAAAGTAAATGGTACTTGTTATCCTCGAGAAGAGACTGAACATTGTATGTACAATATGAATCACCGGTATATAAAGCTTTGGTTCCTTTTATAAGAGTTTACTGGAAAAGCATCTATGTGTAAAGATGGTTTTAATTCTTAGTGATTTTTTTGTTAATTATGTTGTTTATTGTAATTCTGCGATTATTACTAGTGATGGCTTGATTTGTAATCGGGTCGTCACAAAGTTTTGGTATAAGATCCTAAGGTTCGCTGAGTCTACAGAGACATAGGATTAAGTTTGTTGAGTCTGTTCTAGTGTCCTCCAGTGTATCTTATAGTAAATTCTCCTCATACAGGAGAATAAGTAAAACTAAAGATGGCTGGAGCGCACGAAGAACACATTGTTGAAAGTAGTGTTGTTGCACCAGGAGGCGGTGCAAGGGATCAGGCTAGGGAAGAACTAGTGCCTGAAAATCCCCAACTTGACTAGAATCTGTTAGAGAATCCAGTTTTTCATGCTCTTTTCGGGAAAATCATGAATACAATGACACACATGGCTGATCAGATACCGGCACCAGCCCCTAGGACATCAGGGTCTAGTGAGGGACGTGGATCCGGTAAGACCTTTAAACGGTTGTGTTGGGTAGGAGCCACTGAATATGCTGGTACAACTGACCCGACAGATGCATATTCATGGCTTACTGAGATAGAGAAAGCCTTTAGGGTCCTTGATATCCCAAAAGCTGATAAAGTTAAGCATGTTGTATACCTTCTGAAGGGAAGCGTTGGCCATTGATGGGGCATAGAGGAAGAAAAAAGATCAGGTGTTGAGATCGGATGGCAGGAATTTCGACAAGAGTCTGTCAGTAGATACTTCCCCAAGACTTATCTTGATGAGAAGATTTCACAGTTTGAGCAGATTAGATAGGGACCAATGAAGGTTAATGAATATGAAGCTAAGTTTATGGAGCTTCTGTGGTTTTGTCCGCACATGGCCACCATGGATGAGGAGAGAATTCAGCATTTTGACAAGCATATGAATGTTGAATTAACCACACATGTATCTACTCTAGAGAATAGAGAGAGGTTTGCCACCTTTGTGGAGTCAGTTAGATGGATAGAGAGTTCTGTGACAAAGAAAGAGCCGATCTTTATCCTCTACATTTTCCTTGAGTTTTTGCTTTTTGCATGGAAAGATAATAATGGGATGCATGAAAATGTATGTGTCGACCATGCATGGCTAGGTGGCATGAAGTAGATTAAGCTAATGACACCTCTTACACTCTTTTCCATAAACCTCTAGTATAAATACCTTGCCCTTTACTTGTTAGTAAGATTTTCAAACCTTGTTAGTAACCTTCCCTCTTGTATTGTGCATACCCACTTGTGTCATGCATAGTGAGGAGAGTTGAGTGATAGAGCTTGATATAGGCCAAGGATAAGAGATATCGGCCAAATAGGTTATAGAAGGTGATATCGCCCATTGGGATTGGAGATATCATGCAAATAGCTAGGAATACAAGTCTTGGATCTTGAAGGGGCTTATCTTCAACCTTGGAATGTGAGGAGTTGAAGACTTGGAGCTTGGAAGCTACTTGAGAGGGGGTTATATAACTTGAACCCATCTATATTATTATCTTTTCTTCAATATTGTTCAACTTGTTGATTATTGTCAAAAACTGGATTTCCTTTGATTTATTGATATATTCATGAGTTACAATAAGTAATTAGGTCTGTTGTCCATGGTTTAGAATAGTAAGACAAGTTTATTGAGGTGGATGATGATGACATCATCATTGAACAACCCGATATGGGTTGAAGTCTCTTGAAAACTAATATGTAATCTGACATAGAGGTCTACCCGATATGAAGGTAGGTAATACTTTATAAGACATGACATATGAATGATATGGAAGATTCCTATTTATACCTTGTACATGATACAAGGGTAAAGACATACCCTGGCACGATATGGGAAAAACCCTAGATAAAGATATGGAAATCAGATATGCTTTGAAAACCAATTGTCCTTTGAAACTCGATATACCCCATTACTTTGTGATGGATAGAAGAGAAAATCAGTATCCATCTTATCATTGTGTTTTTATAAGAAAAGAATTGAACCTTAAAAAGGTTTTGAGTTTAAGGTTCTTATCTATTATGAGAACACGATATGATATCCAATATAGGAACATGATATGACAACATGATACCACCCAATGTGGGGACACGATATGGTGAACCCATGATGTTAATCGATTTGATGTTCAAGATGTAACCCAATATGATACCCAAGATGGGTAAACTGATATGATATCTAATAAGGGATCATGATATGATATCCAACATGGGATCACGATATGGCAATCCAATGAGGGGAACACGATATGGTAAACCCAAGATGAAATTTGATATAATAATCCAAGAGGAAAATTGATATGATGGAAAACCAATATGGAAGTTTAGAATGAAAACTAATATGAAAAACTAAGGTAAAGAACCAATTAAATATTATCTCGAATGATTTTTGGTAAAGCCATAGTAATATGCCCGATATGGTATACTCTTGTACACGATATGAGAATCCAATATATTTTTATACCTGGTATTAGGGTAATAGTCTAACCTATACACAATATGAGGTTGATTAAAGATGATAAAAGTTAAAGTGATAGCTAACCCAACATGACTACACGATATGGTTTTAAGGGATATGCCCAAAATCTGATATGATTGTGTGGTTTACCACATGATTAATATGGATACTTGTTATGATGATATATGCATTTTTAAGCACAATAGAATAACATTATCCATCATGCTACCCGATATGGTAGACATGGTTTAATTCATTAGGCTTGATGTATATGATGAATACAATTTTGAGACACAATGAGTTTAATTCAATTTGATAATGATAAGCCAGTAAATCTTAAAAAGGTGAATTAAGTAATCTACATCCTAGTGGGGATGAGAGAGAAACTAAGATTGAAAAGATAATTATGTGATTAACGTATAATAATACTCCTGAGATGAGTGGAGTATGAGTTGGGGTTAATCTTTGCTAATGAAATCTTGAAATTCTAAATTGGTTGATTATAATCCTAATTCATTAGAGAGAATGTGTTCTTTAGTATTTCATGGATAAGACATGTGTTTGAAATTGTTGATAGCATGATATAATAACCTTGCAGGTATCGTAAGGCAATGAGCATGGCTAAGTAAGAGCTATGATGTTATATGATACAGATTCAATGAGCTATGTGAACTGTGTGAATAAATACCTTGGTTTGATGACCTAGAAGGTAATGATTATCTGCTAAGAAGCGACAGTACTCAGTGATGAACTAAGGGTTTGAATACCCAAGTTATGATGATAATAAGAGATTGAGATTCTAAGTGATCTATGTGTTTCAGTGAATATAAAAGTACCTGATAAATGCAATCATGCTTTTCTTTGTAGCATTGGATATAATTCTTGCTTGTATCTTTGTTGATGCTAAAAGATACAGTAATGCATTTTATTAAGCAAGACAAATATTATCATGTAGTTGCCCAGACCATAAATCCATTCAGTGTCACCATTTGCTGAATGGTGAAACGATTTTTACTCGGTATGCATATTTTTTGAATATGTGATAATTATAAAAGGGTGATCAGTGGACTCCCTAAACTAAATAAGGGTGCTTTGTGGACTCCCCAAATACACCAGGTTTCTCAGTAGACTTCCTGATGAAATTAAACCAGGATCGCTCAGTGGTCATCCTGATAATTCGAGAAAGCTTGGTGGTCTTCCTCCGAAGAGAGTACATGCTATGGTTGTAACTCTATAGTGAAGATGTCGCTATACCCCGGCATAGCTAATTACAGCAGACATAATATGTCATGCTAAATCTAAATGGTCTTGTACTGACTGAGACAAGGTGAGGTCTTGACAGCTGGCTCTACCATTGACCTTGTATGGAACCGGTTTTGACTTACTAGTGGTCGGTTGGAGTATGAGCAGTATATCTCATCTCCTTTGGGCATAAGTGTGAATGTGAACATGTAATCAGTTGTGTAGCGTATTTGTTTAAGGAATTGAATATAGAAACATTGGTTGATGTTTCAGTATTTTTATATATCTTAGTAGATAGATGTTATACATGTTCTTCATATTCCTTTTTAAGCAAATAGATGACTTATAGGTCTGTTATCAATATATATGCTCTGCACTGTAAATATATATGTTAATTTCACAAATATCCTTTGTTCAGTCTTTAATATTTCCGATGCTAATAATATTGTTGGCAAAGAGTTATATCTCTCACTGGGACAATAGTCTCACCCCGTGGGATCCACAATTTTTAGGTGGACGCAGATGAGGGACTAGGAACCAGACTGTAGAAGAAGGATTGTATCAGTAGGGACAGCAGTAGCAACTCAGGTTGAGTACACTGTCTGTCAGAGTCTTGTAGATATAAGTCTATGTGTCGTCTCTGTACTCTGAGGTCCTTGGGTGATAGTTCTTAGTGGTTTTCATGAATGACTTGAGATTTTTGTTTTCTTATCTCAAGGTTTTTATGTTGTTGTTGCATATATTAAAGTAAAGTAAAGGGTACTTGTTATCTTCGAGAAGAGACGGAACATTGTATGTACAATATGAATCATCGGTATATAAAGCTTTGATTCCTTTTGTTAGATTTTACTGGAAAAGGATCTATGTGCAAAGATGGATTTAATTCTTAGTGATTTTTTTGTTAATTCTGTTGTTTATGGTAATTCCACGATTATTACTGGTGATGGCTTGATTTGTAATCGGGGCATCACATAATCTATCATTCTGAGTGTCGAGCTCAGATCCATTATCTTGAGTATAGATGGATCTCTTAGCATAGCTGCTCGATAGATCAATATATCAATCTATGAAGCGTGGTTCAATTATCGACCTGAGAGGTTGATGGGTTGTTTTTCTTTGTACAGGTCAACATCTTTGACATAAGTGATAGTCAATCTTAGAGGTTGATGGGTAGTTCGTTGATCTTCATGATTTTTAGTTCATTTCTGCAATTTGCAAGAAACCTTAGTAAGAATTAAGTATTTGGTGACTAAGTGTGAAATGAAGGAATTTGTGGTTTTTAATCACTTAAGCAGATGATTTTATATTATGTAATATTTATGAAATGTGCAGAAAAACTGATGTTTTCAACCCATCCAAACTTAGAATTTAGCTTATCCTCAAGCTAATAGAATCTTTGTGTGAAACAAAATGAGTAGGATGATATCATTAATGTCTAGTAGAAGTTTCTTGTCAACCTCTTATAAAAAACCTTTACTATTTCATAAAATTATCTTCCCTTGGAAAAATTCCAGCATTCAAAAGATCCTTCTTTGTTTGTTTATTGGTTGAAGTTGTCATATACTATCTCGAAACACATTTCTATTTTCACTCTTATCACATTGTTTGGTGAGCGGTGGATGAAATGGTTAGGCTAAAAGGCTTATGGGTATCCCTTCCTTCTTTTGGGTCATTCAAATATAGGTCTGTTAAATGGGCAAGTGGTCCCTGCATTCTAAACCAGTTGGTGCACATCCTATGTACCATTGCCTTAGGTTTCTATATGTTTAATGAACATATTGTGTGTAAATATTGGTCTTGAAGCTTATCAGAAGTGACATATGTGTGTTCACGAGCACAACTATACACTTTTTTGATAGCTCCTTTGACTAAAAGTAGGGCACAAGTCTCTATTTTTTTTATTCACTCTCTGCTTTTATTCCTCTCTTTTTAAGACTTTGTATGATGCAGAGATATATGTATGATTAGGTAGCTCTTTCTTCTTTATGAGAATGTGCCTACAACTCAATATGAGTTTACTTTGGTTGGTATTTGTAAGAATCTTTTCATGATGTTCTAAGGTTAGAATCGAGTTAGAGGAATAAGTAGAATTTTGCTGAGAGAAAGATATAAAAGTAACATCTATATCAATAATGATTCAACAATTTGTCATGACTGTTGCTTCCTTGCAATTGATTTGTATAAACATAGCTTGAAGAACAAAGACTAAGTTCTTTAGAGAGGGAGTTTTTTATCATCTTCATCTTCATCATTTTGTACATGAAAAATTGCAAAAAAGATGTTGAAAACTCGTGAAAATGAAAGAAGACATAAAATGATTAATGAAAAGGGTCAAGATTGTTTGATATTGTGGATACCTATCCACAGTATTACACCCCCAAACTTACAACACATATTGTTCCCAAAGTGTGAAAATAAGAAACAAAAATATAAGCACATGAGATTGTCGCTTAATTTTGAAGATAGTGATCTTTGGTCGCACATTCAGAATTCAGAAGAATCATTGCATAATTACCACGTAGGCAATGGCAGTTATCTCCAAAACATTCTTCAACAACAACATGAAGAATTGAGATGGAATACAACCAGTGAAGAATGTAGAAGCCATAATTGTTTGAAAGATGACATTGTTGTTGGCTGTGTTGGAAAAATTGGGGGAGTTTTCATTTTGTTGAGCCTTGAGAAGCATAACTATTTCCATGTTGATGTACATGAGGAATTAGTGCTCTATCACAGATCTCATCAATGTGTTTAGGTATGCTTTCCATAAAATATGAGTATATAATTCCGAAAAGTTGTAGGAACAATTGGAGTTGTTATAGAATATCACATGATGTTCTCGAGTGAAGATTACAATTAACATGTAGTGATTGTCGTGAAGAAGAAGTAGGGAGATATAGCTTGGGATGGATGTTTGCAGGCATTAAATGAGTAACTCCTTTACCCCATAATCAACTTTGTTACAAAGATCATTCTGTAGATTTGGTGTGGCCATATAAATATCATCAATGGTTAGGCTTAGAAGGGATTGATAAGCAGCCATAAGACAGTGTGGTAAATATCCTCCTAGTTTGAGAGTATCTTGTATGTCATTTTCATCATTATCAAGTCATATAAGTGAAGCATAATACAATTTAGGGTCTTTCAGCTCAAGGTCAAGAGGAGAACACAGAGAAGAGGAGAATTTGGGGTGAGGAGGAATGAACCAAGAGAGAAACCAGGGAGTAGGAAGAAGGAGAAATCCAAAATGTAGAGTCCTAATTAGGTTGGATCTGGGTTAGGGAGATGACTGAGGAGGCATAGCCCGTGGATCCAGTTCAAAATGGACTATGATCAAAAGAGAATGTGCCATTCAAAACCTTAGGTGAGAATTAGAAATCTAGGAAATCACCAAAATACCATAATTCAATTGACATTAGAACTTAGACATATACATCTTTCTCTTCTAAACAAATTAGATTGGCAAATTGATTGCTCTTCTTTGGGGGTCAAAAGTGTAAACACTATCGCCTAGTCAAACATATCATACTTTAAATTTATACTCAACTTCAAGATACGTAAACACCTCAATACGGAGCCTATTGTAGTAATATGGGGTCCAACATAGGGATAAGGAAAACAATAGAATAAGAATAGAAAATGTGTTGCTTAGGTTAGTCAAATCAAAAGGAGTGAAATAGGTATTAAAATTTAGGAATGATTAGTCTAATTAAAATAGTAAGTCTAAGTTATGAAAGATCAAATGAAATGAAGATAACAAAAGGGAACTTGGATTGGGTTTCACCAATTAGACCAACCTCAACCACACAAAATCTCCTCTTCAGATTATATATGCCCCTAACATATTTTGTAAGTAATCATAAAAGATATGTACATATTCCTTCTCTCGATATCTAAGTAGATTTCCATCTAAATAATTCTCTCTCTCGAGATGATAACTAATAGATAAAGGATAGATTTATGACTTTTTCTATAGTAACTCCTCAGTCTTGTGTCTCATTAATAATCCATACTCAACATCTTACTAAACTCATTCTCTTGAATTAATCTAGATCAAACATCACAAAAAGGTAGCTATTCAAACAAGAAAAAAATGAAAATAAGAGTATAGGAACAAAACTGCAAGAACATATGTATTAAATAGAAAGAAATATTACATAGTTGGTAGGGTCTGACAACTACTCCCAACCCAAGTTATCGAGTTTAGCCACTCATGCTGCAAGAAGAAAACAAATTAAAACTTGAGAAGTCATACTTCTCTAATGAAAATTATGAGACATTAAGTGAAAAGGGGAAAGCAGTCGATACAAGGGTAAACTGAGTGCTCGACCTACCCACCTTTTAGTTTAACCTGGCTAGGATATCAATTGCCCTTTAAGGGATTGATGGTCTCCACCTCTCTTGCTCAAATAACTTGGTCAAGCAAGTCTGTCAACTTGTCAATGGAAGTATTTGATCGATAAGACCAGAGGCTGATGGGCCTATCTAGGTCAATAGATCTAGCTTGATCAACCATTTTAGACTTGATCTTGGTCTCCGTGACAACACTTCAGCTTGTTAAAAAAAAAACCAAGATGCCTTGAAGTGATGCCTTTGGGGTCTACTTATAGGGTTTGACTTGCTCCTTATTGATATGTGATTGGTCCACATGGAATTGACCCTTAGTCTTTCGGTCATCAACCTAGAGGTTGATGGCTGACTCATAATGGACTATCAACAGGAAGGTTGACAGTGGTATGTCTACTAGCCTGATGGGTCTTGTTTTGCTGGTCATCCATCTAGAGGTCGGGTTGCTACAAGGATTCAAATCGATGGGTCTTTGTTGAGCTTGAATCCATCATTCTGAGTGTCGATGGATATCTCGATGTAGAAGATCGATAGATAAATATATCAATCTCTTAATCATGGTTCATTTCTTTTCCTGAGAGGTTGATAGGTTGTGATTATTTTTTGAGGCTGACAGCTTTGTCATAAGTAATGATCAATCTTGGAGGTCAATGGGTAGTCTATCGATCTTCATGATTTTGACTTCAATTTCTACAATTCATAAGAGAACTTAGTCAGAACTAAGTATTTGGTGAGTCAGTGTAGAATGGATGAATATGTGATCCCTAATCACTTACTTGTATGATTTTATATCATGAAAGAGTTATGAAATATGCATAAAAAATGATTTTATTAACACCCCCCAATTTAGAATTTAGCTTGCCATCAGGTAAAAGAATAATTGTGTGAAACAAAATAAGTAAGATGATAGTATTATTGTTTTATAGAAGTTTTAATGTCAATATATTATCAAAAACATTTACTAATTCATAAAATGATATTGCCTTGTTAAAACATCAACATACAAAAGATCCTTCTTTGTTTGTTTATTGGTTTTTATTGCTCATATACTATCTCCAACACACATTACTCTTTTCACTCTCGTTGCACTATTTGGTGAGTGGTGGATGAAATGGGTACTCATATACTATCTCCAACACACATTACTCTTTTCACTCTTGTTTCACTATTTGGTGAGTGGTGGATGAAATGGGTAGGCTAGAATTCTATGGGTATCCCTTTGTTCTATTGGGTCATTCAAATATAGTTCTTTCAAATGGGAAAGTGGTCCCTACATTCTAAACTAGTTGGTTTTGGAGCAGTAATTGCACATCCTCTATTGCACTATTTGGTGAGTGGTGGATGAAATGGGTAGGCTAGAATGCTATGGGTATCCCTTTGTTCTATTGGGTCATTCAAATATAGGTCTTTCAAATGGGAAATGGTCCCTACATTCTAAAGTAGTTGGTTTTGGAGCAGTAATTGCACATCCTCTGTACCATTGACCCTTTAATGAACACCATTGTAAATGAGGGGTGTGTATATTTTGGTCTCAAAATTTGTCAAAAGATACATATATGCGTTCATGACCACAATAATACATGTTTTGGTAGCTTCTTTAACTAAAAGCATTGTTTTGGTAGATTCTTTGACTAAAAGCGGGGCACAACTCTCTGATTTTTTATTCACTCTCTATTTTTCTTCCTCACTCTTTTTGGGATTTTGTATGATGTGAAGATGAAATGGAGGATGAGGCAGCTCTTTCTTTTTTATGACAGTGTGCCTACAACTGAATATGAGTTTATTTTGGTTGATATTTTTGCAAGAATCTTTTGATGATGTTCTAAGGTTAGAATCAAGTCAAGGGAATAATTAACATTTTTCTGAGAGAAAGATATAAAAGCAACATCAGTATCAATAAGATATGCCTCCAGTGCTCAAGATTCATGAGCTCGTACCCAAATTCTACAAAAATAAGCATTCATAGAGGTCAAAGGAAGCTTTATGGCCCTCTATCTCTGACTATAGCTTTGTGGTTGGTGATTCTGGTAAACTCAGCTTGGATGTGCAGAGTGTTGTATTAACCAGATGCTTTGGAACAACTTGATGTCTGGTAAAGGGATGAAAATGACTCTGTTGACCATGGTGAAGCTTCACTGACTTCAAAATCACATTGATTCTAGGTGATGTTTCTTATACCCTTTTCTCCTCTTCTTCTTGCGACAAAATCTCATAGTTTTTTAGCAAGTTGGGTTTTTGAACACCATGATGTGTCATCTTGGGGATGTTGGTTTTAGTGAAATCAATGGGAGTGTCTTTCCCCTCTAATTTTTGTTGAGTTTATACTGGGAACTTAGAGCCCCACAAGTCTATATGAGATTTGATAGGGTTGTTGAAGGCAAAGATAATGGGATGATGGTTGTAAGTTTTGCCATGGTCCCAATTGTTCTTTGGATCATGCATGATAGACATAAGCATTTTTTCATTAGTTCTTTTTGTTTTTAATTGTGATGAGATATGTGCTTGGCTTGTTAAAGGCCCAGGCCACTTGGCAAACTTTGATAGGATCACCTTAGTGAGACATGTCCCCCTAGTTTTAGACTTTTTACATGCTTAATTTTGTTTGGCATTTTTTATTGGTTAGAAATTGTAAAATTCATAATAAAATGATATGATACCAAAAAATATGATAAAATGTTTTTTGGAATTATAATAAAATTCTCTACGATATGATTTTCTTCACCTAATTTCATTAAAATAAATATGTAACTTTGAAGGATTTTTAATTGAGTGGAATTTCTAAATTTTATATCTACTGATCTATAAGTCAAGAAAATAAAATATAATATGATATGGAGTCATGAAGAAATAATTTAGATGATATTTTGGTTTTGATGACCTAATCCTTTTATAACAAAAAAAATTTAGGGTTTTTGAATTTAATAAGAAGTTAACCCTAATTTCATATATGATCTTTATAGGTGGTTTGTGACCCTAATGTGTAACTAGGGTTGAACCTGGAGATGTATAGACTCAATCTGAGGTATGTTTCATACCTACTTGATTATATTGAGCAATCACATTTTTTTCTCTCTCTCTCTCGATCTTTTAAGACACATACCCTACACAGTTTCTCTCTATCTTGAAATGTTGACCCTTATGAGTGTTTATATTCAGAAAATGATCTTCATGAATAGTTAGATAAGTGTGTTGGACTCTAAAGTTATATATTTTTTATCCTATTTCAAGTTGTACCACAAGATTGACTCTAATTGTGAAATGTAATCTTATTTCCAATTGATGGCCTCTTATGTGCTTATCATGTATCATGATTGTGGATATGATTGAATATTTTATATGGATCCTCTGACCCTACATAATAACTGTTGGATGTTCTCATCCTCTTATGTGATTTTGACTAAATTATACTTATTGCCCCTACATTTTTGCATGTCTTCAACTAATTTTATTTCTAATAGTGTTACATGAGTACAACCATATATAGGGCACACTCTTTCCATCCAGAGTTTGCATTTCCTCTCATTATATATAGGGGTGTGCTTATTCTACCCAGAGTGTGTTTTTCACTATTGGCTGAGATCCTATGGAGCCTCATCTCTATTTTATATAATTTCAATTTAATGTTGTTTTTATGCACAACTTATATTTGTGATATTATTGATGAAAATTTACAAGGAAAGAAACTCTAATTAGTATTCTTATCTAAATGTTCTCTTTCACATCCATTTGAATGTTTTGTTCCCTCTTGATCTAGGAAGCCTTGATAAAGTTTATTTTTGCCCTTTTCCATACATTGCTCAACCCTCACTTATATGCTCATATTGACATTTTTATGTTGATAGCATCTACTTTGTCTTCTTGGGGGTATGCTTCCAACCACCTAGGTGAAGGATATGGTGGACTTGACATGATGACATGGACTTGATTTTAGTTGAGCTAACTCTTGGGAGATAAACTTGAAATAGCTTGGACATCCCTCTGCTTAGTGCTAAATTTGTCTTTTTCATGTAAATCCCCAAGTGGGAGACTATTATGTAATCTTGTTACTTGGCAATAATAATGGATTTTTTTGTTGTTGTTCTTGTATACCATTCATTTGAGAAATGAAAAGTACATCTAATATACTTATTGGTATGTTTGGATTGGATGTTTTTATTCCTTTAATTGAGTAAACACCAGATCCCCTCTCAATTTTTACTCCTTACAAGATGGTATCAAAGCCTTGGAAGTCAAATTCTGACTGATTAAATTGTATGTCCCTTAGGTCTCCTATATTTTCACTTAATTATCTTAGATGGCCCTTATCATATGTGAAAATCATAGATGAGATGTTTACCTTTGAGTATACCCATGGTGTTAATGAGGTGATGAAGGAAAGTTTTTTTTTTGAGTTAGAAGGAGACTTAGTCCCCCCCCTCCCTCAAATAGGTGCCAAAGCCCGAATGACCCAAGGGTTGGTAAATACAATGTGCAACATGAGGTTTTGAACCCGGGCCCCCTGAGGACAGGTCGGACCGAACCATCTACGCTACACTGGCCGGGTAATGAAGGAAAGTTTTGAAATTATATTTAATATACATAAGAATAGTGTTTTGTAAACCCTAGTGTGATGAGGATCTAGGTGTTCTTACCCTATAATATATATTGTTTGTGATGGATCTCTTAGATAATGAGAATTAACTTTAGGATGGAGTTAGGTCATGAGGATGTTTAAGTTGTAGGTTCTTGAGATGATAATATGGAACTTGTGACTTAGTTCTCACAATTTATTTTGGATCCATCTTTTGTTTTATTCAGATGAATTACATTTCCTATTTTTTTCCCATTCTACTATTATACGTACAAAGAGAATTTTAGGGATTTTCTCATTGTTTTCATGATCCAAGTCACAACAAAGGATGGATAAAGTCTAGAAGAGAAAACCCTAGAATTATTAATACATAAATCTCAAACCCTAGTTTTTAGTATGGAGTGATGACTAGGATGATGTGGTTTGTACTAAAGGTATAGGAGACCTACCCTCCATTTCTCCTTTGGGTTGTGGAGGGTATTATATAGTTTCATATTGGATGCTTATATGAACCATAGGGTTGTTAGGTTAGAATCCCAAGGATCTAAAACTCAACCCTGAGTGAATAATATCATGTAGTTGGTGGCATGACCTATTTTCATCATAAACACACCCCTATATTTGATCTATAACCCTTATATCTTTAAGAGTTGTTAGTTGGCTTATTAGTTTAGACGTTTATAAGGTATGGATTCAAGTAACCTAAATACTTAAGATTGTTGATTCAAACTAAGGTTGTTTGAGTGTGATAACACATTAACTAACTAGTTAGTAGTTTCCTCAACTAATGTAGGATAGATAAAACTATAAAATATCTAACATAATGAATGAATTCTTCAAAGTTGACCATATGAAAGTTAATCAAGTAATTAAAATAAGTTTGTAGATTAATTTTCACTTATCTAAAATGGTGGCCATGAATAATGCGAGCTAGTGTTAGCTTTGAAAAGTGTTGAAGTATTCAACTTGGTTTGTCATTAACCCAACTTGCTATCAAGGTAATGTTGTGGAAAAAATAAATCTATTCTAGTATCTAGGTTAAACACTTTAAGAATGACAAAATTGATATACATGCAACCTTGTCCCATGAAGCCATAATAAACTGAAGTGCATCAAAATTAAGTATATAGTAGTATTAATGTGTGATAAATAGGTGCACTATATTTTTTTATAATTCACATAATAGTTTCATACAATACACTATAATGTTCAAATATGAGACCTTCCTAACATGTAATTCATAAATCTTGCACCTTAACCTTAATTTGCCTTAATAAAATGTGTGCAAAAACTCAACCTAAGAGGTAGCCCAAATACTGAAGGTAAAAATAAAAAATTATTCATAATATACCCTCAATGTACCCACACATGTTGTAACATACTGGATTATGGTACTATATTTAATTTTTGATCTATTAAACATAATCTTGTCAAATTGAAAATCCTCCTTGTTAAATTTTCATTCATATTTACACTTCATTGGATTATCCTAAAATTTGAGCACCTAAATGCAAATTTACCCATTTTGATCTAAGCATCCAACTTGGGACCCACACTGAGAAATTGAACGAAATTAAAAATGATTGGCCTTGGAATCACATTAAAAGATATTGTGAGTATTTTGATAATTATAATTGAACTAAATGTGAGGTTAATTAGCCTAGCCATCTTAGACTCATAAACAAGGGAAGCTAATATTTTTAGTGCTAAAGCAATAGCAACTAAACATGTGTTCAAAGTTTCAGGAGAAATGGATCCCTAGTTTAGAAGATATGAAATTAGGAAGAAAATGCAATACTATAGAAAAATAGAACAAAAATTGATTTGCATTTAATTGGTCAAAGAAGTGTCTAACCAAGGGACCCTTATAGATTCCCTCTAGCCAACGTTACTCCACCTTGATCCCCATGGTCATCCACACACACCCCAGAAATCGTAGTGACTGCACCTATAAAACCCGATACCCCACGAGATATAGAGAAGACGACCATGACCTGCAACCTCCATATCCTACACGATGACAACTTAGCCTGAGGCCGGAACATCATCACACCTCCACCAATATCTTCATCATCACCCTCCCCTCTGCCTCGATCGTCATATTGGACCACCAAATCTTCATCGATACTGCTCTCAAGATCTTGACTCCTGGTGCAGAATCACATCGCCGACCATACTGCAGATCTGCTCCTTGCCAGATACTACGAAAGCCTCGACACAATCACTGTATACAAAGACCCAGATCCCCTCATTCCTTTGTCCACACCTTAGCATAATTTTCTACCTTGTATCATAGACATGGCTGTGAGAGAGCACCACCACCTGTTCAAACTCCTCCGTCCTTGTCAATACTTGCTGAGAAAGGAGCCTGACAATTTGCATCACCAGTGTGTCCCAACACTGCCTTGCCTCCTATGCATCACCCCACACCTCCTGGAGTCCCTCGACCATGAGCAAGAGAGGAATCTGCTACACATTTTGTAGACATCGACCAGTGCAAACCCCCTCGTATTTGTCATCACCAACACCTCCGACCACCGCCTCCATGACCAGCCCATGCTTGCTTCATCAAATCCCTCTCCCTCCTGCGAGCTCGCTGTTGTAGACTGACCTTGTGTGAACCCCAAGATCAAGGAGAAAGTAGGATGGATCCCTCAGCCATTGAAGAGGTACTCTCTAGTAGTGAATATATAGCAAAACTTACATTACATAACCACTATAATCTTTATACTTAAAAAATCCAAACATCTCCTTATGCACTCATATGAGTATATACTTCATATAATGAGAATAAATCTCAAACATAATCATATATACTAATCTTGCTGACACAATTATGACACCAAAGTAAAAATACAATTATAAATCATTTTCCAAATCAGATATGCATACATATCCCATATTTCCTTATAAATAATCATTAATTATTTGGCCTAATGATCACTTAGGACCAAAATCAAATATTATTCTAGTAATGCATGAAACTCTGTCAAGACTTTAAAAATGGTAAGAACACTATACTTTAGCATTTGGAGAAAAATCGTATATCATTTCATGGCCAAACAATGGGTAAAATACCCTAATTAGGGTTTACATCAAAACACAGGTAAAGAATCAAATTAGTAAGAGCAAGCCTTGTAATGATGTTGAATATATTAAGATACATTTACTTTGAAATATTCATTAATACACAAAGTCACTTTCTATTTTTTACGCACAAAATAGATAAATTCATATCTTTTAGTAATCAACTTATAATATAATCAATCATCCAAAACTATCTAGATACATTTTTATAAGATACTAGACATTGTAACCTTTCTATAGATACCTTGTTTGATAAATTCCTAGTTCCCAGTCTTAAGATATGAATTTTTTAAAATACCTCACTTTGAATCGATCCCAGCCATTGGTTTAAAATCTAAGGGACAGTGGCATGCAGCCCCTTTACTTACTTTCTTGATTGTGAATCCTACCAGATCAATATCCTTGTTCGCATGTAGACCCAAAGGAGGGGGATATCCCTTGTTCTACCTGGTGCAAGCTGCCGTAGTAGCGTGATTTACCTCCGACAACCCAAATCTAGGTGTCCAAGCCATCATTGCTTGATCTGATGCTTTTAATTGCTCTGGTCAAACTTTACCAGCAAGGGAGGCACCTCCTCCCACCACAACTAGGCCATAAGGATGATTCTAAGTTGTGGCCAAACATTTTGTTGCCGCCCAACCTTTTCTTCTTTGTATCCTTCTCTTTCAGCCCTTTTCATGCCAAAACCCTAGGTTTGCCATTGTCTAACTCTGTTCTATTAAAAGTCAAGGCTTTGATAGCCTATTATCACCTGGAATCATGGGTGTGTATCCCCTTTAGGAGCAAATCTGATCGGCCCCTATATAATAGGGTGGTGACTCTCCAATCTGTGCAGACTGGAGTAGTCTTTTTTTATATATAAAATTCCAATTTACACAATTAATTATATAGACCACATAAAGATCCATTTTAATCCCAACTTTTGTTATTAACTAAATACTGGCATTATCCTTCTGTGGACAAAGAATTAGATCAAAACCAATCCGATAAGTACTCCAAACTTATCTTGTAAGTAAATACTGGATAATTACTTATTTAATTCCATCGGCCACTAGATAATCCCAAATTATCTAAAATTTCACTCATTATCTTATATTTAAATTATCCTTCTAGAAAAATAGTTTGAACATTTAATATGAACACGAAATACTCCATTCCCAAATGTGTACTCCAAGGACCCATTTGTGAACCTTAATTGGTCCAATTGGGTTTGAATAGAGTTCTAGGGCCCATGGACCATTACTTGGACTTCCAAAGGGTCCATAAAATTAATCATATTATCTCTTACAAAAATTAATGTCAGACTGACATAATTCCTCAATTTAAGATTCCTCATTATACATTAGATCAATGAAAACCTAAACTAGTTCTGGGGATCAACTGCATTAACTAGAGTTATCAAATTTCCTTCACTATTCTACTTTGATTGTAACCTCATATCATCAAATTAAATATCAAAATCCCAAATCTTGAGGGTATTACAAAAGCAAACCAGATTGCATAAAAGGCCCCTTTCTACATGCTTTCTCCCTTATATCCAAATATAAGAAAATTTTGGATGAAACCTTATTGTAACCATAAATCAATCCTATATTATTTTAAACAATAATTTAATCATGTATTTGCTAGGTCCCAAAAATTAGAGTGTGATAATACTACCCACTTTTTTGGGAATATCGACCTCGAAATTCGATTCTACCATAGTAGGTTGCTCACCTTAGGGTTTCACATACCTTATAAACTCTTGATGATTCATAAAGTCTCATAAGAAACTTCAAAGTATGACCTTCTCATGGGTAACTAACTATATATGACAATTTTATCGAACTATCATGTTCCACTAACATGGAAACTTGTAGGAAAATCTTAAGCATAAATGACTATTTTTTTCTTTAATCTTAATTCTTTCTTTTTACTTATCTTCCTATGGATACATGTACTCTGGTACTCGGGTCATGCTCTTGAGTTAACCTACACAAGGTCATGGGTCAAACTCTATAATCTCATTTCAACTTATAAAATTAGATCATATATGAATCTTAATGCATTTTGACCTCGTGGTCATATCATGATCTTAAATCTTAATACATGGGTCATATTTTAGAAACATAATCATGACTTAATGCATTCAAATCATATAATCTTATCATGTATTTAATTCTTATATCTTAATATTTAGAAGAAATCGTATTAACATGTCTCTACTTGATATCTTAGGCACAATAAGGGGTTGTTTGGGTGCCCACTTTCCGATCACAGCGGTAGTTGCCATTAACAGGATTTGAACTGTAGCAATTAATAAATGCTCGAATTTCATATTACATGGTTTGGATGATTATATATTTGAAAATACAGTGATCATGATTACCTACTTCTAAACCACTTTGGTTGGTTTCATAACTGACTTAGAATGATCCAGTAGAAACCTCTCATCTTAGGTACTCGTGGTTACCTCTTCCCCACTATTGATCGGGTACAATGGCTACTCTGGGTTAGACGTCATCACACACCACTACGCCCTTCTGACAATCCTCGCCACTGTAGCTGACTCTGATTCACCATCACTGCCGCATACGCCGAAGATGAACAAGACGAAAGTGGTCTACTGGGAGGACAACAAGATTGGGGAGGACACACGCAAGACTGTTGTAGAGGAGAGGATGAGTACTAATAGCGATGGGTGGTGCATGGTGTGTCGTCATACATTCATCGGCCAGCCTTCCGGGTTCCTGGGTCGTAGAGTGTTTGAGCGCGAGGAGGTGAATATGATGTGGTCGTCCTAGCGCCAGGACCTCGACATGGTTGGTCAGGAGGCGAATGGGAAGGTGGAACCATGGAATAATGGTGGAGGAGGGGGGCATTGAGTCAAACAGCAAGCAGGCAACCAAGTCAGCCCAGCAGGGAGAAGGGGCGGAACTGTTGCCTAGATTTGGATGAGAAGAAGGGCAAGGAAGAGGAGAAGGCAGGGGAAATCTCGACGATGGAGTCACAATCCTGACCTAGACGACAGAGCTACAACCCCGAATCTGAAGTGATGATGGATCTGGAGGCATGGGGGCGTCGTCAGTAGGTCGTCAAAGTCGAAAGGGAAATCTAGCGGCGACGTCAGGAACTCAGCGGAGGTGGGTACTCAGCATCACCAGCAGGTCGTCAAAGTCGAAGGAGAAATAAACTCAGCAGTGGCAGGTATTTAGCATCGTTAGTAACTCAGCGGCATCAAGAATGTATCCAACCCTCATGAATCTAGGGTCCTGGAGATTTTGGGTAGTGCAGGTAGGTGGAGAGATGGATGGGGAGGATGAGTGGCAGTCGACGAAGAAGGACGGGAAAGGAGACGATGGTGGAGGAAGACGAACGGGAGAGGAGAAGAAGAGAGATGCAAGTCACGTGAAGCATCAAGGGAAGAACCGTCACTCGAGGGATTCTAAATCCCACCAGATTAGGCGGATTTTTTTAATTTCATCGAATGAGTGTGGGGGGAAATGTCGTAGTTAGACTACAATATTTGCTAAATACAACTATAATTATCCAAATGATGGAATTATGAGTGTGGAGTTTCAACAACAACTGGACCACATGGACACCACCTAAGTCTGCATGGAGTAGGAGAAACAATGATAAGGCCACCATCTTGATCACATGTACTTGATGCATTAGGTTCATGAGTAGTGGCATGTGGGTCGCGGTGACTACACACATTTACAATTTTACTATGAGGACTATGGTGCAGGACAAACCTATCATTCCCATGCTTCTCAATATTGAGGACACTAGTACACTGGTACTTAGCCAACAAAGAGCCTCTATGGTCAGCCACAAGTTAGGATTGGTCAGACTGACCATCCTAGAATTCTTATTAGTTTTATTCCCATCTACCCTGGCATCATCACGAGCCACCACCACTGGGTTAGCATGTAGTTGGTGGAAATTCTAGTAGTTCTTTTCCCCTCTATTATGGCCCTAAGTTTGCTCAAGGATTAGTAAAATATAAGTTTTAGGTGGAGAGTGGATGGTACATCTCTACCATGCCCACTCTATATTTATCTTTTGTTGTTTTTTATTGTAGGTTCAACTTTTGCATCTTGCTTTTTATGATTATTTCAAAATTTTCATGATTAGAATTACATGTAATAGACTATTACCTAGTTGTCCTAGATTCAACTCCATGTTATCTTGTTTCATTTTTTTTAAATCATTCATCATGTAATCCTTTAAAATGAAGTAAATCCTCATGTAACACTGCCATAACAATGCCATTTCTAGAACCTATTATGCTACCTAGGATTTTAATTAACATCATTCCCTTGAAAAGATGGCAAGTAGTATGGGATTAGGATAAATAAAATGTAGGGTGTCTCTTAATGATTAGCATAAGTTCTTGCAGAAATGTCATTACGTTGCAATTCACATTATGTAATTATTTTTAAGATTGTTCTTATGCTTAGAATTTTAATATATAAGATGCTCAAGTTCATCCCTCTTCTATACTTCTTATATAATCACCATTCTTAAAAAAATTAAAAAGTCAAAAAGATGTGCCAAATCCTAAGTTCAAGGTGGCATACCACTTCTCCCAACAATGCTTCTTCTGTAACCCTCACATGTCTAGAGTTGAATATATGAGAGATTCACAATTCTTCCCTCCATACCCCCATTCACTCCATTTTCAACCCATGAGCAGCAAATCACCCCTAAAACATTCCCTCCACACTTGGATCATGTTATTATGTAAATCTAATATGAATATGTGAAACTTCCAAAAGCATCAATGATATTATGATTGTGACTTTCAGGTTTTGGCACAGAAGCGTGTTTGTGAAACTGAAGTTAAGATAGGAAATGCAAAGTTAAATTTTGTGATTTCAAGAAATCAGGGTTGCTTTCTCGTGTTTAGAGGTAGTGACTCAAATGACGTTCAAAAAGAGAGGAATGACATGCTAGAAGTATTATTTGGCATGTTATTTTTATTCTATATTACTCAAGGATGAGCAACGTTTAAATTTGGGTTTATATAGATGAGAAGATCTTGATTTCCTTCCCATGACAACCGTGCATTTCCACGTTAGACTTTTTCCTTGCACGCCAAGGGAGGAAGGGAAAGGAAACCAGAGAAGAGTTTACAAGAACACTTTGGTATGCATATATATAAGGGAGGCAACCCTTTTGTTGCCACCATCCTACTAAAACCCAATCTATTTAAGAGTTGCAAAGGGATAGAATCTCAAGAAATGAGCCCAACTCCTATAAAAAGCATTGGTCATCTTTGTCCAACGGAACCAAATGCTTAGGGTTCTCTATGGAGTTCCCACTATGCTTCTATACCCATATGTTAGTTAGACTACCGAAAAGAAATACAATACCGTATTTAAATACTTCACCCAAACGGCCCCTAAGGATATATCCATGAGAGTACAAAAATCTTACTTGCATGTCTTATCTTAATATTATTCATAATGACTTTCTTCATCTTATCATGGTGCTCTAGGCCAAGTGAATCCACGATACTAATAGTCACTACTCCCTCATGAAACTATTCTTATCCCCAGGAATGTTGAATCAAACCTTAGTCAAGAAACCTCTCTAGGCTCTTTCTTGTGTGAAAATCATTTAAAAGCCACATTATAGTGATTCGAGATCATTGGTCCATAGTATAATATATCTAACATCGCCATATGCTTAAGCATTCTCATGTATGACCTTAAATACTTTTAGTCACATCTATCAATCATCATACCTTAAGCTTAAATTGGGTTCATAACATCAATTCTATTATCCTTTAGCATTTTCCTTAACAACCATCATGATTCAACTTGCATATGTAATTCCTCCTTGGTATGAAGGTCCTAAGAACATCAAGTGTTCTCTAATTCTCATCTAGTATAGTAGGAAAAAGACCTCATTTCCCTCCAATCATTATTCCTCCTTAAATCCAAGTCACTCATCTATTTCACAATATCTATCTTTTGTATGCATTCTAGGGTTCTAGTAGGTACACAATTATGTTTAGGTGACCATCTACCTCAAAAATTTTGTGTCAACTTTTTTTTCACCTCCTGATGCATGTCAGTTGGTCATACATCTGTAGGTGTCATGTCTTATCATATTTATCTCACCTGAAAGTATACATGTCACATACCATATGCACTAGAAAGACTGAGATAATCATAATAAGTATATGCATATGACATCCCCTCTAAAAAAATCCCATAAGCTATGTCCCATACCAAAAAACTGTGGGGGAAAGAGAGGACAAGGTATACACAAATATAGAGCTGACATAAAATGTCTAAAGCATGGCTAGAGCCTAACCCTAATTCCTATCTCAACTTATATTGCCTGGATAAACCTCTAACCTTAATTCCACTATCTTTCACTCATTTATTCTATAACTAAGACTATTGCATGTCTTTCTAAATTTGTATTCTAGTCCTGCTTGACCTCTAATGGGGCAATCTAAACTAAGAACATGGGTTTTTTTCCTGATGGCCATCTACATAATTAATCTGATATTATATTGTAACACCCAAATGTTCACATCACATGAGAGGAAATTAATCCTTTTTTTCTACTTGGGGGTATCACAAACATGATATGCATAATAACAATAATAGACAAAAACCATTAAAGACTATGTATGAATGGAATTCTCATTGTTTTCTTAGTTTCAGAATTCTATTACATCATCATATACAAAAGAAACTTAATACTATGATACTATTTCATATAAATCTCATCTCAAATCTAGGATGTTGTAGATTGCACCCCACCAAGCAAATCGTGTAATGTATGATTGTATCCTTGTGTCTTGACTACCTCCTGAAGCTATGTACCCATCTACAACTCATCCCCAGCCATGCATAAAGGGAAACCTAGATTAGAATAAGTGGTATTAAATTTTAATAATTTTAAAGAAAAATAATTGCATTATGAAAACTATGAATCAATACTAAAATGATCATATTTTATTTACAAATTTATCTTTTTGCGGCCACTATTATACAATAAGTCCTCTTTGTGGTACTATATGCTTTCTATGGTGCAATGGACCTTCTGTGCCATGAAATGCCTTCTAGTGACACCGAGTTGTCTTCTATTCGGTGGCACTAAGTACCTTCTATGGTGGAATTCACCTTCTGTGTCATAAAAGCCTTATGTATTGTGTACCGCAATACTTTTGTTCTGCTAGGACTTACTATATAATATAAATTACATTCTGATGTCATTTTCTATTCTTTTTTATTCTTATTCTATTTTTTATTCTGGTTCTATTATTGATTCTATTTCTATTTTGATTTTGTATCTCAACTATCTGAGATGAATTCTGAAGTATGTAATCTGTTATGGCATTTTGAGTTCTAAATTATGTGTTGAATTCTATGAGAAATATAAATTCTGATGTAGCAGTAAGGAACTAAAAGTTGGAGATAACTTCTAATATTTCCATTCTAAGTTGTAATGATTCTATTCTGAATTCCAAAACTCAATTAGTAAAGAACTATGATAAGTTTGAAATCTAGATTCTATATCTAAATATGATATTCTAAAAAATATTCTAAATTCTAAATGATTGTAAGGAATTAACATACTGAAATAAATTCTAATCATATATTCTGAGTTCTAGTATCTGCATGCTAACTTCTAAGCATTTTTACAAGAATAATAATTTGAAACTTATGCTTTATAAGATCTAGGCACAAACTATTTGAGGCAGTAATTCTATTGTACTAGAAAGTAATACTCTAGAGACAAACATTAGACTGTGCATCTAATGGATTATTCTGAGAAGGATACTTAGATTATCAATCTAAAATATATGACATGAATTCAAAGGGCATGGCCCACTTACCTTGTTTGAATTCTTAAATTAGTTTGGATTCCTTGGTTCACAACATCTTTACCTGGATATCAACAAACTCCTACGAGTCCAAGTGTATGTCTCTCTTTATATTTCTAATCTCAAACAGACATCACTCTAACATTCTAAACTAAATTAGGATTCTTGTGTAGAATAAACACAAGTCCAATCTAAAACCATAATAAAATCTTTGTAGTGAATATATAGCAAAACTTACATTATATAACCACTATACGCTTTATAATCAAATAAGCCAAAAATCTCCTTATGCACTTATATGAGTATATACTTCATATAATGAGAATAAATCTCAAACATAATCATATATACTAATCTTACTGACACAATTATGACAAAAAAGTAAAAATACAATTAGAAATCATTTTCAAAATCATATATGCATGCATATCCCATATTTCCTTATAAAATTCACTAATTATCTTACATAAAGGCCACTTAGGCCCAAAATCAAATACTATTACAATAATGCGTGAAATTCTATCAAAATTTTAAAAACTATCAGAACACTATACTTTAGGGTTTGGGTAACAATCTCATGTCATTTCATGATCAAACAATGGGTAAAATACACAAAATACCCTTATTAGGGTTTACATCAAAACATAGGTAAAGAATTGAATTAGTAAGATCAGGCCTTGTAATCATGATGAACATATTAAAATACACTTACTACGAAATATCCATTAATATACAAAGCCGTTTGCTATTTTTAATGCTACAAAATAGTGAAATCTCATATCTTTTAGTTAATCAATAATAATAATAATAATAATAATAATAATAATACTCAATCATCTAAAAAACTATCTGTGCATAAGTTTACAAGATACTAGACATTGTAACCTTTCTATAGAAACCTCATTTGATAAATTCTGAGTTCCCAACCTCAAGATATGATTTTTTGAAAATACCTCATTTTGAATTGATCCAGTCATTGGTTTGAAATCTAAGGGACTGTGGCATGTGGCCCCTTTCCTTGTTTTCTTGGTCATGGATCTTGCCAAATACATCTTGTTGTTTGCATGTGGACCTGAAGGAGGGGGATATCCCCTATTCTACCTGGTGGAAGCTACCACAGCTCTGTGGTTTGCCTCCAGCAACCACAATCTAGGTGCCCAGGTCATCACTGCTCGATCTTATGCTTTTAGTTGCTCCAGTCAAACCTTGATGGCTAGGGCAGCACCTCCTCCCACCATAGTTGGGCCATAAGGATGATTCTAAGTTGGGTCACCTTTTTTTCTTTTTCTCCTTCACTTTCAGTCCATTTTAATGCCAAAACCCTAGGTTTGTCATTGTCTAACCATGTTCTATCAAAATTCGAGGCTTTTATAGCCTATTATCACCTGGAATCATGGGTGAGTATCCCCTTTAGGAGGGACTCTATACGTCCCCTATAAAATAGGGTGGTGGATCTCCAGTCCGTACATACTGGAGTTGTCCCCCTTTTTATTTTTATTTTTGATAAAAGTCCACTTTACACAATTACTTATATAGACAACATATAGACCCCCCTTCTAATCCCAAATTTTGGTACCAAATATTGACATTGTCCTTATGTGGCAAAGAACTAGATCAAAACCAATTATATAAGTACTCCAAACTTATCTTGTAAGTAAATATTGGATAATTAGTTATTTAATTACCTTGTCCACTATATAATTCCAAATCATCAAAAATTTCACTCATGATCTAATATTTCAATAATCCTCCAATAAAAATATTTTAAGCATTTGTTTTGAGCATAAAATACTCCATTCCCAAATGTGCACTCCAAGGACCCATTTGTGAATCTTAATTTGTCCAATTGGGCTTGAATAGAGTTCTAGGGCTCATGGTCCATTACTTAACCTTCCAAAGGGTCCATAGAATTAATCATATTATCTCTTACAAAAATTATTGTCTGGCTGACATAATTCCTCAATTGAATATTCCTCATTATACATTTGATCAATGAAAACTAAAACTAGGTCTAGCACTCAAATGCATTGACTAGAGTCATCAAATTTCCTTCATTATTCTACTTTGATTGTCACCTCATATCATCAAATTAAATCTAAAAATCCCAAATCCTGAGGATATTACAAAAATAAACCAAATTACACAAAGGGACCGTTTCTACATGCTTTTTCCCTTATATCCAAACATCAAGAAAAGTTTGGATGGAACCTTATTGTAACCATAAATCAATCCTATATTAATTTCACCAATAATTTAATCATGTATTTTCTAGGTCCCAAAAATTAGATTATGATAAGTAGGGAAGTTGATACTGTGTTGTGTGTGAGTGATGACAAAGTGCACTATTGAGTCTAGTAATGGTCTGTGGGGCTAGTCACCATTCCTAAAACTCTACTAGAGCCTTTGGCAGTGGGCCCAAGCACTACGAATGGTATCAGAGCCAAAACCCTTACATTATGTGGGGCCCACATGGGCATGTGGCATGCCAGTCTTGAGTAGTGTGGTCTAGACATGTAATAAGGGCTATCTGTGGTGATGCAGCCACCATTGTGCTGGTATTCGTGACTGGGAGTTTGGTGCACAGGGGTCATTTTGGGTCTACTTCATGAAATAAGAGCATAATGGCTTCACTGATGTTTTTTATACTAACCTCATGTATTGACACTCAAAGTGACTAAATCTTCTAATTTGAAGTTCAAATGACAATACATATGGCATATTGAATGGTCATTGACAATGCAACTGCCAAATAAGAACATACACGGTCATGACATACTTCTCGAGAACTTAGTCAATCATAGAAGGATCTACATAAGAAACCAATTGATGCTTGACAATCCATGTAATATGTCTTAGGAATAGGAAAGCTCTATCATATATCATACATCAAACCCTCCTCATGTGTGTTGACAAGACCGAGGAAAAATCTCGCGTGAAGGAGCTCGAAAGAAGACCATGTAGCACATATATGAGTAGATTTGTGCTTGCAAAAAAGATACAATTTACAAGTTACTACTTGAACACCATGGAGATAGATATTGCCAATACATCCGTAAATATTGAGTTTCCCAGGTTCATGGTGAATATATACATGCACTTTCCAAATAGCTTTAAAACATGTCCATAGTCAAGGCCTTAACCTTTTGTACTTGGAGAATTGACATTATTATAATGATAAATACCAAAGCATTGAACCAAACTACTTCATTTTAGTTGCAACTGACTTCTCAACCTAATGGGTGGAAGTGAGCTCCATCACCCATGCCTCAGCTCAACATGTGATCAAATTCCTAAACAACAACATCATAAGCTAGTATGGAATACCACAAGATATTGTATCTGAAAATATAATATATTCATCTCAAAATTTACCAAGGAGTATCTTAGTTCCTTTGGGATCAAACATCACAGAATATATCCATATTGACCCTAGATGGATGGAGTTATGGAGCTACAGACAAGAATCTGGTAAAAATACTCAAGATGACAATAAGCTCAAATGCTAACTATCATGAGACTTACAAGGGTTATGTTGGTGTACCAAACATATAAAATAACTTATATAGGAGAAACACCATACCCACTTGTCTGTGGTATGGATACAATTCTACTAGTGAAGGTCAAGATCCCATCCCCATGCATCTGACAAGAAGCTAAAATCCCTAAGATGGAGTGGATCAAAGACCATGTCTACTGCCTCAACAAACTCAAAGAATGATGAAGGAAATCTCTCATCAGACAGAGTGTTATCAATACAAAGCAGCTCAATCATTCAATAAGAGGGTTTGTCTTTGTCTTTTCTAGAAGGGTGGCCTATTGTAGTGCTTTATACAAAGTGTTGGTATTGGGGGCAAGTTCAACATGAATGAAAGGGACCCTACATCATCCATGACATCTATGTTATGTTCTTGAAAGTCATGGTCGTGGATATTCATTTCCACCACATGAATGACAACCTCATCAAACATACTTATGTTGATGAGAAAGCTTCACTGATGTCAAGCCTCCAGTGAGGAGCACTACACGGTCAAAATCCCAACTCAAGAAATCCACTGAAATTACTTAAATGTCCCAATGTGCTTTTTGTAAACACATGAAGCGGTGAGGGTCCAACACTAAAACTAATGGGCCTATGATGAAAGGAAATATATCATATACTGAGTCCCAAATATTTTAGTAACCTAAATTCACATCCAATAGATACCAACTTTAACTAAAAACAAAATTTATGATTGTGAATAGGGTATAGGAAAACATTGTGTTAGAATCATGATTCCTCCAAGAATAGGGTGATGACATGAATACCCATCTACGGGTGTCATATGTTGCTTGAGAACAAAGATTTGCTAAAGCAATAAGTCCCCACATGCAAGTTGAACTTGATCTACAAAGTTGATAAATGATGACACCTTTTACAAGTTTGGAACTCATCTAATAGGCATGATGTGATATGACAACAATCCAGGTCATGGGACATAAGAGTTTATGGTGTACTAGAGAGGTCAGTATCTTTTGGGTATGTTCATGCCACATGCTTCAAAATGAAGTGGATCCAAACTTATCATGGATCAGCATGGAAGCTATGATTGTAGGAACCCTTCACTAGGAAAACTCCATTCATTTTGTCACCATAGAACTCAAGCTCCTATATTGGCACCCTAAACATCAATATCCATCATCAACATCTCAAAATCAAACATTAATCATCAATATTAGAAGTCCAAAGTGGCACTCCAAAAATTACATACATGATTGTGATCAATTGCTACACTATAGTGTGTCGAGAGTAGAACCCATTGGGTTGTCTCTGACACCTGGCGCCTTACTCTAACTAGGTAGGGAGTTGTTTCTTGTACACAAATATGTGACATAACTTTAGTTTTATAATGAAACATCTAGGCTTAGTGGATCCTCCAATCCATTTCCCCCATAGATGAAGGATTCTCTTATGGTAGAACAACCCATGAACATCTTAAGGAAGGAACCAACCTATGACTATGTAGCATCCAACTCACAAAAACAAGATTAACTAATTTGAAAGCATATCATTTGCAGTGGATTACTAAAAATCACTAAAAATTAAAACCTTTTCCAAAGAGATCCATTCATAGGAAAACTCTTTCAACAAAAACCAATGTATTACATTTACATCCTGGTTCATAAGTACATATCTGGTACCATCTCTTCTTGAGATTTACAACATCAACTTCCTTGTTAAAAGCTAAACACAGACAGCATAAGAACCTTGAGGCATCAAGCCAAAACCTCAAAACGATTCATTGAAAGAATTAACTATTAACTCCGAGGACCTGAGAGTACAGAGACGACACATGGGACTTCTATCTGTGAGACACGACAGACACTCCACTCCACCTGAGTTGTCACTGATGTCCCTGCTGCTGCTGAAGTTCTTCCTCTGCAAGATATTCTTAATCTCCTCCGTGCTCGTCCACCTAAAAATGTTGGATCCCACGGGGATGATACAATTGAAAATTGCCCCAGCGAGAGATATCACTCTCCGCCAAAAACATTATTATTGCAATTTAATGATATAAAACTGGGTAGAGGATAAGAAGTTTAGATCATTCTCATCTTTAAATATTGCAACTATCTATAATAAAGTAGTAAATCATCTATTCTCTTTATAAGGAATAGGAAGGATATGTATATCATTTGTCTAATATATCAACTCAACATCTCATGCTTTTCTCATGATATTCATTACTTTGATATGTCACCCATGAGTTTTTCTTGATTCTATCAGTTATCCTTAGCCAATTTGCTAAATAGATTTTGGTTTATACTGGATAAGAGAATGTATATCATCATGTCTTATTCAGGTATTGAACTACGCCAATCCTTAGTTATAGACTCCATGTCTTTGCTAGGTATTGGACTTATCCAATCATGTATAAACATTTCAGATTAAATCATTCTCAATCTCATACAACCATTCTAGGTATTAGACTATGCCATACGTGTGCATCTATTCTGGGTATTAGACTATGCCAACCATGTGCATCCATTCCAGGTAGTGGACTATTCCAAACATGTGCAATTATTCCAGGTATTGGGTTGTTACCAATCCTGTGCAGTTATTCCAGGTATTGGGTTATTACCAATCCTGTGATATTATTCCGGGTATTGAACTATGTCAATCCTGTGACATTATTCCAGGTATTGGGTTATTACCAATCCTGTGATATTATTCCAGGTATTGAACTGTGTCAATCCTGTGACATTATTCCAGGTATTGGGTTATTACCAATCCTGTGATATTATTCCAGGTATTGAACTATGTCAATCCTGTGACATTATTCCAGGTATTGGGTTATTACCAATCCTATGATATTATTCCAAGTATTGAGCTATGTCAATCATGTGACATTATTCCAGGTATTGGGTTATTACCAATCCTGTGATATTATTCCAGGTATTGAGCTATGTCAATCATGTGACATTATTCCAGGTATTGGGTTATTACCAATCCTGTGATATTATTCCAGGTATTGAGCTATGTCAATCCTGTGACATTATTCCAGGTATTGGGTTATTACCAATCATGTGATATTATTCCAGGTATTGAGCTATGTCAATCCTGTGATATTATTCTAGGTATTGGATTATTACCAATCCTGTGAGATTATTCCAGGTATTGGGTTGTTACCAATCTTGTGTTATTATTCCAGGTATTGGGATTTAACCAATCCTGTGTTTACATCCTATGTCTGTTTACACAGCACTGGTACCTCATTCTTCTACTGACATTTAAACTTTGGCCATGCCATCATGCTCAATCACATTCTTTATGTAATACAAGTATTCCTCTCTTCTCCACACTTGTATAACCAAGGTTCCATCATTATTATTGTATCCTTTTTGTTATAATTATTATGTTACTAAGTTTCTATTTTTTTGGTTTATTAAAACATTATCATCTCTTACAGAGGACTTTTATAATTATCTTGATACTTTCACTAGGTATCAACTTACTCTTGTGGTTCACAAGGCCTATTAAAATATCTTGTTACCTCTCACTAGGTAACAGCTAATCTCATGGCTCATAACGCACATTTAACATCTTGTCACCTTTCACTAGGCAACAACCATTCTCATGGTTCATAAAAACACATTACATCTTGATGTAATGATTATGATAGCACTCTCTATATGTTACTAATCTAAGTATGTTGGATTTGAGATGCATCAAGGGATATCATTCTTAAAGAGCTAGATGTGATATCTATTGTGTCTTTATATATCACTTCCCTCATCACATTAAACTTACTTGAGTTTATCAATTTATACTGTATTAAGGTATTTCCCATCTTGATACTTCTATACACTAACCTATCACCTTTATTGTGAAGTGCATAGGTCATAAAACACACATAAGGGTTATCCAACTATCTTCAATGATAGGGACTCATCTCAGGTTAAGGAATTACTTGCTATAAGGTTACCTATAATCAATCACTTTAGGTATTTCCCTTATCAGTGGAATAGTCACCTTTCCATTATTAGGATTAGTTCACCCATACCATCACCCTTTATTAGGGTTTAGGGTTTCACTTACTATCATCCTTCCTTAGGGTTAGGATTGCATATAACATCACCCTACATTAGGGTTTCATATCACATTGCCCATAATTAGAGTTTACTATTCATTCCAATTAAGGTTCTCTCATGGCATCTCCCTCAATTAGGGTTTCTATGGAATCACCCTCAATTAGGGTTTCTTATGGAATCAACCTCAATTAGGGTTTCTTATGGAATCACCTTCAATTAGGGTTTCTCATGGAATCACCCTCAATTAGGGTTTCTCATGGAATCACCCTCAATTAGGGTTTCTCATGCAACCACCCTCAATTAGGGTTACATCCTTTCCCTATATTAGGGTTACACCTAGCATTGCCCTAAATTAGGGTTAAGGCTCAACAACCTTCTTGATTAGGGTTTCATGATCACTTCATCAAAGAGCATACTTTAGAATCTTAATTTATTCATATTGAAGGCATTTGAGGCTTATCCATTACATGATTACCCTCCATGTATGGATTCCTCACTCTCTCATCCTCTCACTAGGATGTTGACTGTGTCAAACTTGGATAAATTAGGTCAACCAACCCTTTAATTAAATACATTCAATTAGGGTTGACACACTGTATTAAAATACTACTTACTTAAGCTTCAGGGATTAACTCATCTAGGGTTACCAATTACTTAGTACCTTAAAGGTACAACCCTAGTGATTATCTTTGAGATAAATCAGTAACAACCATAGGGTCATTTCATCTTTCATCACCTTAGGTTCCTCACTAATTAAATCATATTAAAACATCCAAACGTTCTTGACCATCGATGCTCCAAACAGTTTGAAACTGAATGGGCTTGGGTCTCCAAATGGTTTGAGACCGTTTGGTCTCAAACGGTCTTGAGACCGTTTGGTCCAAACCATCTCAAAACTGAATGGACCAAAAAGTCCTTTCAACACTTACACGATTCATGATTTCAATAGACGGACCAATTATCAATTGAGTCCTTGATTTCTTTGTCACTTGAACTATTGAATCAACCTTCAATTAAACCATCAATTAGGTTTTTGAACCCAATTGATCTAAGATTTCAACTCAAGGAACCTTCAATTAGGGCTTTGAATCGAGTAGCCATCATTGTTCAACATTGTGGAACTGATTCAATTGAAACCAATGAACTATCATCAAACATTTGACATGACCTGACCCCAAATGGTCTTGAGGTCGTTTGTATGACCTCCAAATGGTCTTGAGACCTTTTGCCTCATCCTAACCTTGGAATTTGTGAAATTCCATTAGGGTTTAGGTCATTGGATTGATTATCAAATCAGCACTCAATTGCATTTCAATTTGGTATCTCTGGACCTTCAATTACTCAACCATACTTAACCCTAGACCTACAAACGGTCTTGGGTGACCTCCAAATGTTCTTGAGACCGTTTGGGCTCAAACACCCAAAAATCTAAACTAACCAAATTGAATTTCAGCACTTAACCCGATTAGGGTTTGCTAATTGATTAACCTTCAACTGATGAACCCTTTGGAATTAATTAATCAAATTTGTGGGTCATCAACCAGCATCATTAGCATCAAATTTCCAAATGGTCAACCCTGGTCAACTCTCCCAAACGGTTTGAAACTGTTTAGCTTCAAACGGTTTGATGAAACTGTTTGCTTTCAAACGGTTTTGTTGAAACTGAATGAGCAAGTTTGTTGAAACCGAATGACATAGAATTTCTTCGGGGAAATGTGTCCAAGATGATGTCATAATCATATAACTTCATCCCTGTAGTTCTTAGTACCTATTATTTCATGGAATTACCCATTTTGACCAACAATTAATCAAGAAGATGAAGGAATCAACGAAATCGCAAGATTAATAGTTGAATAACAATGTAAAGGGGTTCAAGTTATATAGCCCGCCTCCAATTGAGCTTCAAAGCTCCAAGATCCACGTATTTAATGGTGTAAGAAGCTTTCTCAACTATCCCAAGTTCGTCCTCAAGCTTTTGAGTGAAAAGGAATGGCTAGGATATAAGATTGCATGGAGAAAAGAAGAAATCCATCATTTATTTTTTATTTCCACCATGAAATCATGGTGAAAGGAGGTCAATGTTATAACCCCAATTTTTGGGTTCAAATAGTGAGAAATGTAATTTCTCATATTAAAGCTAATGGAACAAATAATGATATGTTTTGTTTTGATTAAATGGATTTCATTCACAATAGCCTTGATTGGTTGCTTTGTGGGCTTTATTGGCTATTGGGCCCAATAATCAGGAAATTCAAATGGTAAAAGGATAATTGAATGTTCAAGAAAAGAAATATGTAGAAACCTCTAGAAGGCAAATCCAAAGAGGATTTCGTGCCTCTTGAGTTCCTTGGGAACCAAGGAGTCCAAGGATGCAAAAAGAAAATAATAAAGAAAAGAAAAGATTAAACAAGTAATTCCTTGTGAAGAAAGAAATTGAAAACATTGATGAAATGTGGAAATTAAGTGAAAAGGTGAATAATTGAGTAACCCTTTATGGAAATTCGTATCCCAAAGATTTCTTATGATAAAAGGGATGCCAAAGAAGAAAATAAAAGAGAAATAATGAGAAATCCCCAAAAAGAACTGTTTTAATGAGAAATAAACAAAATAAGGTGAAATAATGCATAATGATGCATCTAGAAGGGTAATAAGTATCCAATGAAGAGAATTTCAAAATAATGAAATATCTTGGGATCCAAGGAGTCCCAATGAAGAGGAAAGAAAGATAAAATACTAAAAAGGCAAAATAAGAGGATAATGTGTTGTTTTATTAATGTATTATGTGGTGTTATTTAAAGGAAAGTATTTTCTAATAAAGGAAAATAGGATTTCGTGGCTAATGGATTAAAATCCAAGTATAAAGAGAAAAGGGAAAGAGTTTTTGAGTTCCTAATTATCCAAAGAGTATATTTATCTTAGGAGATAATGAGGAGAGAGGAGGTTGCTTGTTGTTTAAGGAAAACATGTTTCCTTTTGGGCAAAAGGACTAAGTCCTCGTGGATGCTCTTCTTGGGGTGTGAATGCTCACCCCTATATAAGGTAATAGCCTTGGTTTGAAGGGAGGAAAGAACCCCACGTCCTCCTACTTTCTTCTTCTCCGTTCTCATGCAAACCCTAACCAAGAGGGTATAGCACTATCCTAGGACAACGAGGAGTTTTGGTTGTGGTCCTAATGGAGGAAGGGATCTCCCACAAATATCCCAGTAGGGCCGGCTACCTTTCTCGCTCCTTTATCTACGCGCAACCCTGATCGAAGACCTACAGATCTGCAGTAATACGCAGCAGCCATCGCAGGCTTGGCTTGCTCGGGTATGTCCATCTGGTCCATGGCCAGGTGGTCCTCTATGTGCGGAAGGGAGTTGCGGAGCTAGGGCAACAAGATCCGGCGAGTTTTATGCCTAGGATCGACGGGAAACCACCATGATCGGCTGCAGCATGGCCGCTCTGGACGGCCGCATAGAGTGGGCCTACCCAGCCCAAACCAGTCGCTACGGCCGCGGGCTGAGGGCACTGTGAGGAGCGCAGGGACCGGACGGAGGTAGGCGAAGGTCCGGCATGGCTTCCGAGGTCCAAGAAAGAAGCAGGAGCCGCACCAAGGGCACCTAGGGCGGCTGCTTTGCGCTGGCTCAAGGTTGAAGAAGGGCAATGCGACGTTGGACGAATATGCCCCTCCGCGGGCTAAAGGAGAACCCACTTAACCGGGGGTAAAACCGACTTTTCGTTATATTTTCCAAATCTACAACATCGCATGGACAAAGACACGTGGCACTCCTCCATTGGCCAAGTAAGTAAGATTTTGCTAAAATCATAACTCCTAATTCATAGCTCGGATAAATACAAGTTATATATGAATTTTGATCCTCAGAACGATAGGAACCCAAATAAATTATTATTGAAGCCTTATTCCTTATGAAATTCGAAAAATAATGGAAGATATCAACTTTAGTGTGTTAATTGTTTAAAGAACCCTATGTTGGTATGATTAAAGTGATTAGTAAGGTTTAATTAATGATTAAAGTTGATATTAGCCTGTTAATGGATATTTGGAAGAAAAAGGATGAACTTGGCATATAATTAGTTAGTTTAGAGTTTATATGCTTGAAATTGGAAAGAACATAAAGTTATCATCTTTAGGGTGTTAATTAAGGGAAAACCCTTGGATTGGATGGTAAATAGTCTTAATGACATTATTTAGATAATTCAAGTTGAAATTAACCTGATGTTAATAAAAGTAAGGATAGGATCTAAAAGATGATCATTTTATATAATTGGCTTAATTTAGGGTTTCATGCATGAATATGCATTAATGAGCTTGAAAACCCTAATTTAAGAGAATATGTATTTTAATTGGTTTAATTGTTCAAATCCGTGAATAAATAGGGATATGATGATCCTAAGTCGATCTGGGTATAAAAGACTATTAAATGAATAGTTTGAGCAATTAGGGTTTATATAAATGGAAAAGAGTATTTTAGGGTTTGTTAACCTAAAAGGGATAAAGTTCGAAGAATGGATCTAAGAAACCCTAATGAAGATTAATGAAACTTTAATACGGATTAGAAACCATAGAAATAGAATCCAAGTCAATAAAGTAGATTCTTGATAAAGTGTGTAATAAATAGAGTACATATTCTTTTCAGGAAATATGCGATGATTGAATTACTTGCTTGGATCTGTTGATTGACTTGATTGTATATGCATGAAGTAAATGTTGAATAATCTGCATGACTCATCAAATCAGGTATGTGATTACGCTTATGACTACCCGAGTTAGTTTTCCGATGGATTCTCGGATGTTTAATCGCATTGAATGCAACTAAACTGTTGGATGTTTATTTATTTCATGCAACTATAAAGTGACTATGATTATCACTATAAATGAGTAGATATATAACTGGCTAGATCCGGGTCCACCTCTGTTACTTTGAAAAGGCTAAAAAGGGGTAATCCTAGAGCAAGGTCTAGGTTACCGAGAGTTAGAAATTGGGCTACCTACGTGTAGTGCCATGCGACTCGTTAGCCTGCCATGAGTTAAGGAGTGGGCTACTTACGAGTAGTGCCATGTGACTTAACCCTAGAAACTGGTTCACCTATAGGTGGGACCATGAGGGGTTTAATGGGGATCTACCATAAGGAAGGTAGGATCCAGGTCCACTGCAGGGATAGTACAGAGGATAGGGTACTCATGGATTGCGGATGTTATATTTAAAACGTAATCTTGATTGTTAAATGATTAATTGAATGATTACATGGTTATCATAGTTGTGAGTTTATTGTTTCCCCCACATACCAGCTTCGGCTGACCGACGTTTTGTTTGTCGGCGTTTTAGGTTCAAGCCAAAAGGACAAACAGTAAATCGTCACATCGTGAAATACATGAAGAAGAAAAAAAAATACAAGGAGGATTAGTTAGCGTAGAATCATTAAGTGGATAGAAGTTAGAAATCCAAAATTTCAAAAGGTATGCAAAGTTTATTTTCTTACAGCTTTTCAGTTTAGTATGTTAAAATTTGATAATTATTCTTGGTTAATTGCCGAACCGTTGATTCGGAAGTCATGGGTGCGGCTTCGACCTCTCAGTCTCCCTTAATTGGGGGTTATCGGGAGGTGGGGTCGTAACAGTCAAGAAGCTTACCAACAGGTTGGGGGTCGTCCTCCTATTTCTCCAAGCTCCCTTGGTCGTTTTTTCAATAAAGAAGTGAAAGGGGTTTCGAAATTACCCTTTCAACTCATGGATAAAGGAGCATATATGCATTTTATTAAAAATTCATTTTAGGAGAGAGAAAGTAGGGATTATCTCATCCATTTACTTGCCCCTTTCCCCCTTCCCTTACTTGGTCACGAGGATATATTCTTTGCCTCTTATTCCTCTCAATTATCCATTATTTAAATAAAAGCAAATTAAGCACCTTAAATCATATAATACTGATATCCATAAGCGAGTGGATATTTCTTTTTCTTATAATAATGTGTGTGAGTTATCCACTTCCTTTGGATATTTTCGTGCCTTTTCAAGGCACATGGTCTTCCATTCTCTTCAAAACTCATACCTCACCTTTTGGTTAAAGGGGTATTTAATTAATATATTTATTTTTGCATTAAATTGAAGTAAAGTTCCAATTGTGCTTAAATCTTGATTATTTTGATATCAAGATTCTCTCTCCTCCAAAGAGATACAAATGAGACGTCCCTCTCATTTTATTTGCTCTACATGATGACAAGAAACATTAGGTATTATTTTGAAGTGGTAATTTGCATATTGAACCCTAGGTTTTGGGTAAATTGCATATTACACCAAAACTAGGTTTTAATGCACAAACATTGTTCAACAAGCTCTTTCTTGTTACTCAGGCTACCACAAGCCATACCACTGCATCATTTTCATCCTTATGATCCTTCAACACTTTAGGAACATCCTATCATGCAACATTTGCAATTTAACCCCTCAACTTGGGTAATTTGCACTTTAGTCCTAAACAAGCAAAACAATGTTTCAACATTATTCGAAAAGGACTAAAATTGAAACATAAGTTCCTCTTGAGCCTTAATTACTTTTCAAAAATTAAGAAAAAGCATTGAATTAACTTTATTAAGCAAAACACCTAGGGTTAAGGCATAACCCAGGTCATGGATGTTACAGACTAGATGGGTTAAACATGAGATAATATTAAATAATGATTGGGATCCCAACCCTCTCAAATTATATTGATAGAAATGGATGACATATATGAATCATATGTATATCATTATCTATCTCTCTAAACCACATAAACATACATAACCAACCCTCATACATAAGATTTCCAATTCAATAAATCTCAACCAACCTAGGTCATCTAACTCCCAAAGTTGACTTTAGCAGCAAAGACCTTAACATTGACTTAGTTATGATCTAGCATCCTAAGGAATACACATGATGATCATCATGGAAGGAACTCAAAGTTTGGTTTGCACACCATGATATAACATGTTAGTTAGAACTTGAGTTTTATTAACTTTAAAATGAAATTTTCAAAGGAAAAACATCATGAAGAATCTAGTGGAATGGTAGGAGGCTCTCAACATAATATATTAACCATCAATAGTGAAACTATCTAAGAATAGATATAAAGAAGTAAGCAACAGACTGCTCCAACACCAAACTAATGATCATACGCTAAAAGTGGGGGCGTCATTGTCCTACAAACTGAATTGTTAAGATGAATTCTCATCTTGCCCAAGCGAACGTCGTCATATATCAAACAATAAAGCCATTGTGGTATCTCACCATGTCATCGGAATGGGACACCTATCTTTATGTGCTTTAATAGATTGTCATGTGTGAGGATATGATGCATATTCCCAACTTCTAGAGATCAAGAGGACATATACACATCCATTGATAAATCTTCAAGACCTTTAGAGGTCCTCGCATCCTTCAAGTTAGCTTGGCCTCATCTAATAACTGCTATACTTTTCTTAATATTAAAGTTACAATGGTCTCACTATGATAAATAGACCCCACCACTGTTGCAATTGATGTGGGCATCAGACTAAGTTCTAATAGAAGGGTAACTCTACAAAAGGGTTAAGGTATAAGCTCCCAAAATGAGGCATATATGAACATTGTGCACCACATTGCATGTCACTTTTGAATGACACCCAAAATGGAGCCTACTTAATGAAGTGACCATTTATAGTCATGTAATGTGTGTTGTAGGCTTCTTTACATAGAACATATGAACAATCTCAAATGCCCAACTCTATTTCTATTGGTTGACCAATCAGTGATTATGAAGATTTAGATGAAATATATTGGCCACTTCCTCCAGTGTGGTAGTTAGAAATTCGTCCTAAAAGTGGAATGTGTGACTAATAGGTACCCTAAAACCCCTAATTCAAACATCTTAGTATGTAATGTATATCCAGATCTCATTTATGATGAAGAACATTTAAGTGATAATATAGGGATGTCAGTACCACGAATAGACTTAGAATATAAAATAGTTTGCTTTTTGGACCATTTATCCATTTGTGTGTGTCTTTAAATCATAATTCTTTTGATATTCCATTCTAACTTTATGATAAATATTCTAATATATTAGGTTACACACATTATGAGATAGGATGTAACCTCATATCTTTGATGTCTTTTTTTGGACCATTTATCAATTTTTGTGTGTCTTTAAATCATATTTATTTTGATATTCCACTATGAGGTTACATTTTATAGTTTTGATGTACTAGGTTACACTCATCATGAGATAGGATGTAACCTTATATATTTGACTCTTATAAAGAGTGAACAACACTAATTTTGAAATCAAGGAAGAAATAACTCAATTATATAGTTGTTCTCTACATGGAATATATAACATAAGGAAAATAAAACAGAGAGTAAGATGCCAATATGGTTATAGAAGAAGATAGGTATGAACTAATAGTATTTTTTTACATTTTAATGGATATTTGGACTTAGGTTAGTCCATCGTGTACTGTTTTTAGTGAATCACATTCAAAGTGATATCATCGTAGCAACTATGGTGTTAAGTTAGTGGTATGTAGAGTATTTAATACACATGTAAAATATATTCCATAACTTTTTAGGGAACGGATGTTAGGTTCTGAGGAGTGACTAATATTTTAAATAGGAATTATATTGAATATGTTCTATATTGATTTTTGTATGCATCTTAATAAAATGTTCAACTCTTATATGCACAAGATATATTGTTATATAAGATGGGATAATTACTATGAGTGATTAAGTACGGTCTAAACACAAAAGGAATATGCCCCCTAGAAAATTGGGTGAATACTTGTTGGATGAATGTAATTTAATGGTAAATAATCATTATACAATATTGACCAATGGGTCAACTAAGTATAAAAATAATAATTTGGAGTCCAAAATAAGTATCACACTATAAGAGAGCTTGGTTCGCC
Source organism: Alisma plantago-aquatica (assembly GCA_963693085.1). NCBI lineage: Eukaryota > Viridiplantae > Streptophyta > Magnoliopsida > Alismatales > Alismataceae > Alisma > Alisma plantago-aquatica. Next base: position 1,058,619,962 of record OY856410.1, read on the forward strand.
AAACTTGAGCTAGTTCAATGATCTATGGGATCTAGAGGGGAGGGATATGAGAAATTAAAAACATAAGCAAAATTTCTTATACTTGGAAAATATATCATATGATAACTAAGACACATATTTATAGAGAGACAGGGAGAGAGAGGGAGAGAGATTGGGAAACCACAATTGAAGGCAAGTATTAGAGTGGTTTGGACTTGAAATTTATAAATACACTATTTAAAGAGGTCAAGCTCTAGAATTTTTAAACCTTTGCTACCTCCTTGTATAAATTTCCAATAGCATAAACCAAGAAGACCTCTCATTTCCAATCCAGAGTAACCAGCTTCCTTTTTAGGAAAGGAGCCAATACCATTACCTAAGGGATAAACTGCCATCACCTAGGGTCACTGACCCTATGCATTCCTTTGTCAATGAAGAGACTGAATCAACCTTCATAAATATATAGATAGGGAAAGAGATTAGATACTCATAAGATAATGGTTAGAGATATCTCTCTTACAAGTATCTGCACATTGAAATTGAAATATGCAAGTGATCAAGATCAAATGAGAAATAAGAGGCTCTTTGAGACAAAATGTCAACTATAGCATTTGAGCCATTTGGTTATCTTGAGATGCTCTCACATCACTCTTGTTTATGCTTTACAGTGTCTACTAGACAACAGACTTGATTCGGAAAATTCTAGTTATTCTAGGGGGTTTGGCAGAAACCCAATGAATATATTCCCCCTTTTCATCCCCCTTTAATAGTTTATTGAGCACTCCCTAAAAGTTATAACTATTGTACATAATGGCATATTTCCTTAGGAAATATATGGTCAATGGCTAGTTGTTGAGGTACCTTGGTAGGTCACTTGGGTAAGTTTCTCCCTTCAAATGTTGAGGGACAAAATTACATGAACCTTTTTTTTACCATTACCGAGTTCTCACAAGGGAAAATTGACGCATGCATGTACTTAAAATGTCTTCATAGTCAAGTCGATTGAGTTTCCTTAGGGAAAACTAAACGAAGATAACTAGTTTACTTATTTCTAAATAACAATTAGTTATTCATTCCAATTAATCTTATTATAAGTTTTAGATTAATATAAGACATTTGGTCAATAAAACACACACACATATATATATATATCATTGTGTGTGTATGATTTTTCATACTCTGTAATCTTGGATATTTGTGCTTGACTTTACTAGATTTATCGATTTTTGGGGATTTCAATATGGGGAAATTGGAGAGTGTCTATTCAAGATGAAATAATATGAATTAAAGAATTAGACACACATGAATGAAATGGTGAAGTTGTCATTATATATGGTTAATGTAAGCTATAGATCCAATATTCTCTCTTTTTTCGTAAAGACGAAAAACCTTTCAAAACATATTTGAAACGAGAAAATTGGAATTTCATAACTTTGATTTAAGGGGGCTTTAATGTTTGGAGTTAATAATCCCCCCTCAGTGCATGTTGCCAACCTTGTTGGTTAGCTCTTTAAAAGTAATAGAAATCTTGAAGTTTATGTGTCTTACAAAAAAAATTATTTCATGATTATATAACAATTCAACCCATTCAAAAATATTTTCAGTTTGAAAAGTATTCAATAAATGAATATACTAACATATTTCTTCTCCCCCTTTTGTCATATCAAAAAGTGAGGGTGGGGTAGAAGAGAAAGCTAAAGGGCTTGTTTAAGTAATTAAGATTAAATAGTCCAAATATGAAATTGAACAACCCATGATGTTCTATAAGTCACAATTGAAATATGCAAATACGTGACTCAAACTAAATTTTTCATTCTATAATCAAGGTTCCAGTAATGAAGAACAAAGCAAGATACAAGCACATGAAATAGCACACACAACACAGAGGAAATAGTTCATATAGATTAAATGCCATGAAGCTAATATTCCTTAAACATAAAAATATAAAGCTCACGTAATGCATATACTAAGGATACTAAAGACTAGATCTTGAATTTTAGTTGGGATAATGGTCATTATCATCACCTTCATATCAAGAAGGAGGAGGAATATAAGAAACTTATTCCTCACCATCATACATCATGTACCTCAACATCATCTATAGGGTCACCTTTCTTTCTTTTTTGTCTTCTTCTTCATCATCATTGTCATCGTTATCATCTTCTTACATAACCACCTAATCCTAGGAATAATGCTTAGCCATCTTCCATTTCATGGTCTGGAGTCCACAAGCACCCAGGCTTGCTTATAGGTAGGATCTTAAACCCAATCATTACCAATAAGATCTTCATGAATAGGAAAGGTTGGAATGACCAATGCATGTGAAGGTGGAGTAGCCTCATGTAGATCAAAGATTTTGATATGAAATCAAAAGTAGGAGCAGCACAAGAGATAGGGTAAAACTAATCATATACAAATGAGGCATAATCGTTAGAAGGAGAGAAGGGTTGGTAGGTGCTAAGATATATAGGATAGGTATAGATACAACTCAATTTCATGTTTTTCATCATGTGAGATAGGTCATCATGAATAAGAGAAGTGTCTTGGTGGAGGTATTTGGTGACTTGTTGATAAAAATGTTGTTGATGCATTGTATATACCATCATTTTCTCATTGGGCATTGAAAAATCATCACGACTAGGTGGGGGTTAGGCATGTGAGGTGGTGTCCAGTTAGTATGGGCTAGAGACAAGGCATGGGCAAAAGGAATGGTTGGACTAATACTAGTAAAGGATTTCTTCATAGATGTGGCACTTACCATTTTACACTTCTGATTTGGTTTGTGACAAAGATCGTCATATATGGATTTTTCAATGGCTTGTTGAATATAACCACAAATGATATTGGGATACGATGTGGTGGTTTTGTTGGTGTTTTTAACATAATAATATTATTTCATGTAAGGAATAATGTACTTTAATATTATTGAGACTTATCTAAGATATTATTCTTCATATATTTACTATTGATGTCAAAATCAATATTTACTCACAACTAGTATCTCATAGAAGCCCTAACTACGCACTCGTTACTGCATTAGTGGATTGATTAATTAGTTCATTGGTCGATATATAAATTAGTAGGTCTACTTCTCAACTAGTCAATCTAGTATTCAGTTAATCAGTTGACCAAACAACTAGATACAATATCTAGTAAGGTTTTGAGCAGTTGGACTTATTTCACACCTTATCTTAGACATATACCTAATTTTTTATGTGCTACCTTTTTGATGAAGATCAATATCTATGGATAAAAGATAGATAAGAAAAACACACATCCACATGTGATGCTCATACAGAGATAGGTGATGGTCTTCTTGAGATGCACCAGAAGTACCTCAACACTAGTCATTCAAAAGAAAAAAAAATTGGTGGTGCCTATAGAGAGTTCATAGGTAGTATGAATGGGGGAGGAACCCCTTAGACAAGCCTCGTTTAAAAACACTTGAAATAAACTGAAGGTAGTAGAAACTAAAATCCACTGGTGTCCTTCAATATTTCCTCCATACTCTCCGCCTCCAAATGTTGTAGAAGTTGCATCATTTTGTTTATGTGCCTTCGTGTTAATTTGTGATCATGTAATGGGAGTACAAATCATATGAGTCAATGATATTTTCAATGAGAATTTGTATGTTGTTCTGATGGGAGTTGTGTTTTTTATGGTTTCTCTCTAACCATATATTCCAAATGATGGCAGGAATGAGCATTTCATGGAGTGTATGGTGTGGGTGTCTTGGTTTTTGATAATGAAGAATATTGGTGAGGTTGGTAATAGGTATGGTGATTACGGTTGATGAAGAAGAAATTGTGGATCTATTTGGTGATGGGGCAGTGTATGAAGAGATGTGTAGTGGTTTCTTCTTGTCCAAAGTACATGTACATCTGGATGGTTCAAAGATTCCCCATTTAGATAGGTTTTTTTCAGTTAAAACTTTATCGTGTATAATGAGCCATAAAAAGATTTTGACTTTGAGTGGTCCATTGGTTCTTCAAATATCATTTATAGGGTTATAGTATCCATAGTATGTAAGCAATTTGTATGCTTTGTGCGGTGTGTAAATGGTTCCCCATTTCCATGACACTCTATTGTGTTTGTCAATTTCCAGATAGAGAAGAATGTTAGTAATGTTGTCTATAGGTAAATATGAAGCCAGTGTTCTTTTTAATCCATTATTTCATTCATTACTAAGGAGGGTCAAGGCATTTGTAGGGGGAAGAGTTTGTATATGCTATGTGATGTGTAGAGGCAGGATTGAGGTGTTGAATATTGTTGAAATGGTACCATGGATCAGTCCAGAATTGGATTTTTTGGCAACATGTGGTGGAGTAGATGTTATAACTTTTTGCATGTATTTTTAAATGCAAATAATGGAAAGTTAAGGACATATTAGAAAAGTTTGACCTTTTCTATATCTTGTGCAGATTTAGAATGCAATTTCTCCTTTGAAAAGAGATTTCTTTTATTTTATTATTTCCAATAATCCATTGATATTTATTGACTAAACAAAGAATGGAAAATTCAATAGCAAAAGAATTTCTAAAAGTGATGGACAATGGGTAAGGATTTTTTTTAAAATATATAAAAAATATGTTGAACATAACTAATGGGCATATTTCAATCTCAACTTGCACCCAAAGAAAGTATATACCAAAATAAGAATTCTTGCCAAGTTTGGGTGAGAAAAGGAAATGTTTGATGCCTTAAAATGAATCAATAAAGAATTTTTAAGGGGATGGAAAAGGGTATTTAACTTTTGTATTTTGGCACCGAATCTTTCCCAAAATGAGATTCAATTACTAAAATCCTTTCCTTAAAATGTGGTGTCGATTGGTTAAAGGAAGAGAGAGTAATAAATTAATTAAGTTTTCATAAAGTGGAAGGGATTATGAATCAATATATTAAATGTAACATATTAATCGAATTCCAAAGCAGCGGCTCGTCCCTCTGACGTCACACATCATCTTGACCCTTGGACCACGAAACAAAGGTCAGGAAATTGTCTCCAACCTTCGGCTAAATTAAGAAATAAACCACAATGTTCTCATTCATCCTTTCACACCTTCCTCTCTCTCCAGTTTGTATGAACACCTATAAATATCCCAATGAATTCAGAGGATAATACTAAATCCAATAAATGCTAGTTTCACCTACTTTTGAAAGTTTTTAAGCTTTTCCCCAATTTCCTACCCAAACGATGCCCAAACCCTCAAACTTATGGCTATATAAAGAGGTAGAACCCCCCTATGAGAACACAACACCCTCAATGAGACTCTATGTGACTCCAGAATCTTTTCCCTACCTTCAATTCCTATCCAACCCCCTTGTCCTATCCCTCATTTCATCTATGTACCCACCTAGGGTCCTTCTTCTTGTTCTCCATGTACTAGTCATCACCGGACAACCAAGCATCACCCACAAGTCCGACACGATGCGATGAAAAGAGTAGCACATTTGCTTGTCGCTCGGAAGGCCAGAAGCTCACAGTCAACCACTAGGTTGACTCCCTACTCGTGAAGAAGAAAGCAGCGGAGGTGGAAGATGACCTAGAGAGAAAATTTGGTTCTATCCTCATCTTACTTTTGAGAGGTAAAGGTTGTTCTTGCCTTTTTACATCTTTTTCTTTCCTAGCCATGTGAGTTTGGGCCGATGACAATGCGCAAGCCGATTGGCTCACTCGTGACCCCGCATCGCGCTCCTTTTCTCAATCAGTCGCCTATGTAGAAGGCTTTGATTGGTTCAAAATGATAAAACTTGCAATATTTCTAGAAATTAATTGGTAAGTCCAAACCCAGCATATATATATATATATATAATTTTGATCAAAAAATGAGGAATCCACTAAAATCGGTCCTATCATCTAATTCACATTAAAATTCCAAAAGTACCTAAAGATGAAATCTTTAAAGTAAATTTTTACAGATATATTTAATGTAATTTAATACATATGAACCCTAATTTCATAAGATTAATGAAATTTATGAGTATAAATTGCTCTTAATTGGTAAAATTTGATTAATTGGATAAAAAGGAATATCATGGACTTAATATAGGTTAAATAATTCATATGTTGCCAAAATTAGGGTTTCTTAAGATAAAAAGTCATAAAATATTATAATTAGGGCTTGATAAGCCTAACCCTAATAAACCCTAATTTGACCCCAAAACCCTAATTTAGGGCCCAAGTCAGTCTGAATGGATATTTTGTCAACAAAATAGTAATACTTGGTGTCGTACACTAAATACAGGTTGATTACTTGATTGGTTGCATCTGCTCATATTTGCTTGGAAGTTGAGTTAACTCTGAAGAAAGGTATGTGGTTACACCTATGAATACTTTCCTTATCGACTTCTATGTTTTCCTAAAGTTTCTCGAATAGATTGCAATTAAACTACTTGATTGTTTATTTACTTATTGCATTATATAAAGCCCCTATGAGTATCATCTTATATAAATACAACTTTCTCAAATCCTAAATAGTTATATATGGTAAGTTAGATGAGCATGGGTTTACTTCATTCATTGCATGACTTAGGTTCTCAAGCACGTTCTAAACCAAAACATGATATGGAATTTTCTTCCCAACTTTCTCTTCCATGTAAACCACCCTTATAGTCCAACACAAGGGAATACCAATATGAGTCTGAGGCTTCACATCATATCAATGTTCCTTACCTCTCTAGGATCTTGGGACTCTCTTTCCTTTACCTATATGGTAGGTACTCATATCATCTACACATCTTTATAAGAAGCCTCCTTCTTTATCTCTAGGGTTTGGTCCTTTCAAGGACATCTAGTATACAACGAGCCTTTAGGTATCATGCATACAGTAACTTGACTCATTCACTCAGGGGCAGTCTGGTTTAGAAGAGGTTGAGTCTCCTGTAGATTCACATCTTATCCTTATCTAGATTGCCTTATCCGAAGAGGAAGTCAAACACATGTATTATCAAATATTATTGTCTAAAATTCCAAAACTAAAGTCAAATTCTCAAATATAACTGAGGTAATCATAAACCATACTACCTCATTACTAAACTCCCCATCCATTCCATCTAGTATTCCTATCTCATAATCTAACAGACATTAACCCTCTAGGTTAGAACTAATCCTTTTTTCAGTCTTAATGTCACTTGCTTTCACGTAGATGCATGTCTACCTCCTACTTGTATCTGTTTGGGGACACACTTCCTGTTAGGGTTCCTACCAAAAGGAGTTTAGGCTTTCTAGCCATAACTCAATCTTAGGGTTTACCCCTCTCATAGATCATTTCTCCACTCTTGGGTTGACCCTCCTTAGGTTGAGACACCAATCCTACAAGTTGCACTAAAGAGATTCATACTTTCCTCGTTATATACTCACTTATTTCCCATGCTTTGTATATGTTCAACCTACGTCTGTATCCTGCATTCCTTACTCGACGTACCTACATGCATGGATGAACATCCTTGTATTTTCTCTTTCCTCTCTCCATTGTTTAAGGTTAGGATTTAGGGTTAGGAACCATACCCTAACACCTTTAGGGTTTTGTAAATACTCTAAAATTATGTCCATAACATTTTGTTCACATGCATTTTATTATTTAGTAGAGGATGCCTTAATTCCTAATATCCATAGCCCTAGTACTTAGAAAGAGATAAAGAGAGCAGTTACAGGTACCTAGGGTTTAGTAAGTGAAGGGGGTAGAGAAGTGATGAAAGGAGATGAGAAATCCTAGAGGTATCTTATTTCGAGTGAGATCCTCAGACTTTGGCCTGGCTAGATACACGGGTCTGGGAGTTCTCATGAGCCGACTAGCGGTGCGGAGGAAAATATTGATAACCCATGTATCATGGTCCTTTCTAGACACCATTGTCTTGGAAAGCACTCTAATAATTCCCTTGGGACTCTACAGAACTCTTAATTTTTGAATTATAATAAGAGGTTAAATGGTAAACCAACTCTGATACCAAATTTAACGACCCCATCCCCATGTTATCCCCTATTCATGCAGGCCGAGAGGGCAAGGGCCATTACCTTTATTACAAGATCTAAGGTTTAGCAAATAATGAAAAATAATTAATAAATTTTCACTAAATAGGAATAAGTTTGTACAAGATTAACTTTCCAAAAAGGAATTACATAATATGGTTTTCTAAGTTTTGCAACATGAATAGAAAACTAACTAACTCCTCCAGAGATTACATTAGTGACTTTTTCTTTGAGTGCCTTCTTTTCCTATATATTCATTTTCATCTTATTGGCATAATAGCATATTGTCCTAAAATGGCGTGAAACAAAATCACGGTTAGTATAACGAGTTATATTGGTATGTGGGGGAAACAAAAGATTACATGTATCTAGGTGTAACAACATAATCATAGCAATTATTGTTATAGAATCAATATTATTATTATATTCATAACTTCTCAACTCTTTTACTCAACCTTTGGTATACCCTCTCCTAGAGTTTTGTTGTTGCAGTAGAATTTAGGCTACCTCTCAATTTAGAGCTATGTGCCTTGTTGGTCACCTCTCAATCTGGATTTGGGTGTTATGTAGGTCTTCCCAATCTGGGGCATGACCTCTTATGACCTTCCCCATCTGGGGCCTGGTCTAACCTTCCCAATCTAGGTCCCGATCCTTAGTTATCACCATTACATTAGATTTCTTTCCATTCTCAAAATTTTAGAGTTGGTATGCGGGTTCAAGCAAGTTATAAGAATAATTGTGATAGCCATAGTGACTTTATAGATTGCATGAATTAAATAAAAATGCGAGCATTTAATTTCAAGAATTCATAAAATCCTTAGAAAAAATCGTGAAACTAATGTGATTAGTCATAGGCATAACCACATACCTTGATCAGAAGTACTTGATGTTCAAACAAGAGCAACAAGAGTAACCAAACAAACAACCAAGCAATTGTCCTGAAAGTTAAAGCATAACACCCATGTATCATTATTCCATATGAATTTCGTTACTAAGACTGACTTGGGTCTTAAGTTAAAGATTCATTAGGGTTTTGGCTACCTAAACCCTAATTGTCACTTTTCATGACTTTTGGGTTGACAAACCCTAATCTTATAATTAATTATATTTTTAATCTCAAGGAAACCCTAATTCATCAAATCATGGGTTGTTAAATTCATATTAGTTCCAAGTTGGCCTTTTATCCACAAAAGATCAATCTTATAGTATCAATATTAGTTGAACACATAAGGATCATCAAAACCTAGAACTTAGGCTTCTTATACATTCATCGCATTAAAGTTGCTAACTTTAGGCACTTTTTGAACTAGAAGCAGATCTAGTATTTCTCATAATTTTATTGAGTTCCCTGCATTCTCCTAATCAATTTTCATAAATAAATTGTCTTTACCTGAGTTAACAATAATTAGTTACAATTATATCTAGGTTAACCCCTTTTTGACCAATCAACGAGTGACAAGTTAGAAAACAATATTTTACCTAGGAATTTCCACACTGTTCGCGTGTTGGCCAATTGCTTCTGGCCACTTGGGCTACTCGTGCCACACAAGTTGAAACTCTTAGGGAAGAGGGAAAGACCTTATTACCCTCGACTTCATGGATACAAGTCCTATGCACTCAGGGGTAGCTTCGACAATCTAACCATGACCATCGCCTTCCTCATGATGAGGCTAGAGAAAATGACTGGGCGAGTCAGCAAAACGATTGACTTCGCACCTTTGTCCATCGGAGATTTGTGTGATGATGTAGGGATGATCACATGCTTGAACTTGAGGTGCCCAGGGTTAAAAATAATGAGGCATGTGCTCATCATTCCCTCAGTGAGGAGTGGCCTTCCTCTTATGGTGAGACACCCTAACGGAGAAGAGTGGAAATAAGAGGGAAGTCACAAGAGACAAATCAGAGATGATGGGTGTGTCCCTTACTCCACCACAAATTTGATCACATCCTTGTGGTTGTCGGAGATGGATTGAGATGAGTTCCCGTATGTGGTGGAGCTAGTGCGATAGCAAGGTGGAGGATCGAAGAGACGAGGCATGTGATACTAGGAAGTGTCCAGGGAGGGCACAACCGGCTCTAGGGTGAGATAAGTGAGATACTCATATGTTTTATAGTAGTCGATACCCTAATCTTGGGGTTGGGAACCTACAGCTCAGTCGGGTGAGAGGCTCTGAAAAATCTTGAGGATTTCTTGGTGGCCAAGGCACGAGATGTCATTAATGCGGGGATCACCGAGTTCGGTAAGGTGAGACAAGGCTCTTTGTGAGATTTTAGCTTGGTTAGAACCAGTAGGGAGGGATCTAGTGGGAACAGGGGTTAGCAGTGAGAAAGATCCCACCTTGACCAATGAGTCATTGATTTCAAATTGAAGGGTCAGAAGTCTGTGCGACCATTAAAGGGGCAGAAACCTTGTCTTTCCTAAGTCTGGGCCACATTTTATGTGAAGAAAATTATCATCCAATACTTAACTATTTAACTTCATGGAAGTTTAGAAATTCTAACTCCTTCCTCTTTTATCCAATGGACTCCAAATTTTAAAGGAAAGTCTATAATGACTTTATCTAACCACCGGTAGATATTGAGTCCAAAATTCAAAAAGAAAAGATGTTTTTCTTAACATACAAGTCATCTCCTTATAAGGCACAATTTAAACATTAACTGAATTCTTATATTTCTTATCTTTTCTGTTTTATTTATTTTGGTTGTTCTTTCTACTAAACCATGTGCAAATGAAAAGTGATTAATAGTGGCCATCCATGCCAATTTCTAGAGGATTCTACACAAATCTTGCAAGTACACATTTATTATCTACTTTCCTTTTATTTTTTCTTATTATGGGATTTTATTTTTTCTCTTTGATCCATTATAAAATTAATAAGATAGTACATATCACGAATTCAATCATTCAAGTGAAATTTTCAAAGAAAACCATCCTTTAAAAACAAAGCACACAAATTTCCAAGCATGTCTCTTCTACTAGAATAATTGCATTTCAAGTATATAAAGCACAAGTGAAATTGAGGTTATAACAATTATAGATAGTTAGATTTACTTGCAAGCATTAGTTTTTCATTCCATGTATATCCCTAGAGGAGATTTTGTCTTCAAACTATTATCAAACTCTTTTCCATTCAATGAAAATTTTAATTATTATTGGTTATTTGTTAAACCTTGATCCTAAAATTATGATAGTGGCCCTTGCCCTCTTAGTCCACCTGAAATGGGTTTAAAAGAGGGAGAGGATCGTTACATTTTGTATCAGAGCCTAGGTTTACCATTTAACCTTTACTGATTAATAAATTTTAAAGAATTACATAGAATCCAAGGGAATTATTAGGGCATTTTCTTAAAATGATGGTGTCTAGAAGGGAACACGACCCATGGGGTTGGAAAAAATTTCCTCTACACCGCCAGTCGGCTTACAATGACTCCCAAGCAACCACACATCCTTGCTAGCCAAAATCATAAGATTTTTCCCAAAGTAAAATACCTCTAGGTTTTCTTCTCATCTTGTGATTCGTCCCTTCTCTACTCCCTGCTTCCCTCACAAAACCCTAGGGACCCAATATCCACTTCCTCTACCATTATGAGAACTAGGTTTATGAGTATTAGGGTTAAGGCATCCTAAGATAAATTATAATTATGCATGTAATCAAGAAGTCATGGACATAATTTTATGATGCTTTAATGCCCTAAGACTAAAATTGATATTAATTTATGTGAAATAGAATGGCCTGCACCAAGACTACCTCCATCCCTAATGACACACCTTGGACCACCTAGATGGAAAGCCCTCACACAGGAAGAGGATGTCCTCAAAGAAGTGGAGGAGGTTCATGGAAGGTGAGTCCTCTAAGAAACAGAAGAGGTCAGAGGAGGCCTCCATCGAGAAAGGTAGCGAACTCGATACCATCCCCTTTGGAATCCCAAAACTAGAAGATAGTCTAGATCCTGAGAATGAGCCATGTTAGAAGATGAACTCAAGGTTGAAGGTAACCCTAGTTCTGGTGTCCCAGGGTCTATTGGGCAAGTGGTGATCCAAACCCCTAAGATGCTCTGGCTGGAACAATGAAAGAATCTCACTAAGTCCATTAGTGCTATATCCCTCAAAGACATCACCAGAGACGAGAATTGTGAACCCGTACTTGTTTGCCCTCATCTCAGAGCGACCATCCTTGACTTCATGAAGCAGAACATAGAGAATTTTTGGGGTGTGAACAAGATGGAAGTTGTCAACAAGGAAGATGTCTAGCTCTTAGTTGTAGTGAATGGATTCCACATCCTAGAGTTTTCAACCCAATAAGAAGGTCCTCTTTTCCGCTCATCTTCTTAAAGGAGTAGCAAAGCTATGACGGGAAAACAATATTACCAACTGAGATATGACTAAGGAGTTGATGGCTTGGGTGGATTTATACACCATCTTCTCTACAAGGTTTATCCCTAGCTCTACCAATAAGGAAAAGGAGAAGTAGTTCATGCTCCTCTATCAGAACATTATGATGGTGGTGGACTATGTTAAAAAGTTTGTCTCCTAGAGTGCCTTGCCTACATGTTGACTGAGGAATGATGAGTGGAGCACTTTGTTGAGTGCTCGCACCCCCTATTGAAACCCCATGTAATGGCTAATAAACCTCTAAATTATATCGAGACCCTCAGCTTCACCTTAGACATGGAAAAGACCATCATGCCTATTCAGAACCCACCCAAAGGATATATGGGTTTCACTTAAGGTGTTTCTGCCTCTGAGAAATGATAACAGAAGGCCAAAGGGTCGAAACAAGGGCAAGGATAGAAATAGAGGAAAGGGAAGGCCCCTTCATGAGAACTGTCACCCTAATTTTCACACCTGTGGGAAGAAGCACCCTGGAAGCTGCTATCCCATGAAGAAGGTGTGCTATTGTTTTCAATAAGAAGGACACATCCAATCCAACTATCCTCTCCCTAATCCTCAAGGTTTAGGCCCAGTGGCGGCTCAACCAGTGGTTGCACCACCACAAGGGGAAGCTCTAGTTGTTGGAGAGTGTCAACATGTTTGAGTCTTCACCATTGATAATGAGTAGGATCAAGCCAATGACAACTGACTCATAGAAGGTAACCATCCCTAAAAAACTTTGTTTTATATCCTTTACCATGAAATGTATACTAGTTTTTGTAATACCCCTAACCTTTCTTTATGGTTGAACATGCTTTCTTACCTTAATTAAGTGCTTAAAACCTTCATCAAACAATAATACATGCTTTGATATCATGTTACAGTGCTATGCTTCAAGTTTGGTCTAGGTTGGACATTGTTTGAGCAAGTTTTGCAATATATGTGCTTCTGAGGGCTTTTATGCAATTTTTTCATATCTAAGGCTTTCTTATAATTTGTCACATGTATTTTGTGCTTAATAGTTTTCACATCATGTTTGATATAGTTATACCTTTGGCCACCTAGTTGCACCATTGGATAAGAGGTGTTACCTAACCTAGGGTTGAGACTAGGGTTTCCTCGCGTAAATGCCCTAACTCGATGGTTTCCTTTGGATGTTGGGATATAATGGTCCACCTTGAGGTTGTGGGATCTGATGCTAGTAAATTGGTGCTCAAGACTAGATTTTTCTCTTTAGGCACCAAGGTCAATGGTTCTCTAAGTGAGGTACACCAACTGATGGAGACCTAGGGTTTGCTTTTGTGGCCAAGTGATCGCATGATCTGATGGGGTACATGGTGTTGGAGGTTGATGCTTCTCCTGGGGGTTGACATCTAATGGTTCCCCTAGTTTTAATATTTGATGGTTGAACTAGTTTTGCATACACTTGAGGCTTTGACCATGGGACACATGGCATGCTTGCCTTGGCACCTCTACCTTCCTTCCTCTCTCACCCCAAGCTTTATATACCTCTCTCCTTCCACCCAAATGAACCCTTTACACACCCTCTTCTTCTTGTTGTTGCTTGAAGGTTCGTCCCTCTTGATTGGTGTAGGAGAAGGAGATCTAGAGGAGGAATCCTGGTCGAGCTTGCTTGCGTGTGCACCTAGGGTTTGGATCTATCCTCCCATGAAGCTTTTGGAGAAAGCTTCCTTACCTTGTTTCTTGACCTAAGCAAGTAAGATTGTCTCCCTTTATTTCTTTTCCTTTTAGCCCTCCTTTCCTCTCTCTTTTTTCTTGGTCAAATCCATGGTTCCCATGGTGGAAGCTTGTGGATGTGGTTGAAGACACCTTCTTTCTTCTTCTTTGACCTAGGGTTTCCTTGTTCTTGGAGAAGGACCTAGCTTGGACGTGTGGAGTGCTCAAGATAGGGTTTCTTCCCTCTTTCATCCAAAGATGGATTGGGTTTTTCTACCCCTCTTTCATCTCTAGAGGTTATCACCTCAAATCATGCATAAAGCACTGGCCAGGTCATCAAACCCAATCACATAACCCCTACATATACAACATCACATTATGCCTCAACATTGCTCATACTCACCATCCTATATAATATAGGATTTACCATAGCATTCACATAGATATGTCATTCAAGTCCGTGTCACCTGCAAGGTTAGTGGTAAACATGAGAGAGAAAACATCATAGCATGATGACCACTTCAAAAGAGGGAAGAAAACCCATCACATGTCCCAACAATTAGAGTTAGGGTTTCATTATATATCTAATTAGGGTTTTATAGTTATATTCAATCACCAAACCCCAAGTACACCATGTAATGTACTGGATTTTGGCTTAATTTTGAGGAAGAAATGTTCCTTTATGGTGTGTAGGATGTGATGAAGTGAACTTTTGGAATTTTGAACATATAGTGACAATTGAGTTCATTATTTTGGTTTATACCAAGGGTTCCAAGAATTTGGAATAAGATGGATGTTGAAAGTCTTTTGTTGTTAATATTATGTATTTTCCCCTAAGTATGTGCCATTTTTAGGTATTTATTTTATGGGTCATGCGATTATATTTTGTCACTAAAATTTAATAGAATGTCTCTTAAGGGGTAGAAAAACTATGGTCAAAATTTGGTGGCAATTGGAGTACCCTAGAGGGAGTTATGGAGGTTTGAAATTTGGGAAGTAATGTGTATATTTGATGATTTTTGGACCTAAGTGTTGATCATTTGATGTGTCACGACCCCCCTTTTTGCCTTTGTTGTGAGAGGCCACAGATTGTCTACATGGGACTTCTACCACCCATGGATCTATTAGATCATACGGTTTAAAGATCTTCCCCTACCCAAAGTCTTGATCAGATCGTGGGTGCGAGACCATGCTCATCCACCCCCCCTATGACACTAGTTGTGGGTGAAGAATGAAACTAACCGTGGAACTGGAATCCTCTACTAAAAATGGACCCAATGACCCCTTGTAACATGTCGGTGAATAAGAAATCAGAGAGAGTGAGTCCACCCTTCTATTGTCTTCTCCACCGCAAAATGTAGGTGGCACGGAGGAGGAGTAGTGGGAGATACTGGATAGAAAGGAGGAAGAAAAGAGGGGTAAAAGCAAGTTTTAGTTGAGGATATCTCGTCCTATTCGTAGTTGTGGATTGTCGGGGTGGTTTCAGTGGTCGGTTTAGTGGATCTCATTGGAGAAGAAGCCTGACTTCAGAGGCTATGTGAAGTTCATCCATTTGAAAATGGAGGCCTATTTTGAGTTCATGGGTGTAGATCAAAGCTTTATAGCTTATCTCCTTACTTCTAAGGCTCAGAGGGGATTCACCTCTTCTGCTCCGCCATAGTAGAGCCTCATGGTAGCAAGCTTATGGGTGGAATGGTGTGGATCTGAGGGTGAGCAATGGAGGAACCATGGAGGTCATGGAGGGAACCTCAAAGCTGTTGGCTTTATGAGGAGCTCATGAGGAAGACCTTGAGGTAGAGGATTCTTCATCATGGTCTGATCCAGTGGTGGCACCCTACTAAGTAGAAACATGAAGTCTACATTACACGAGAAAGTGAGAAAGAGAAGAGGGTGAACCAGGTCCAATCGCCTGAACCGGCCATCTCACCTCAAGCAAGTGAACCACAAACCAGCAGAGGACCGAGCAGCTCAACCGAGGAGTTGCGCCTCCTCAGAACCATGTGGCGGGTCCTGAGTGGTCGAAAAAGGTAAATGTCTCAGTAAATATGACATTCTTCAATAATTCATAGAAATCAATATGATTATCAAAAAATTACAAACAAGGCACCAAAATGTTCAAAAAAATGAGTAGAACAACATGGAACCATTATATCAATATTTTAATGCACTAATATCAATGATATCATGTAAGTTGTGAAAATGTTTGTTTATGGATAATAAATATCAAGCAATGGTCTAAAATTGTGATAAAATGTCAGTGAATCCATAATCATGTTTATATTGCATCTGATGTCAGTGATTATAATGTTGGTGAATAAAATCATGTAATTTTCTTAATGAGGCTAATTAGGGCTAATAACCCTAATTAATGTGCAATAAATACAAATATGCTCAAGAAACCCTGGAAATTACTGAGTAAGTTCATATCAGTGTATGGAACCTCATATTTAATTATGCGGTCATAATTATGGATATAAATAATGTTACATGTTAAATGATCCTAAAATGATGAGAAAACCCTAACAATAATAATACATGTAACCTAGTGTTAATACGTGCACAAAATTGAATGTAATCAAATAATCAAATTATGTATCTTAACCTGAAATCCAAGACTAGTGACATAATACCAGTAACCTAATTCCAAGAAGATAAGACAAGTAATGATGCACATATCCTAATGAACTAAGCAAACCATAATGAATCATAACTAGGGTTGAGATGATGAGAACGTGATGGTGATATGTATGATCTTATCTTAATCAGGTTCAAAAGAATGTGGTTTAGGTTATATGTGATCAAGGTATACCATTACCGATTACTTAGATTATTATATAGTATGCTTGCATTATATGTGTAGTAAACACTTGGCATGTGATATTGGATGAATTGATTGTTCTTGTATGATATCTTGCTTGATTTTGTATACTAATTGCTATGAACATATGAAACATAATATATTTGTTCCATTCTATCTAAGCACTTCAACTCTTTGGTAGTCAAGTTCTAGAAAATAAAGTACTTCAATTCTTTGGTAGTCAAGTACTTGAAAGTGATCCAACTCTTTGGTATTTGGACCACATTATGAAATCATCCAACTCTTTGGTAGGCGATCATAAAGGTCTTAATGCATTCAACTCTTTTGTAGTAAATGCATGGATGATATAATGGAAAATGTGCCTAATATATGTGTTCTCTTTTGGTAAAAAATATCTTTAATTGTGCAAGCATATGCTTTTTCTTAGATTTGTTTATTATTGCCAAGTTATAGTTTTATCTTATTGCCAAGCTTAGTAATCAAAGGTATATAAAAAGACACATAGGCATACTCAGTACAATATTCTTGAATATTGTGCTGATGTGTACCACATGTAATCTTTTGTTTAGGTATGTGGACATGTGATCTTGAAGAACCATGATAGTTGAGAGTTGTGTGGCGAGCTGATGTTTAGGTGGACCTGTTGTCTTAAGATCCTATTTTTTAGTGGTAGTACATGTATATGTAAAGTTTGTTGTTCAATACGTAATATCAAATGTTGTAACAATTCATTATGTAGTTATATGTTGAATGGTGAACATTTGATGTATGGTTTTATTATTTTTCTTGTGCATGTGCTACTGTTGTTTCCTTATGACTTCCTCTGATTTTCTTCCTATTAGCCTAGTGTGTGGTGTTTAAATTGGGATTCACGCTGAGGTGAGGGTTTCAATTTGGACATCACACATTAGATTAAGTTTTAGAAAATTCAGGGACATCACACACCACTTCCCACTTTCTTGGAGCACATTGGGTTAAGCCTCATTACTTGGTTATAATTAGATCATTTTCTCATAAGCACTAAGTATTAGATCATTCATATGTATACATGTACACGTACCACTATGTTGTACATAGATAGAAACCATGCACCATTTACGTATATCAACCATCCATCACATGTGTGTGTCATGACCAACCATGACACACAAGTCTCAACCACCCTCAAGCAAGGTGTCTCGACCACCACATAGGTTATGGTTTCGACCACCCTCAAAACACTCATATCAACCTCACACACCTACACATGGTTGTGACTGCGACGCACTGTCACCCTAGTAGTAACCGGGATGCACCATCATCCTAGTCGTGACAGCAATGCACCACATCAAGGTGTCCCGACCACAAGCAAGACAAGCATCTTAACCATGAAAACAACACCAAACAACATCTCATCCAGCATGAAATAGGTGTCGCAACTATGCACAAAGAAACATCTCGACCCAACAGTGAAACGTTGTATCTCAGCTGCAACATGGGAAGGCATCATGACCACTACACTACATGGTCACGACTAAAACCAAGAGTAATGTCTCAACCGCAATAGGACCTGTCTCGACTGCCCATCACAGTAGATGTTAGGAATAACACCAGACATGCATCTCATCCAAA
Source organism: Alisma plantago-aquatica (assembly GCA_963693085.1). Classification (NCBI taxonomy): domain Eukaryota; kingdom Viridiplantae; phylum Streptophyta; class Magnoliopsida; order Alismatales; family Alismataceae; genus Alisma; species Alisma plantago-aquatica. Next base: position 1,058,638,388 of record OY856410.1, read on the forward strand.
CTAAAGGCAACATCTCACCCATCAAATGAGAATAAGGGTGTCGACCAAAAAACCCATGCATCTCAACCCAAAGACAAACCAAGTGTAGCACCCCAAAACCAAGCAAAAGGGTTACAACCACCAAGGCCAAGCCACCTAGCAACACTTAACTATTATCAAACAGAGGTCAACTTTGATCAAAACAAAAGCAAAACTTGGCCAAAACACGAGATGATCATCAAGGAAACCACTATCAACTAGGGGGGGACTCCACATAAAATGATCATCAAAACCCTAAAGCATGCACCATGAGGAACACCATGGAAAACCTCATGTAAAAGAGAGATAAAACATGTTTACCACCTCCAAAACAGGACCTAAACTTCATGATACACTAAGGTACACTAGCATCATGCATGTGACTAAAACTCCAAGATCGAAAGATAAGAGGAAGCCATCTATCTTATTATCATCTCAAAATTGGGTACCGCAAATTAGGGTTTTGGGTTCTAAGCAAACCAAGAACGGTAACCACCATCATCCAAGTTCTAGAGCATGGTATCATTTACTACCATATTAGGGTACATTTTAGAGAGAGAAACAACATCATGCATGCAAAGAAAAGTGCTATAATACAGAGGTTAGAGAGTTATATAACCCTGCCTTAAGGAAGATCAACTCCAAGGATCACAAGCTCCAAGCACATGATCACCAAGGGTGATGAAGCTCCACCAAAGTCTCCACTCTCAGACACAAGATCACCTCAAGAAGAAGAAGATACCAAGGTCAAGGATAACCCAAGAAAAGAGGGCAAGAAGCTCTAGGTCGAACCAAAAGAAGGGAGAAGGAGAGAAGGAAACTTCCTCACACTTGGGTCCACCTTGTCAAAACATGGCCTATGACCCTTGTGATGAGGAGTTTCTCTCCAAAATGACCACCATGGAGGATCCATGGTCTACGTCTAAGTAAAGAGAAGAAGATAGAGGAGGAGGTCCAAAGAAAATGTCACCAAGGAAAGGCAAACACTTACCAAGGTTGAAGATGAGCATGAGTTGCCACATGAAAGAGGTTCGATCATCATAGCTCTAAGGATCAACTCTCCTTGCTCCACCAAGATCCAAGGATGAGCAAGCAAGGAAGTAGAAGGATAAGAGATAAAGGGTCACTTCCATGGAGAGAAGAGGGTTTATATAGCAAAGGAGGAGGGAAGTAGGGTGAGGGTGATGTGTTAACACTTAAAGACACCAAAGGAACACTTTTCCACCCAAGAAACCAACATGCAACCACTTAAACCTTGCATGAAATAGACAGTGCTACAACCTAGGTGGGGTCTCGACCACTTGGGTCACCACAAACTTGGTTTTGGTCGCAACACCTCAAAGAGGTTGAAACAAGACCACCTAGTTGAAAGAAAAGGTCACTATGCACACTAGGTCGAGCACTCCATAAAAGGACAAATTGTCCCAACCCAAACACTCTCAAACCATCATGGTCGAGACAAGGCACACCCAAGGAAGGTGTATTGACTGATACACATCCAAAGCACCCACATTGGTCAAGACAAGGATCGAGACAAACCAACAAAGCACACATGGGTGGAAACCAATCAAACCCTAATCACCTCTAGTGATGTCGCCACTTATCTAAGGCTCAAACAAGGTGACCCAAAGCACCACACTATCTCTCATGAAGCCAAGAGAGAGAAGGAACACTCTAGAGGTGACGAATTGCAAGAAAATCCTCTCAAATGGGTAAATTGCAATTTGACCCAAAATAAGCACAAAAACCACAAACATCATCCAAACAAGCTCAAACTGGAAACTAAAGCTTTCCACAAGCTCTAAACACATTTAAAACGATTATACAAAGACTCTAATCACTTAATAAATCCAAAACAAATAGGGTTAGCTAGAAAACCAAGTCAGGGGTCTTACAAGCCATAAACCTCTAACAAGGATTTTGACACCAAAATCCCAAGCTAAAATAGACGGGTACTTCCTACTCATCTCATCCTCAAGCTCCCACATCCACAACTAATAGGAAAATAACAACTACCGATCACCTCTTGGGTTATTAAGAGAGTGCATAGCACTCGGGTCAATCAAAACAAATATCAAGTAGATGCAGACATATCATAGTGAAATAACTTATGTCTCTACTCGCGGGTTGACCTCTCTCTGACTGACTCATGGTGTAGAATCTAGATGTCGCTTGTTTTCATCATCGTTCCCCATTAGCCTATCCTGAGGAGCCAACCTATGATTCTTTTCCACATCCTCTACCATTTTTGATGTATTTTTGTCTCTGTGAGCCTTGTTGGCTCTACCTCAGTTGTTAGGTCACCTCATCACCCTTCACTAGATACTCTCATCTTAGATTTCCTACCTGCCCACACTTATGGCAAGTCCTGGTCTCGTACTATGGTCTATACGGCCCTGTTACTAACACAGATGTTGTGATGTGGGGTCTGTAGGTGGAAAACTACAACCTCTGTCCTTACTCGGTGACCACTGTGTTTGGCTTGTTGCTCTTTGATTTAACATAGGTGATGAGAACCTAGGCTCCTTAAAGCCACCTAACGAGTGTTCTTGGTACTGAGAAGACCTCTTCTTGGCACCCTTCTCACACTTCTCAACTATTGATCTTTCTATTCTCCTAACTTACTCCACAAACATGGCAAAATACTCTTTGTTCCCTAAGGGTGATCCTGGCTTCGTCACCTCCGTACTCAACCCCTTCTCAAAATGTCTAATTCTCTCCTGATCTGTAGCGGTCGTGTGAGGATAAAACCTTAACAAATCCATAAACTTCACTTCATACTCATTGATTGACATGGATCCCTAACAGATCCTCTCAAATTGGCAGATCTCTCATCCAGGTACGTCTGAGGAAAGTACTGATTGACAAACTCACATCAGAACTCCTCCCAACCAACAGCAACATCAGGCATGTTTTCCTCTTCCACCAATGGTCAGCACTCCCCTTCAAAAGGTATATTTCATGCTTCACTTTATTAGCCTCAGGGATGCTAAGGATCTTGAAGGCCTTCTCCAACTCTATCAATCGAAGATCTGCATCTGTTGGATCTGTTGTACCAGCATACTCCACCACCCCTACTCACCTCAGTCGCTCAAAGGTCTCCCTGAGACCAAATATTCCACATTGGGGACTACTACTCTCATTTTAGGAACATGCATTCTATCTGTGATATGTATAATCATGGCCATAAACTGTCCAAACATTAGAACTATAAATGGATATTCACAATCCACACATTCAATTCACATTCGAATATGAAAATAAAGAAAATATTCATATTTTGAGTCATTCGGATTGGATACAGATATCAGATATGATATTCTAATATTTTTAGATCAGATATTGGATATAGTACTATCCGCTCCAAAAAAATATCTAAATATGATGGATACATGAGTGTAAAATATAAAAATTACAAAACCAAGTTTACTACATATTATTACCGTGTTCTTGTGTGTTGTTGTGAGTCGTCCCAGTACCGTGTGACCGAGATGAGTCAAGCCACATTACTTGTTTATTCTAGAAAAAACTAAACTAACCCTAGGTATATAAAACAAGGAGCAGACAACCCACTCCCGATCCCTGAACTCCATGACCTCATGTACACAATAAACTCTTGCGGTGGCCATTGGAGATGGATGGGTTTTTCTCATTTAGCTCCTAATGGCTAGTGATTAGTGGAGATCGGAGGGCCTAGTTTCAACCAACAATGAACAAAGATCAGTTATTGTTTCTCTTACGTAGCTTCAGTCAGTGGCAAGCAAAGATGAAAAATACCCTCTTTTACAACTATAGCTTTTAACCACTAGCAGCATGGAGCTTACCCGATGTAAAGAGTTCTGGTACATTGACCGATACCATATATAGAGGAGCTTTGTCTGTGAAGAAAAAGCTTCACTGGAGACACAAAAGTCCTCTTCCTACACTGCTTGATTCTGTAGTAGCCACAAGTGTCTTCCCCTCTTCAACAACTGGGGTTCACAAAGGTTAGGAGACTTTTGGGGAGACCTCGAGTCGGCTGGGGATTCACGTAAGGCTTTCTATGATCTTTATTGTGCATCTCCACCAGAGTTGGAACCAAAAATTTCCTCTTCCCCTACTTTCCACATAATTCATTTAGTACCAAATCTACTCGATTTTTCTTTTATTTCTAGATGGTGGTTTCTAGGAATTATCGTCGGATCACTCAATCACGGCTTTGTTAGTTGTTTGTGGTCAAAGAAATGCAAAATGTAAATAGAAGATGAGGAGCCAGCCATTTGGGGTTTGATGGTTTTATGTATGTTATCTTTTGTTGTGAATGTACCTACTCTGTTGGAGAAGACATGTATGATGGTGTGTATCATCTGATTCCATTGCTAATATTCAGACACTCATATAAACTAGTAAGGAATGGTTTGCAATTTCTATTATGTGTGTGTTATTCCCAAAATGTAATCCTTTGTTGTTGATGGTCCGCAAGTCTAGTGCTTGTTTCATGGTTATTCTAGTCGTTTGATTTGTAAGCAGTTTGTTCTCATTGTATGTATCAATTCATCCTTGAATAATCATAGGCTTGCAACAATCTTAAAGCAAGAGAAAAAATTATTAATGTATCAAAAAATTTATCGATGCACTTAATGCTTATATGTATCCAGTTAGTATATAAGTATATAATTTTTTAATTAAAAAAGATAGTCTAACCAACAGTTAACATCGGTTCACTAAAAAATCCCTCAATTATGATGTTGTATGGGACGAATTTTTGAATTTAGATAATATTTGAATTCAAATGTTCAAACTTGGATTCAAATTCGGTTACCATTTTTCTAGATTCATCAGATATCTAATTAAATATCATATATATTAGAAAAAAAAATCAGATTCAGATTTCAGATATATAGGTATTCGACTCAAATTCAATCCGTTTACGGGTCTTACAAACATGGACCAAAAAATAGGATTGGCCACCACTGCATGGTCTATCTGGGTATATCAGGCACCCTCTCCTCAACAATCTGCCTCCTTGCACCTCCACTTGGTGTAGAAACACTACTCTGACCAGTAATGTTTTCTTTGTGTTCTCCAACCATCTTTTCTACTCTTCTTCTTATGTATAAGAAAAAGTCACTATAAGATAGACTGGAGGACACTAGAACATATACAAACCCTAGTCCTAGGTCCTTATAGACTAAGAAAATCTAAAGCTTTGATACCAACCAAACTGTGACACCCTAACGTGCAACAAATGAGATAACCAAAACCAAAGCGTGAAAACAACACTAATCATGTGGATTACCAGAAAACACAGGAAATTAAAATCGATTTGCAAAAGCACCATAAGCTGAAACTCATTACATATCAGTCCATAACAGGACACCTGTACCACATAGCATATATCACAGGGTGCTTACCTCATTGTTCTCAAACATTCTTTTCATTGACCTGTTACATGAGATACATGTTTCCGCATATATACATGTACATCTGTCATAACTATACAGCAAAAGGCACACATGCCAAGAACCTCGTATCAGTAACATGACTACAAAACATATTGAAAACACCCCCAAGGACCTGAGTGTATAGGGATGATTCTAGGACTCTAACATCAAAAGACTAGTAGCACATCCAACCTTATCAGTTGTTGTTCTTGTTGCTGCTCTTCCTCAGTTGCACGATCTCCACCACATTGTGCAGACCGCCTAAAAGATGTAGAAACCCATGAGGTGAGACTAAATGCCCCAATAAGAGATATAACTCTCTGCTAACGACTATTAAAGCATAGATAACTAAGTAGGTTTACAAAAGTACCTAGCAAGTTGAGAAGATTCCGTTTAAATGATATGTATCCAACAGATCAAGTAGATTAAGAAAAACTAGGCAGTTACCACTGAGCAGTAGAACAATTAATATTCTAAGAAGGAATATGAAGAACATGTATATTCTCTATCAATAAAATAATACAAAAGCAAGGCAAGGCTTCATCCAATGTTATTCACATTTGTCCCTATGCAATTACACTAATTGCATGTATTAGGTATTTTATTATGCACAGAGGATATGAGGGGTATACCACTCATACTCCAACTGACCACTGCTAAGTCAAAATCAATGTCATACAAGGTCAATGGAAGAGATGGAATGCACGATCTATCTAGCACATCTTGGTCAGCGCAAGAGAAAATAGTGTAGAGACATGTCAAGTCTAACTGTAAAACAACCTAGCCTACCTTGGTATGTAGGCACATCGTTAGTGAAACTGAGCTACGACCCGCAGTCGCACTCCTTCCAGAGTATAGCCCACAGCCAATCCTGTGAAAGTATCATAAGTATACGTTGAGTCACAACACTGAGATACGGCCCACAGCCGCACTTCTTCTAGGGTATGGCCCTCAGCCAATCATGTGAATGCATATACTCAATAATATATGACTCTGAGCTTCCACTAAGGGGAAAACCTATTTCACCATCTAACACTAAGATTGACACTAGAATGGATCTATGGCATAGGGAAACTACATAATTAAGGTTCCACTTGATTAGTTATACCAATTAAGTGTCTTTTAGCATCAATCGAGTTACAACGTAAAAATCCAAAACAAACTCTACAAGAATAAGAGCATAGTACAAATTTAGAAGATATAAAATGTCTAAGGTGTGAACTTGTCACATCAGCACATAGCACTGTAGCACTTCCATTCACAAAGCCACCATCACTGTCGCATAGCCATACAAGGCTACAACCAATGTCACATCAGTGTGGGATCTCAATCCCTTAATCACATCTCTAGAGGTTATCACCTTAAACCATGCATGAAACATCGACTAGGTCACCAGACCCAATCACATAACCCATGCATATACAACATCACATTATGCCTCAACATTGCTCATAATCACCATCCTATATAATATAGTATTTACCATAGCATTCACATAGCTATGTCATTCAAGTCCATATCACCTGCAAGGTTAGTGATTCATAAATAGGAGAGAGAAAACATAAATAGGAGAGAGAAAACATCATAGCATGATGACAACTTTAAGAGAGGGAAGCAAACATCACATGTCCCAACAATTAGGGTTAGGGTTTCATTGTTATCCGATTAGGGTTTTATAGTTATATTCAATCACCAAACCCTAGGTACACCACTTTCCACTTTCTTGGAGCACATTGGGTTAAGCCTCATTACATGATTATGATTAGATCATTATCTCAGCAACACTAAGTATTACATCATTCATATGTATACATGTACACATCCCACTATGCCATACATAGACAGCAACCATGCACCATGTATGTATATTAACCATCCATCACTTGTGTGTGTGTGTCACGACCAAGCATCACACACAAGTCTCAACCACCCTCAAGAAAGGTGTCTCGACCACCACATAGGTTAGGGTTTCAAACACACTTAAAACACTCATATTGACCTACACACCTACATATGGTCATGGCCACGATGCACTATCACTCTGGTTGTGACCGTGAGGCACCATCACCCTGGTCGCAACTGTGACGCACCACAGCAGGGTGTCCCGACCATAAGCAAGACAAGCATCTTGATCACAAAAACAACACCAAACAACGTCTCATCCAATATGAAATAGGCATCATGACTATGCACAAAGCAACACTTTGACCCAACAACATAACATTATGTCTCGATCGCAACATCGGTAGGCGTCACAACCACTATACTACATGGTCGTGACCAAAATCAAGAGTAACATCTCACTGCAACATGAGTTGGCTAGACTGTCCATCACAATACATGTTACAACCAACACAAGACATGTATCTCATCCAAACTAAAGGCAATGTCTCATCCATCAAACTAGAACAAGTTTGTCAACCAAAACAACCCATGTGTCTCAACCCAAATACAAACCAAGTGTAGCGCCCCAAAACCAAGCAAAAGGGTTATGACCACCAAGGTCAAGCCACCTAGCAACACTTAACCATTATCAAATAGAGGTGAACTTTGATCAAAACAAAAGCAAAACCCAGCAAAAGCATGAGATGATCATCAAGGAAAACCATTGTCAACTAGGGGGAAAACTCCACATAAAACGATCACCAAAACCCTAAAGCATACACCGTGAGGAACACCATGGAAAACCTTATGTAAAAGAGGGATAAAACGCATTTACCCCTCCAAAACATGACCTAAACTTCATGATACACTAAGGTACACTAGCATCATGCATGTGACTAAAACTCTAAGATCAAAAGATAAGAGAAAGCCATCTATCTTGTTATCATCTAAAAATCGGGTACCACAAATTAGGGTTTAGGCTTTTATAAAAACCAAGCATGGTAACCACCATCATCCAAGTTCTAGAGCATGGTATCATTTACTATCATATTAGGGTAAGTTTTAGAGAGAGAAGCATCAACACATACGAAGAAAAGTGCTATAATAGAGAGGTTAGAGAGTTATATAACCCTGCCTTAAGGAAGATCAACTCCAAGGACACAAGCTCCAAGCACACGATCACCAAGGGTGATGAAGCTCCACCAAAGGCTCCACTCTCAACCACAAGATCACATCAAGAAGAAGAAGATACCAAGGTCAAGGATAACCCAAGAAAAGAGGACAAGAAGCTCTAGGACGAACCAAAAGAAGAAGGGAGAAGGAGAGAAGAAAACTTCCTCACACTTGGGTCCACCTTGTCAAAACATGGCCTATGACCCTTGTGATGAGGAGTTTCTCTACAAAACGGCCACCATGGAGTAACCATGTTCTAAGGCTGAGAAAAAATAAGAAGATAGGGGAGGAGGTCCAAAGAAAACATCACCAAGAAAAGACAAACACTTACTAAGGTTGAAGATGAGCAAGAGTCACCACATGCAAGAGGTCCGATCACAACAGCTCCAAGGATCAACTCTCCTTAATCCATCAAGCTCCAAGGATGAGCAAGAAAGGAAGGAGAAAGATAAGGGCCGAAAAAGGTCACTTGCATGGATAGAAGAGAGTTTATATAGAAAAGGAGGAGGGAAGTGGGTTAGGGATGATGTCTCAACACTTAAAGACACTAAAGGAACACTTGTCCATCCAAGAAACAACCATGAAACCACTTAAACCTTGCATGCATGAGATGGTGATACAACCTAGGTTGGGTCTCAACCACTTGGGTCACCACCACATTGGTTTTAGTCGCAACACCTCAAAGAGGTCAAAACAAAACCATCTAGTTGAGACAAAAGGTCACCATGCACACTAGGTCGAGACACTCCACAAAAGGACAAATTGTCTTGACCCAAACCACCTCAAACCATCATGGTCGAGACAAGGCACACCCAAGGAAGGTGTCTCGACCAAGACACACCCAAATCACCCACAAATGTCGAGACAAGGGTCGAGACAAACCAACTAAGCACACATGGGTTGAAACCAAGCAAACCCTAGAAACCCTAATCACCTCTAGTGATGTCACCACTCATCCAAGGCTCAAACAAGGCACCCCAAAGCACCAAACTCTCTCTCTCATGAAGCCAAGAGAGAAAAGAAACACTCTATAGGTGAAAAATTGCAAGATAACCCTCTCAAATGGGTAAATTGCAATTTGACCCAAAATAAGCACAGAAAGCATAAGCCATCCAAACAAGCTCAAACTGGAAACTTAAGCTCTCTAAAAGCTATAAAAACATCTCAAAGGATTAGAGAAAGGTTCTAAGAACTTAATCTAGCCAAAACAAATAGGGTTAGCTCAAAACCCAGGTCAGGGGTCTTACATGGTATGTATATCGACTCGAGTTTTTGGTAGTATGATAATGTTGTATATGGCATGCGTATGTGGAACAATGTTTTTATACATGCTATGGTTGAGGCCATTGGACAAATATGTAAATACATGGTATAGTTTTTACTCTTATGTAGGATGTTGGACTTATATGCAGATGTTCCTAGACATGTTGGTGATGTTTTAATCATATTTAATTTATCCCTTTTCATGCTATGTGGTTAATTAGTGATCGGTCGTGTTTTGGGTTTTGAGTAATCTTTTTGGCGTGGAAATGTGCCATAGTTTGGTTTGCATCAGATCTTAGGGTTAGTTGAGTTTATAGGGACATAGGACTTAGGTAATGTGTATGTTTTTATGTAATCCAACATATCCAATCATAGCTTATGCTTATTTAGATATGTCTGGAGAACGTGAAGAGTGTGTGGAGAGTAGCTTTGATGCAGAAGGAGGTGGTAGTAGGAGGTTAGTACCTGATGGAAGAGTACATATGATGAGGCCAGAACAACTCATGTTGCCTCCGTTTGACCATGTAGCCATGACAAATCCAGCTTTCCAGTTCATGTCTGGATAGCTCATGGCAGTGGTTATGCTCTTAGTAGATATGGCTCATGTACCCCAAGCTAGGGGTCCCTAATGCGGAATCTCAAGGTCCTGAGAAGATGTTTGAGTAGTTCAAGCGCGTAGGAGCTAGCCAGTATGTGGGTACAATAGACCCGGTAGACGTAGACATGTGGTTAACCAAGGTGGAGAAGGCATTTAAGATCATGAACTTCCTAAAATAGGACAAGATGAAGCACATTGTTTACCTGTTAAAGGGCAGTGTTGGCCATTGATGGACCATAGAAGAAGAGAAGAGGTAAGGATTTCTGATGAGTTGGGAAGATTTTTGGTGAGAGTTCCTGAGTTGTTACTTCCCAGATATGTATCTAGATGAGAAAAATGCTCAATTTGAGCAGTTGTGCCAAGGGTTGATGTCTATCAATGACTATGAGGCGAGGTTTATGGAGTTGAGGTTATGTCCTCACATGGAAATGACAGAGAAGGAGAGGATCCAGAGTTTTGACAAGGGTCTGAGTGTGGAGTTGTCTACGATAACATCTTCTTTAGAGAACAGGGAGAAGTTCTCCACCTTTATGGAGTTCATAAGAATGAATGAGAGGTCTACTCTTGAAAAGCATGAGGCCAAAGCAAGGAAGAAACCAGCTCAGTTCCAGGTATAGTCATCTAGTGGATTCAAGAAGCCAAGGTTCTCATCGCCACAGTATCAGCAGTCATGACGGAGATCAACTTTTTCCAAAACTGAGATCAAGAGTACAGTCATAGTGGTCCCCTAGTAAAGGGAGGGGTTGCAACTTTCTGCCAACAAGGGCAAACAATGCAACGTTAGTTAGTGATAGGGCCATCTAAGCTACATTATGATTCAAGGACATGTTTCAAGTGTGGACAAGTCGGGCATGTGAGGTGGTCTTATTCCATGAAGGATTAGGAACTGACACAATAGTCAAGGCATAGTCACGAGGGCTCACAGCAATAACAGTAGCAGTGGTGGTGGTAGAGGATGTAGTCAAGCATCGTAGGCAGGATCATCTAGACTAGTTGGTAAAGGATGAGGATGACAACAGGCGACAACTAGACTCTCTACTATGAGTCAGCCAAAGGGAGTGGTCAATCCATGGGTCGTGACAGGGTAGATGGAAATTTTACATTCTGACTTATCTGCTTCATCTGTTGTCATAGTTTTGGTTGACCCAGGTGATGCACTCTTTTATCACCAGAGAGGTGATAAGTAGTATTTATCTGCCTATTTGTAGTAGATGTGATAGCCTTTTTCTAGAAACCCCTTTAGTTAGTTCTACTGAGTTGCGGGAGGTGTGTCCATCTTGCATTCTTTCTTTCTCGAGACACAACACTCAAGTGGATCTTAAGCCACTTGACATGCATGTATTATATGTGATCCTAGGGATGGATACCTTGGACAAGTAAAAGGTTGTTTTGGAATATATTTCCAAGGTGGTGACATTCTATGATGGGGATGCCTCTTGGACCTTCTAAGGAGATAGGTAGATTCTTCCTATGTGCAAGGTGCCAACAGTGATAGTAGATAAGCTGATGAGAAAAGGATGTGAGGCTTTCTTGACACATGTTGTGGATACCAAGGTGAGAAGTCCTAGTATCCAGGAGGTACTGGTAATGTGTGAGTTTGAGGATGTCTTTCCAAATGAGTTTCCCGGTGTATCACCTCCCAGAGAGATTGATATTGAGATCAATCTGGTTCTTGGAACACAACACATAGCTCAGTCACCTTATAGGATGGCACCAACTGAGATATAGGAGTTGAAGAAACAATTGTAGGAGTTTCTAGAGAAAGGTTCCATCAGATCAAGTACTTCCCATTGGGGTGCTCCCGTGCTGTTTTTGAAGAAGAAAGATGGTTCTATGAGGCTTTGCAAAGACTACCGATAGTTGAATAAGGTCACAATGAAGAATAAGTACATGTTGCCAAGGATTTGTTTGATCATTTGAGAGGTGCTACCATGCTCTTTAACATAGGCTTGAGTTCATGATACTATCGGTTGAGGATCAATGCATATGACATACCTAAGACTGCCTTTAGGACTAGGTATGGTCATTATGAGTTTGTGGTTATACCATTTGGGCTAACCAATGCACCGACCGCTTTCATGGACTTGATGAACATGGTTTTTAGACCATATCTTGACCAGTTCATAGTTGTATTCATAGATGATATCTTGATGTACTCTAGGGATAGTCAGCAGCATAAGAAGCATCTTTGTTGGGCGTTAGAGTTGTTAAGGCAGCACTGGTTGCATGCCAAGTTTAGCAAGTGTGAGTTTTGGTTGACTGAGGTATCTTTTCTAGGACATGTCATATCTACTAAGGGTGTATTCATAGACCTGTAGAAGGTGGAGTTAGTGCTGGAATGGGATAAAACCAAGACATCGATTGAAGTCTAAAGCTTTCCTAGGTTTGGCAGGCTACTACATGAGATTAATTAAGAATTTCAATGTTGTAGTGTTACCCCTTACTAATTTGACTAGGAAAGGTGTTCCTTCCATCTGGGATGACAAGTGTCAACATTGTTTTCAGTTGCTGAAGGCAAAGTTGATAAGTGCTCTAGTGTTAGTGTTTCCTAAGCAAGTGAAAGGTTACATTGTTTTCTGTGATGCTTCAAGGAATGGCTTGGAATGCGTGTTGATGCAGGACAAGAATGTGATTCTTTTGCTTCTTGACATCTTAAGAAACACGAGGAGATCTATCCAACTCATTACTTGGAGTAAGTAGTAGTAATTCTTGCCCTGAAGATTTGGAAACACTATCAGTATGGGGAGAAGTGTCAAATCTTCACATATCCCAAGAACCTTTGATATATCTTCTTGAAGCAGGAGTTGAACATGAGACAGAGAAGGTGTATGAATTTGATCAAAGACTATGACTTCATGATAGACTATCATCCATGTAAGGTGAATGTGGTGACTGATGCACTGAATAGGAAGTCATCTTCATCATCATTTGTAGATAAATCACAGTTACATGCTATGGCATGTCACAAGTGAGACATGTTAATGTCTATTCGACAAATGAATGTACAGTTGGAAGTATCCTTGTTGGTAGGATTTTTGGCATAGTTACAGGTCAAACTGACATTGATACAAAAGATTAGAGATGATTAGAAGAGTGATAACATGATATAGAACATCAAATTAGAGTTCAACAACATGAAGCATGATGGGTTCCATGAGTCAGATGATGGGACATAGTGTTTTCACAACAGAAGAGTGGTTCCAGATGTTGATGGCCTCAGGGAGATGGTACTTCAAGAGGCACATTCCTTGATGCATGTGATGCATCCTGGAAGTATAAAGGATTTGTACTGGTCTTGATTTCTAAAATGTAATGTGGTAGAGTTCTTTGCCAAATGTCCAGTTTGTCAACAAGACAAGGCAGAGCATCAGAATCCTATGAGGACTTTGTAGCCTTTGTCAGTACTATAGTGGAAATGGGATCATATAGCCATGGACTTTGTGGTTGGACTTCTTAGTATAGCCAAAGGTCATGCTTTCATATGGGTGATAGTTGATCGGTTGACCAAGTCAGCTCACTTCTTGCTAATCAAGACAATGTATATAGCAGCGAAGTTGGCACAGATCTACATTGATGAGATAGTTTGTTTGCAGGGTATACAAGTTACCATAGTATCTAATAGAGGTCCACGGTTTACAAGAAATTTTTGGGAACATCTATATATATCTTTGGGGACACGACTGAGGTTTAGCACAACTTTCCACCTGCATATAGATGGTCAGTCAGAGAGGACCATTTAGACATTGGAAGATCTTTTGAGATCATGTGTTATGTAGTTTATTGGTACTGGGATGTTCATCTAAGCTTGAATGAGTTTGCTTACAACAACAGCTATCATAGAAGTATAGACACGACACCATATTTAGCTTTGTACAGGAGACGTTGTCAGTCACCTCTATGCTGGTATGAGGCAGGTGAGTATCAACTTTTTGGTCCTGAATTAGTGCAGTAGACTATAGAGAAGATTAGGGTGATACAACATTAGTTGAAGACAAACCAGGATAGAAAAAAATCATATGTTGATAACTATCATAGATCATTAGAGTTCTAAGTTGGAAATCGTGTGTATCTTAAGGTTCCCCCTTACAAAGGTGTGATGAGCGTTGGTAAGAAGGGTAAGTTGGCTCCTAGGTTTATGGAACCTTACCCTATCATGTCACATGTTGGAAAGGTGACATATAAGTTGTAGTTACCGCCAGAGTTGCACAAGTTGCATAATATCTTCCATCTTTCCATGTTGAGGAAGTTTCACCCAAACATAGAGCAGATGATACATCTAGTGTAGGTTGGGTTGGAGGAGGATGTTTCTTATGTAGAGGGTCTTGTTTTAATCCTAGATAAGCATGTGTAGAAGCTGAGAAAGAAGGATACAACCTTATTTAAGGTGTTGTGGCATCACTGTGGTGTGGAAGAAGCCACATGGGAGTTAGAGGATGAGATGCATAGGAAGTACCCATCTTTGTTCACATATGATTTCAGGGGTGAAATTCCTATTAGAGGTTTATGGTCGTAAGACCCCTAACCTTGATTTATGGTTGAACATATTTCTTACCTTAATTAAGTGCTTTAAACCTAAATCAAACCCTAATACATGCTTTGATTTCATGTGACAAAGCTAAGATTCAAGTTTGGTCCAGTTTGGACATTGTTTGAGCAAATTTTGCAATATATGTCCTTTTGAGGGCTTTTATGCAGTTTTCCCATATCTAATGTTTTTCTGGTAATTTTGTCACATCTATGTTGTGCTCCATAAGTTTTCATATCATGTTTGATATAGTTTTAACTTTGGGCGTGTAGTTGCACCATCATATTAGAGGTGTTACCTAACCTAGGTTTGAGATAGGGTTTCCTCACCTAGATGCCCTAACTCAATGGTTTCCTTTGGATGTTGGGATTTTATGGTCCACCTTGAGGTGGTGGAATCCAATGGTGTCCTCTTGGTTCTCAAGATTCAATGGTTTTTCTCTTGAGGATCCAAGTTTGATGGTTCTCCAAGTGAGGTACACCAACTGATGGAAACCTAGGGTTTGCTATTGTGGCCAAGTGATGGCATGATCCAATGGGCCACCTGGAGTTGGAGGTTGATGGTTCTCCTAGGGTTTGACATCTGATGGTCTGCCTAGATTTAAGATGTGATGATTGACCTAGTTTTGCATGGACGTGAGGTTTTGACCATGGTATACATGGCATGCTTGTCTTGTCACCTCTACCTTCCTTCATCTCTCACCCTGAGCTTTATATACCTCTCTCCTTCCACCCAAGCAAACCCTTTATAAACCCTCTTCATCTTGTTTCTTGGAGGTCAATCCCACTTTATTGGTGGGGGAGAAGGATCTCTAGAAGGGGAAGCTTGGCCTATCTTGCTTGCATGTGTAACTAGGGTTTAGATCTACCCTCCCCTGAAGCTTTAAGAGCTTCCTTACCATGTTCTTGATCAAATCCCTTTCTTCATTTTCCTTTCTACCCTCCTTTTCTTTCTCTCTTTCTTCTTAGTCGTATTTGGGTGCCCATGGGTGGAAGCTTGTGCATGTGGTTGAAGACACATTCTTTCTTCTTCTTTGACCTAGGGTTTCCTTATTCTTGGAGAAGGACCTAGAATAGACGTGTGGAGTGCTCAAGCTAGGGTTTCTTCTCTCTTTATTTTAGGTACCTTGTTGTTTGAAAATTCATCACCTATATTGAGGCAAGTTATATAACCTTCTACACGATTACATAACCTTCTTCACATTTATTGCTTACTCTTAACTTGCATGTATAGTTCTTTCTCTAAAAACATAGTACCAAGTAAAAAGGTTGGATCTTTGATGAAGGTTTGAGCTTATGAGGTAGTTCTTGAGTAGATAATTATTCCTATATGTACCCCTTAACCTAGTGCACGTTTCTTCCTTGAAAGTGGGAGTTTTAGAACTTGCATGTCCATGTACTGGTGGTTTTCTTGTAGTGAGAATTGATGGCTTTTCCTTCAGTATTTTGAACTGATTTCTATCTTGTTTATGATCTAATGGTTTGACTTCTTGTGTCAATCGATGGTGTGCACTTAGTTTCTATTTTGGACTTTCTTTTGCTTAATAAATGATGGTTATGTTTCCCTCAACAACCGATGGTCTTGTTGCTCTCAAAAGGTGACTCAATCTAAGTTCCTAAGCCCTAATAAATGATGTTTTTACTTTATGCTTTAAATCTATTTTCACCTAGTTTTTAACATCTGATGGTTTACCTATTTTCAAGATTTGATGGTCCTCTTATTTGTTCACAACCGATGGTCTTCCTAGGTTGAGATCAATGTCCTTTCTAGGTCGAACATCCAATGGTCTCACTAGGTGTAAGAATCGATGACTTCTCTAGTGTAGGATCTGATGGTTGTCCTAGCTCTATCAAATGACAGTTTCTCTAGTTGCAACATTTGATGGTTTCTCTTATTGCAACATCTGATGGTTTGTTTATGGTTCACAACCGATGGCTTCACTATGTCTAACATATGGTGGTCTTGCTTTGCGTTAAGTATGAGTCCATACTTATATATAGTATGTGAATATGATGGTTTGTATTGAAGCGTAGGTTTTAATGGTGATGTTTTAGCTTAAGTGCATCCATGATACGGTGGGGATTCTAGGTGTATATGATTATATTTTTGACCCAAGTAAGTGTGTGATCCAGTGGTTTACTTTTAGATGTTGATTTGCAATGTTAACTCAACCGATCTTGTTGAACCTTAATTGGATAATTAAGTGATGATAGTCAATCATACTTATCTTCCTTGTATGTTGATATGATGAAGGAATACTCTCATAATTTTAGTG
Source organism: Alisma plantago-aquatica (assembly GCA_963693085.1). Classification (NCBI taxonomy): domain Eukaryota; kingdom Viridiplantae; phylum Streptophyta; class Magnoliopsida; order Alismatales; family Alismataceae; genus Alisma; species Alisma plantago-aquatica. The sequence goes on from OY856410.1 coordinate 1,058,655,547, forward strand.
GTAACCCTACTATGTTACCTTGTGAACATCATAGCCCTTATGAGTAATGCAATCCTATGCTAAACTTGTATACAACAAGTATGTTGATTACTGTTGAACCTTCTATAAGGTGTTAAAGATAATGATGTTCTTATAGGAAGTATGTGATGGTCTTAATGACCTTGGGAATGCCTTGAGCCCTAATGGTGTTGTAATCCTCTTCATGTGTAACAAGGATTGGTACCCTGTAATGATGTAATAAGGAATATATCTCATACATTTTATATCTTTTAGAGTCGGTATATACTCATGTTTTCATAAAACTCTTTTGGGTTTGTTTTTAACTTGATTGATGAAACTTCAACTCACCCCATTTGGAATTAACTAATCAAATGAAACTCTAATAAACAGTGCCCTATGTTGTAGAACTATCCAGTGTCAGAACTTGCTAGATAGAGAAATAGGTATACCATAAAGGAAGCATGTAGTTGCATATTGTTGAGTATGTGCGAGTGCAGAGAGTATGTATCCTTATTACCTTGATCCCAAGGTATGGAGGATTGGTGCAATCATGCCTTGAATTGAGAATAGTTGAGGTCGTATCTCGGATATGTGCATATGTGTTATGGTTGAGAACAATTGTGGTTGTACCTTGGATCATAGGATTTTGTATACCCTAGTATCTAGTGTTGTAACCTATATACCCAGGGCAGACTCGGTTGATTGCAGCTTAACTGATGTCGTTACGAGCAGTTTAACTAATATGTCATTATAGTGGACTCATACTGACTGAGGGGAAGAGATGTTAGGATTCCAACTCTCCTAGATCTTGTACGAACTTGATTGTGACTTCATACTGGTTAGTTGGAAGTTTGAATGGTATTCCTCAAACTCCACAAGGCTTAATAAAATATGTAACCCGGTTGTGTAGCATATCTATTTAGGGTTAAGAACGATTCACATTGTTTGATAACCCTTCTTATTTCTTGTAATTTTTAGTTGATATATATAATATATAAGATATATCAACTATTTATAAGTGATATCTTTATTTGTTCCTTTGTATATTGTGTTAATCATGCTTTACCTATTTTATAAGCTTAATTTACTTAATTATATAACTTGTTGTAATCAATAAAATTTGTGGAGAGTTATATCTCTCGTTGGGACATGGGTCTCACCTCATGGGTCACCGCATCTATTAGGTGCTCATCAGCGGCGGAGTCAGGCTCATGGTAGTGAGGAAGAGTAGCTTGGAGATCAGTAGGAGAAGAAGGTTGGATAGTGTTAGAGTGTCCTAGAGTCACCCCTATACTCTCATGTCTGGGCAGGGGATGTTTTGTAGATGATATGTATATCGAATAAAGTTTTTGGTAGTATGCTAATGTTGTATATGGCATGCATATGTGGAATATTGTTTTGTATACATATTGTAGATGAGGCCACTGGATAAATATGTAAATACCGAGTATGGTATGTGCTCTTATGTAGGACGTTGGACTTATATGTAAATGTTCTTTGACATGTTGGTGATATTTTAATTGGTTTAATTTATCCCTTTTCTTGATATGTGGTTAATTAGTGATCGATTGTGTTTTGGGTTTTAAGTAATCTCATTTAGCATGGTGGTCTACCACAGTTTTGATTGTCATAAATATGATGTAGGACTATTTGATATCATTGGACATATCGTTAAGGCTTTGTTTGACTCTGATTCTACTAATGTTTTCATCTCACAAAATCTCATAACTATGCTTTTTTTGGATTTCAAGGACTTAGGATATGTCTTGGAAGCCTCTACCCCTAGTGGTTATATCTTCTCATCCCTCCTTGAAACACTAGTCATTCCTATAAAGTATATGCATAATGAACTCCTTACCGACTTTATCATGCTCGATATGAATGATTTTGATGTCATTATAGGAATGAATTGACTTTATAATTGTAATGCAAAGTTAGACTATAGGGAAAGAAAATAAGGATAGAGAATCCTAGTCATCCACCTTTTTACCATTAGAGGAAGGAAAGATGCCACCACCAACCTGTATGTATCAGCTGTGAAAGTAGAACGAATGGTAGCTAAAGGTTTTTTAGCATTCGTAGCTGTAGTGACCAAGCTAGAGAAGAAGTTGTAGCCCTTAGAGGAAATAGGGGTAGTCAGGGATTAAGATGATGTATTCCTGAATGATTTTTTAGGCATACCTATAGAGAGATAAATGGATTTTTCAATAGAGCTATCTCCCAAGACAAACCCAATTTCCATGGCACCTTATAGGATGTCTCTGACTGGTTTGCATGAGCTAAAGAAGCAACTACACGAACTCCTAGATAAGGGCTTCATACAACTCAGCACATCGTCGTGGGGAACACCGGTCCTCAATGTGAAAAAGAAGGATGGATCACTTTGTATGTGCATAGACTACAGAATGATAAATCAGGATACCATTAAGAATAAGTATTCCCTACCCCACATAGATGACATGTTCGACCAGCTCAAAATTGTCTGAGTTTTCTCAAAGATTGAGCTATACCACAAATTGCAAATTAAGAGTAAAGACATTCCAAAAACTTCTTTTCAAACCCTCTGTGGCCACTGTGAGTTTTTGGTTATGCCTTTTGGGTTGTCCAACGCTCCAAGTGTGTTTATGAACATCATGAATAGTGTGTTTTGGTCCTTCCTTAACACCTTTATCATAGTGTTCATAGATGACATCCTAGTCTACTATGATGACCTAAAACAACACAATGACCACCTATCTAAGGTCCTTGATATCCTGAGAAAGGAGAAGTTCTACGAGAAATTCTCAAAATGTGAGTTTTGGATATATCAAGTTATGTTCCTTGGGCACATTATATTTGGAGGAACTATATCGATGGACCCTGCCCAAGTAGCAGGTGTTTGAGAATGGACAACGCTGAAAACCTCATTTGAGATTTGTAGTTTCATGGGATTAGCCGGGTATTACAAAAGATTCATCAAGTATTTCTTAATGACTGATTTGCCCCTCACCAATCTCACTCGAAAAGATGAGAAGTTGGTTTGGTCCAACGTGTGTGAAGCATGATTCTAAGACTTAAAGGAAAAGCTTACCTTAGCCCATGTTTTGACCATACCCTCAGGGAATGATGGTTTCATCATCTTCACTGATGCATAAAAATGGGCTTAGGATGTGTGTTAGAGAAAAACAAGAATGTTATCACCTTTGCCTCTAAATAGCTCAAGCCTAGTGAGTTAAGTTACCCGATCCACAATTTGGAACTTGCGGCAATTGTCTATGCCCTGAAGATTTGGCAACATTATCTGTATGGGGCTACCTTTGACATCTTCACCGACCATAAGAGCCTAAAGTACATGTTGAATCAGAAGGACTTTAACTTATGACAATGACATTGGATGGAATATTTGAAGAACTTTGATTTCACCGTATCCTACCATCCTGGTAAAGCCAATGTAGTAGTCGATGCCCTCAGTCGAAAACAAATCAGTTGTGCAGCTAGTTTGGTTAACTAGTAGAAGAGCCCAGAACACTTTTCTAGATGGACTCCATAGCCTTTAGCAGATAGAATCCATATGGCCAACATCCAAATCAAGTTGCACATATTGATCAAACTTATAGCAGCCTAGTTAGTCAGCCCAGATCTAAAGAAGATAAAGGATTTGATGGTGAAGCCTAAAATGTACCTCTTGGTGGGCATGGATGCTAGAATTTGGTACAAAAGTTGTATTTAGGTTCTTGAGGCTTCATCTTTGGAGATTTGCATCCTGCAAGAGGTCCATGGATCGAAGTACACTATGCAACCCAACACCTGTAAGATGTTAAAAGACATGCAGTGGTACTTTTGGTGGCCAGGAATAAAGTGAGACATAGCCGTGTATGTGGCTAGTTGTCTTAAGTGCATATGGTGAAGGTTGATACTAGCGAACTGGTGGGTTACTACAATTGATTGAGATTCCTGAGTGTAAGTGGTACCAGGTCTGTTGGTATGTATGCCTAGAGAGTCAATCATATGATGATTGTGATGGCATATACTATAAAGGATTTGATTAATAATAAAAACAATCTTCTGATATATTTTATTTCACTCAGTTATGAGATAATGAGGAAACATAATTAATATCTAAAGAATGACATTACTCATGACATGTATCTTTAGGTTGATGACCTGAACAATGAGATCATACATATGCTAAGAGTATGTACATTCTTGTTATGTCCTTAGTCGGATGTTGTTGTGGAAGGTTGATAGACAATAATGGCACATAAGACTAGAGTGTGTGTTGGTTGATGACAAAATATCATCAGTCATGATATGTGATTTCAAACTAAGCACATAGATACTTGTTCGAGAATAGTGTATCAAACAGACCAACCTTGAGAGTGACACATGGAAACCATAATTGGTGGTCATAATCATCTCTCATAGTGAAGGTGGAGATTGTGGTTCTTGAACCTAAAATCTCTACACTCATCACATGTTGTTCAGTGTACTTTGACATCATCCACCGTGACTTTGAATAAGGGTTTCCATAAAGGTGATGATCAGATGCACTATGACACATTGGGATGATTGTGAGTGTTGTAGATGGGATTTGTCCCTCCTACATGACTTTGATATCCTAACCACTTGATAAGCAAGATTGAGAAAGGCATGCACATGCACATGAGTATATGATATTGAGGTCACATATATCTCAGACAGTCGACTCTACTTCAAGGAACATGGATTGAACATTGAAAGGATGACGATTCCATGCCTCGAGTTCAACTTGGATATTAGAGACAAATGAATTATACAATCATTGTAACACCAATCACATATTGAAGGTTGAAGTTGTTCTCCAACTTTCCAAATTACTTGGGTAACAATGATGTGTTACTAGTCGTCGCACTTTGCTTGTGATGTCATAAATGAGTTACGGACATTCACTGACAACGTAACTTGGAACCAATAGGGTCACACACATACGATACACTAGGAATAAGAGTTCATTCATGAATATGGTTTAAACTTGATAAATATAGAGTCAGGTATTCAATTTAAACAACATTGGTTAGATATTGATTGACTGGGTAGTGAATTGATATATTCAAGTGTTGAACCAATCATTTTAGTGTGTCAAGTCAATTGAACCAACTTTGGAAATTCTGGAAAGTGAATCGGTTGGTTCAGGAAGTGAATCTATCGTCTTAGGTCCATGAACCGATCATCTTAGGTTATGAATCGAGCGATTGGTGAATCAATTCGATTGATTCAAGGATTTGTGTTGGATTCATGTTGTGCATTAAATTGAATATTCATTGCCAATACAAATGCGATTAAAAACATGATGAAAAGGCCAATTCAAGGCTTGAATCGATCATCTCACATGCAAATTGATTGGTTCACCTGTGAATCGACCATTTCACTACTCACAGGTTGCAAATTTTCATGAAATTCTGGTCCCTTCTACTCCCACTCAGACTGGGAACCCTGACCCTGACCCTCCTATAAATAGAGGGGTACTGGGGGATTCTCACAACACAATTCAATTGCCTCTGACAATTGTTTGTCTTCTTTGATTGTGGTAACTGAGGGAACCTGAGCAAGTCCTACCAGATAAAGGTAGGTATATCAAGGGAGAACAAGTGTGGGAGAGCAAGTTGGTTTTAGTACACCAACGAGAGGGAACAACTCCTTCTTGTCAATTATACTAGAATGATAATAGTTATTGGTTGTCCGTGTGGACTACCATAGAGGCGAGGAACTTTTTTCACTAGGAGGACAATGTCAAACTACTGTTTGTGGTGATCAACCAGGAGCTGTTGCAGACACCTTCCCATTGCAACTTGAAGAGAGTCACATATTGCAAAGAGGGAATAGACGTTGGACTTTCTCCAGGACCAGGTATGACCTCATAAACCATCCTTCTCGTTACATAGTTATTGGCACGATCATCTATTAATGGGGAATTTGGTAGATAATTTTTTATTTCTGTTATCTATCTGATGTCATATTTCCTAATAGTGGTATGAGAGCCACATCAATTCACTATGTTTTAGGATTTAATTCATATGATCAGATTTTAGTTTTTGCCTTTTATTAATTGCATATGATAATATTTAAAATGATTAATGTGCATATCTGATTATATACCACATACAATCCCAAACTAATATATATATATATATATGCAATTCATATGTGTAGCTCTAAAATTGGTTTTGATGGTGGATGTGTAGCATGGTTATGGCAAAAATCCTAAATATATTTGTGTGGTGGAATGATTTGTTTTTATTCCTATTGATATCTCGATTTGCATACTGAGCCTCTACCTTTTCTTCCAATTGTAGAAGTATTATTCTTTCCTTTCCATGATCCCCTCGAATGTAACTCGAGGTTTCTCATTACCATGTAATAGTTTAATAACATTAGGATAGTTTTATTTTCATGCAACAATGAAGAAGATGTTCAATACCAGGCGAGCTGACCATTTAACGTAACGAACTGATTGGCTGGAGAACAGAAGAGGACAAAAGATAGGAGGAGGCCGACCAATTGAATGGAAACCTGACTGATCATTTGGAGGTATCTAGACATCAATTGGACTGGAGACCAGGCAATGGTTTCATATGACCAAACGACTGGCCATGAGGCAAGCCTATCGGTTCAAGAGTTAAACTGATCAACCTAGATTGGTTCAAGCACATATTTACACCAACAATAGATTCTTTCATGAGATGTAGATCTAGGTGGTAGTATTTCCTTGTAGCACCAATGAATTACATTAGTATGGCCATAACCATCACTAATGTTTTATATTTTATGTTTAATATTTGTGGGATATAGTATGTACATGATACATACTATAATATGTGGTGATTGGATATGTATACGTAAATATATTTATAAATATATAAAATCCATCAATCAAACATATTAATTCTAACATGCCTTCCATAGTGACACACATGAAGAGCTTGATTGATTATGCATAGGCATGGCAAGCATGGTGTGCTATCTATCTTGTGGAAGTGTGATGGTAGTTATGTGGGTCTGGCAAGCGGGGTGCATTTCTATCATGATGAGTTTTGGGTCAGGCTTAATTGGGCGTACTTATTGAGATTAAGCACCTAAAGGCATGGAGATAAATATGGTAAGGAGTTGTGCATACTATCTATCCAATAATTGCATAAGGTGGAATTGGCAGACTTTGCCTACCTTAATGAATGATTATGGATGCTGGCGTTGGTCGGGTAATAGTTGAATTATTTTGGGTCTTGGCACATTAGAAGTTTGTGTGTTGCAATCTTCCAAATTGATAATTGAGGGTTACCAATTTGAACAAAATAATGAGAGTGATAGTTAATTAAAGGCCTAATTAAACATTGTCAAAATTTATACAAATCAAATTAATTAAAAATGGGTTTTTCATAAAATTGTAAATTTCTCTTGTAGGATCAAATTACAACACATAACAACACATTTTCTCTATGATCGGTCCTTGATAAGGACAAGTTAAATGAGAATAACTTCCACGACTGGTTCAGGGTGTTGAGAATTGTTCTCACACAAGAGCGCAAGCTCTATGTCCTAGAGACACCAGAGCTAGATGAACCTCTTCCCAATGCACCTAAGGCTGATAAGGATGCTTACATAATGCATATTGAAGATGCCATTGATGTCAAATGCCTAATTCTATGCTCCATGAACTATGATTTGCAAAGACAGCATGAGAACACGTATGTTATTGAGATGGTTACACATCTTAAGAACATGTTCCAAGATCAGGAAAAACAGGAGGGATTTGATGTCTCTAAGGCATTGTTCAAATGTAACATGGCAGAAGGAGATCTAGTAGGTCCTAATGTGCTCAACCTCATTGGTTGTGTGGAGAACCTTTTTAGACTGGGATTCCCCTTGGGTCAAGAGTTGACCTCTAAAGTGATTCTTCAGTTCTGCCAGAGTCATAGAGTCAGTTCGTCATGAACTACAACATGAATGACTTTGAAAAGTCATTGACAAAGTTACTTGGCATGTTGAGAACAGTTGAGGAACAAATGAATAAAGACAAGCCCAAGTTTGTGATGATGATACAAAAACCAAAGGGAAAGTCTAAAGGCAAATACAAAGCTAAGAAGGATTCTAAACCTAGCCAAAAGCCCAAGTCTTCAGCACTCAAGGCAAAGGGAGGAGTGAATAAAGAAGGTAATGTCACCACTGTCACCATCATGGACATTAGAAAAGGAATAGCCCTCTCTACCTAGAGGAACTAAAGAACAAGAAGGAGGGTATAGAGACCTCTACTTCAGGTATAAACATTATAAGATAAATATAATTACTTCTTCATCTTGGGTATATGATATCAGATGTAGATCTAACATATTTTTGAATATGTGTGATATGAAAAAATAGTAAGCCTTTACGAAAGGGCAAGGATGGACTATGCGAAGCTAGAGTTTCTACTACTTCAGTCTATGTTTAGAATTTATCTTAGCATGTAGGGAATGTAATAGATTTATACGAATTACTATTTCATTGTGACAATTATAGAAACATTTTACTTTATGCATTTTGGTATGGACAAGGATGATTATGAATAAACAATGGTTAATGGTTCTATATCAAAGATGTGATCTTGTATGGAAATTCCCCAAATGTCTTGTGATCTTATTTTGAAGGGTCTAAAGATGATTGTTTATAACATAAATACCTAAAGGATTACAATTGACAACTCAAACAATCAATATCTATAACATTGTCATCTAGAGAACAAATATAAAAAATGCATTTCTGGAATCCATGTTGATGTTTATCTAGACTATTTTGGTTTTTGAACCAATAAGATACATACAAGTCTTATTTATGCATAACATGACAAAATGTCTCTCATTAGATGTAGTGGGATAATAACGATTCTATTGGAACTTGTACATAATGATTCATAAAGATCATTAGAATAAATTCTAGAGGTAGTTATGTATCTCATTATTTTTACTTATGATCTTAGTAGATATGGGGTTTGTATTTGGTGAAATACAAACATGAATCTCTTGAAGTGTTCAAGAAGATCATGAGTGAAGTACATAATTAACTTTGATGAAAGTATTAAGAAACTTTGATATGATGAAATGTTGAAATACTTTACATCAATACTTTGAGGACCTTCTAGAGGAACTATGATAGTGTATCAACTCCACCTATCATGATGATGTATCAGAAAGAAGGAATCCCATCCTGATGAGTCATGATGTGATTATCATTTAATCTAATCTTCTATTTTCCTTTTGGGCACATGCTTATCACTAAAATAATGTACCGTCTAAAATAGTTCGATAGACATCACATGAGGTACAGTATGGGAATAAGATATGTCTTAAGGATTAAAACTTATACAAGAAAATAGTTTCTTGAGAAGATTTAATCAAATAAATGTTAGTTAGTTGAATACTACTTATCTCAATCTGTTAACAAAAGTGTTTTTTGCTAGGATAGTCTGATTCCAAAGGAATCAGTGGGAGAAAAATAGAACTCAAAAAGTTTGAGATCCACAAACATTGAACCTAAGGAAGTACAATGGGAATTAGGAGAATCACAAATTGCGTGGAATCTCAAATTCCTTCTAAAACTCAAAACCCATAGTTCTAGTAGAACACATATGACATTAAAAGATTGTGAATCCTATAGCTCAGATAGGCTATGAGTTGGTCATAATATGATGAACCAACAATCAACTAAGAACTATTGAGGAGCCATAGTCTGAGAAATGGCTTGAGGCCATTACATCCAAAATAGAGTCCATGCACTCCATCAAGGTATGACCTTGGTGGTACCACCTAGAGGGGTAAAACCCATAAGGTGCAATTGGGTTTTTAAGAGTAAGATCGACATGGATAACATAAAAGGACAAATTGACTGCAAATGTTTTCAAACCAATTCAAAGTGTTGAACATGATGAAAATCCCTTCACTATTTGACATGCTTATTATTGCATATTATTAAGACTATGAGATTTGGCATATGGAGATTTTAAACCGCATTCCTTAAAAGGAATAAGTGAAAGGATGTGTATGTGACACACCCTGAAGGTTTTATAACTCCATAATGCAAATAAAGTCTATAAGCTACAATGTTCAATCTAAAGGTTGAAAACAAGCATCTCAGAGCTGGAATACTTTGATTTGACAAGATAATCAAAGAATTTCACTTGAGTCAATATAAAAGATAAAATATGTGTATAAAATATTAGTGGGAGCATATAAATATTCTACATATTGATAAGGAATAACATCTCAATACTAAGTATTGAACATTGCATGGAAATCACCTTCTATAAGAAGGATTAGGTGAAACATCCTATGTGATAGGAATCGAGATCTATAGAGAGTTTTGAAAAGTTTCTTGACCTAAGTATGAGCACATATATTGGAAATATGTTGAAAGGGTTTTGCATGTGGGATTCAGTGAGAGGGAATCTATCCATGATACATGGAATTAGTCTCTCAAGAACCCAATGTTCCAATTCTTGTGAAGAATGGAAGAGATGCCATATGCATTTGCATTTGGATCTATCATGTAATATAATATATTCATCCCATTAACTTGTGTGTATTGGATATGACAAGATGATATTAGTCAGATTCCAATAAATCTCATTGGAATACCATAAAGAACATCCATTAGTAATTGAGAGGCACTAAGGAGTAGTTGTTTTACTATGGTAATAAGGAAGAGTTGGGTGTAAAGGGTTACACTGATGCAAGCTTCTGAAATGACAAAGAATGATTGCAATATAAAATTGTGTTTATTCTTAAGTGAGGAGTTGTAATTTGTAAAGGGTTGTGAACTATAGACCATTAATTTTATTCTATAATAGAAGCCAAGTATCCTGGTGTTCTGAACATAGGAGTGAATATTGTATGAATCTAGAAGTTCATATAGATGAATTTATAGATGTTCCAACCATTGATGACACAGTAGAAATACTACAATAACAATGGAGATATTGGTTAGGCAAGGAATATCAGATAGCATACTACGAAAATTTCATCTTATACGACGTGTCATACAACAAAGAGATGTGAAACATGAAATATACCGACTAAAGGTAAAATGTTGCTAACCCGTTGGATTAGCACTTGCGCAGCAGAAACATGATGGATATGTTTAGATCACTAAGAATAATATTCGTGGGTGGTTGACTCTAAGTGCAAGTGGGAGTCTATTGGCATGTATGCCTAGAGAGCCAAACATATGACGATTGTGATGGCATATCTTGTAAAGGGTTTTATTAATAATAAAGGCAATATTCCAATTTATTCTATTTCATTTAGTTATGAGATAATGAGGAAACGTAATGAATGTCTAAAAAATGACACTACCCAATGACGCATGTCTTTGGTCTGAAGACCTAAACGATGAGATCATACAGATGTTAAGAGTATGTACATTCTTGTTATGTCCCTAGTTTGATGTTGTTACGGAAGGCTGATAGATAACAATGACACATAATTCTAGAGTATGTGTTGGTTGATGATAAAATCTCAGTCATGATATGTGATATCAAACCAAGCACATAGATACTTGTTAGAGAACAGTGTATCAGACAGACCCACCTTGAGAGTGACACATGGAAACCATAACTAGTGGTCATAATCATCTCTCACAATGAAGGCAGTGATTGTGATTCTTAGACTTGAAATCACTACACTCATCATATGTCTTTCAGTGTACTTTGACATCATCCACCGTGACCTTGAATAAGGGTTGCCAAAAAGGTGATGACCAAATGCACTATGACACATGGGGATGATTGTGAGTGATGTAGATGGGAATTGTCCCTCCAACAGGAGTTTGGGCCACTTGATAAGAGAGACTGCGAAAGGCATGTTCATGTATATGTGGATCAATATATGATATTGAGGTCATGTATATCTCAGACAATTGACTCTAGTTCAAGGAACATGGATTGAACATTGAAAGGATGATGATCCCATGCCTCAAGTTCAATCTGAATATCATAGACAAAGGATTTATACAATCACTGTGAGACCAATGAAAAATTGTAGGTTGAAGTTGTTCTCCAACTTTCCTAACTACTTGGGTAGCAATGATGTATTACTAGATGTCGCTCTTTACTTGTGATGTCCTAAATGAGTTATGGACATTCAATGCCAACGTAACTTGGAACCTATAGGGTCATACACATAGAACACACTTGGAATCGGACTCCATTCATGAATATGGTTTAAAATTGATTATTAAAGAGTTAGGTATTCAATTTAAACAACATTGGTTAAATATTGACCGAATGGACAATGAACTAATCAGTTCAAGTGTTGAACCGATCGTTTCAATGTGTCAGGTCAATTGAACCAACTTTGGTAATTTTAGACAATGAACCGACCAATTCAGGAAGTGAACTGATCGACTCAGGTCCATGAACCGACCATCTTAGGTTGTGAACTAAGCAGTTGGTGAATCAATTTGAGTGACTTGAGGATATGTGATGATACCATGGTGTGTATTAAATTGGATATTAACTGTCAATACAAATGTGATTGGGAAACATGGTGAAACAACCAGTTCAAGGGTTGAATCGATCATCTCACATGCCAACTGATTGGTTCACTTGTGAATCGACTATTTCACTACTAGCAAGTTGCAAAAATTCATGAAATTTTGGTCGCTTCCGCTCCCACTCAGACTGGGAACCCTGACCCTGACCCTAACCCTCCTATAAATAGAGGGTTATTGGGGGGATTCTTTGAATACAACTCAATTGCCTCTGATAAATGTTTGTCTTGTCTGGTTGTGGCAATTGAGAGAACCCAAACAAGTGCTACCTGATAAAGGGAGGGATAGCAAGGGAGAACAATTATGGGAGAGCAAGTTGGTGCTAGTACACCAACGAGAGGGGAAACTCCTTCTTGTCAGTTCTACTAGAACGACAAGAGCTCCAAGTTATCTGTGTGGACTACCATAGAGGCGAGGAGCTTTTCCTGCTAGGAGGACAATGTCAAACTGTTGTCTGTGTTGATCAACCAGGAGCTGATGTAGATAGTGTCAGAGTGCGACTTGAAGAGACCACATACTACAACGAGGGAATAGTTACTACACTTTCTCCAAGACCATGTATGACCTCATAAACCATCCTTCCAATTACATAGTTGTTAACATGATCGTCTGTTAATGGGGAAATAATAGATTTTTTTTTGCTTCCATTGCCTATATGATGCCATATTTCCTAACAAGATCACCATGGTTTTTGTGGTGGGTCTTCCCAAGACAAGAAAAGGACCTGATTCTATATGGGTTGTGGTGGACTACCTAACCAAGTCAGTGCACTTCCTTGCCTTGAAGACCACTTCCAGGGTGTTAGACCTAGCTGAGCTTTACATTAGAGAGATAGTCCTTTTTCATGGTGTTCCAAGTTTGATATCTCTGATCATGACCCTGAGTTCACCTCAAAGTTGTGGAAACAAGTTTAAGAGGAACTCAGTACAAGAGTGAAGTTCAACACAACCTATCATCCCCAAATTGATGGTCAGTCAGAACGTACGATCCAAATCCTAGAATATCTATTAAGAGCATGTGTACTATATTGGGGTGGATCATGGGAAAAATACCCACCCTTGGTTAAGTTTACCTACAATAACAGTTATTAAGTCAGTATTGGAATGTCTCCGTATGAAGCTCTTTATGGGAGGTCGTGTCAGTCACCACTTCAGTGGGATGATGTCGAGACCTTGCTCAAGTCAGAGGAACTACAGTTATATGTTGATAAAGTCACTTTAATCAATCAAAGGCTAAGGAGATCCCAGGATGGACAAACTTAGTATCCTGATGCAAAGCAGACAAATTTGCACTTTAATATAGGAGATCATGTTTTTCTAAAAATCTGACCCATCCAAGATATAGCTAAAAATAGAGGAAAATTGACACCTCGATATGTGGGTCTGTTTGAGGTCTTAGAACATATTGGAAAAGTCTCTTATCATCTAGCTTTACTGTCACAATATAACATGATGCATGGGTGTTCCATGTGTCCAATCTAAAGCACTATCTAAAGGATCTTGCCCGTGTATTGAACATCGAACGTATAGAACTCCAAGGGAGGTTGTCATACCCTGAGTCACATGTGAGGATAATGGAATCCAAGGTGAAAGAGCTCATGAATAAAAAGATTGACATGGTAAAGGTTCTTTTGAAGCACCATGGTGAGGATGAATCCACATGGGAGCTAAAGACAGACATGGAAAAGTATCATCCCCAACTTTTTGGATGACTAGTCAGATTTTGAGGTGAAAATTCCTATAAGAGGGAAAGAATGTTATAACCTGGATTTTTGCATGTATATATATGTTTGAATGAAAATAATGGATTGTTAAGGATATATTAGAAAAGTTTGATATTTTTATGTCATGTGTGGATTTAGAATGCAATTTATCCTTTAAAAAGAATTTCCATGTTTTTTACTGTTTCCTATAATCCATTGATATTTATTGACTAAAAAAGAAAGAATAATTTAATAATAAAGGAATTTCTAAAAGTGATGGACAATGGGTTATTAAATAAGGAATTGTTTCTAGAAAAGATATGTTGAATATAACTAATGGGCATATTCTGATCTTAACTTGCACTAAAAGAAAGTATATACAAAGTAAGATTATTGACAAGTTTGAGTGAGAAAAGGAGTTATTTGATGCCTTAAATGAATCAATAAAGCAATTGCTTAAGGGGAAAGAAAAGGGTAATTAAATTTTGTATTTTGGCACCAAATCTTTCCCAAAATGATATTTATTTACTAAAGGCACTCCTTTAAAATTTGGGATCAATTGGTTAAAGGAAGAGAGAGTTATGAATTAATTTTTTCCCAAAGTGGAAGGCATTATGGATCAATATATTAAATGTCACATATTAATTGAATTTCAAAATAAGGGCTCGTCCCTTTCATGTCACTCATCATCTTGACCCTTGGAACATGGATCAAAGGTCAATATATCATCTCCAACCTTCTGTATAATCAAGAAAAAAGCTACAGTGTTTTTTATTCCTCCTTTCACACCTTCCTCTCTCTTTAGTTTGTGTGAACACCTAGAAATACTCCCATTGAATTCCAAGTACAATCTTTTGTCCAACAACCCTTGGTTTCACCCACCTTAGAAAGCTATTAAGCTTTTCCCCAATTGCCGATCCAGACGATGCCCAACCCCTCAAACCTATGGCTATATTAAATTGTAGAAACCCCCCTACAAGAACACAACACCCTCAACGAGACTCAATGTGACTCAAGAATATTTTCCCTACCTCCAATTCCTATCCACCCCTACCCTCTCCCTCGCTTCATCTATGTACCCCACCAAGGGACCTTCTTCTCATTCTCCGTGTACCGATCATCACCGGACAATCAACCATCACTTGCAAGTCTGACATGGTGTGGAGAAGAGAGTGGTACATTCACTTGCTGCTCAGGAGGCCTGAAGCTCAAAGTCAACCACTAGGTTGACTCCCTACACATGAAGAAGAAAGTAGCAGAGGTGGAAGATGACCTAGGCAAAAATTCAGTTCTACCCTCATCCTACTTCTGAAAGGTAAAGGTCAGTCTCATCTTTTGACATCTTTATCTTGCCTAGCCATGCGAGCATGGGCCACTAACATGGTGTGAGCTAATTGGCTCGGCCGCGGCCCTACGACACTCCTTTTCCTAGTTAGCTGCCTATGTGGAAGGCTCTAATTGGTTGAAAACGATTTAACTTGCAATATTTGTAGAAATTAATTAGTAAGTCCAAAATCCTAGGATATATATATCTAATTTTGATCAGAAAAATATTAGGAATCCATTAAAATTGGCCCCGTGGTGTAATTCCCACTTGAATTCCAAAAGTACATAAATATGCAGTCTTTAATGTAAATTAATACATAAGAACCTTAACTTCATAAAATTAATGAAAGTGATGAATATAACTTGATATTAATGGATAAAATCTGAGTTAATTGGATAAAAAGGAATATCTTGGACTTAGTTTAGGTTAAAGAATTCATATGTTGCCAAAATTAGGATTTCTTAAGTTAAAAAGCCTTAAGATATGATAATTAGGGGTTGTGAAGCATAACCCTAATGAACCCCTAATTTGACCCCAAACCCTAACTTAGGGTTGTTGGATTGTCTCTTTTGGGAATTATCACAATCAAAGAGGATGTCAATTTTTTGCGTAGTTTACCTCCCATAAAAAAGTTAGGGCCCAAGTCAGTCTTAATGGATATTTTGTGAACACAATAGTAATACTTGGGTGTTGTAAATTAATTACAAGTTGATTACTTGATTGGTTGTGTCTGCTCGTATTTACTTGGAAGTTGAGTCACATCAGAAGAAAGGTATGTGGTTACACCTATGAATGCTTGCTTTATTGACTTCTGTGTTTTCCCAAAGTTTCCTAAATATATTGCAATTAAATTACTTGAATGTTTATTTACTTCCCGCATTCTATAAAGCCCCTATCAATACCGTCTTATATCAATATAACTTTCTCAAACCCTGAATAGTTATCTCTAGTAGTTAAATGAGCATGGAGTGAATGAAGTCATTATGGGAATGACTGGTGATCAAGCTTGGAAAGGAAGATCACCACAGGCCAAGCCCAAAAAGGAATGCCTATATAAAACCAAGTACATAATGGAAGGTTTTGAGCGTCCACTGCAGGGATCAAACCCTAAAGAGAGGGTTCCCCATAAAAAGGCTCCCCTAAAGAGAGGGCACATCATAAAGAGTGAAAGGGTAAGGTTCAAGAAGTTAAAACAACAAAATGCATGTTTAATTTTGTAATGATAACTGAAACTATGGATGATTATGTCGTTACAGCTATATGTGTATATCTTTATTCCTGCACATACTCAGTATATATCGATACACTAACCATGCTTTTGTTTCATATTATTTTAGGTTAATTGCAATTAATCTGAAAGATGGACATCCACAAAAGAAGACGCCAAAATAAAAGATGCTTAAAGTTACCATGGAGGATTATAGATAGTTAGATTTACTTTATGATGCAAACATTAGTTTTCCATTCCATGTAACTACGTAGAGGAGATTCTGTCTTCATAATGTTATCAAAATATTTTCCATTCGATGGAATTTTTTATTATTTTTAGTTATTTGCTAAACCTTGATCCTAGAATTATGATAATGGCACTTGCCCTCTCGGTCCACCTTAATTGGGGATAACAGTGGATGGGTCGTTACAATTGATAATACTATGGATGATGTGTATATGTTTATTTATATGCTTCCATAGGGGTGATGCAGTGCTTTTAGGAATGTGCCACCATGATTTCTTTTTTATGTAGTATTTATTTTGGATGTATTCCTCCCAAATGAAATATATGGGAGATCCTAATGTGGAGATTATTTTGACAATCAGACAGATGGCATGTGTTTTTATATTAAGGATACCCCATCCCTCTTTTTTTTGCACACATATAGTGGTCCAGTTAGCTAAGTGCATATTGTTTCTTGAGTGGTTCCATAAAAATTTTCTCCTAATCTTGTCTATGTTGTGTAGAATGTTTGTCAATAGGGGTATGCAACTAAGATAGTAGGTGGTAATGGTGGATAATGAGTTGTTGAGCATCGCCAGTCTACATGGTAGTTGGGGAAATTGTTCTTCCATGAGTTGATTATCCGGTTGAGTTTGTCAATGATGGTATTCCATGTAGATTTTAGTAGGGGTGAGGTGATAGTGGGAGACCAAGGTATATGAAGGGATGCATTTCCACTTTATAGTGTAGTAGTGATTGGTATCGAAGCATGAGATCTATCTCAGTGTCTACACCAATGATTGTAGATTTGTGAAGATTGATCATAAGGCCAAGCATGTAAGAGAAGATGCTCAAGATACAGATGATGTTCGTGACAGTCTTATTGCTAGGTTTGATAAATAAAATAGTGTCATTAGCATATTGAATGATGTTTTCAGTGCATTCTTTGGAGATTCTATCAATCCTTGTTGTGTACCCATATGTATCATATTGGTGAGGCTGGATGCAACTATGATGAATAAGTATGGTGATAGAGGGTCTCCTTTTCTGAGCCTGTATGTGTTTTTGAAGTACCCAAATGGTGATCCATTTATGTTGGTAGAGAATTTACATGTAGATAATCATGCATGTCTATTTTGGGTAGGTGGGAATCCATATCCTTCCATGCACTATGCAAGGTAGTTCCAATTGATGTTATTAAAAGCTTTCTCAAAATCAAGTTTGAGGGCTAGATAAGGTGTGAAATTTCTATGGTAGGTGTTGATAGTTTTGCTAACCATGATATATGCATCGTGGATGTTTTTATTTGCCAAAAAAGCACATTTTTTGTAACCTATGATCCTATCAAGATTAGGCTTCATTATATTGCCAAGTATTTTGGCAATGATCTTGTATGATAAGTTGATAAGGCTGATGGGTCTAAAATGATGAACCATATCAAGTTGATCAATATTTTTTATCATAGAAATGTGTGTGTGATTAAGGACACCTATTTGGGTGTGTATGTGATCATGTAGTATATTATAGAAGATGCATGCAGTTGGAATAGATATGGTCCCACATACATGTATAGAATTTAGTGTTAAAACCATCTGATCCATGTGATTTATCCCTACCAAGGTTGTGTTTTGTAGTTTTAAGTTCTTATATGGTGGATGGTTTTAGCAAACTAGCAGGGGTGTCAATCTATTTGGGGCATATTTGTTCCCAGTTAATGTGCATGTGGGATGATGGGTTGTGCGGTTGTTGTCAAAATATTTTGGATACAATGTAAGAGGTAATGGTGTGTCTATTGGTAGTGTGAGTAACTTGGATATTTAAGCAATGGATGGAGTTTACTCTGATGTTATTGTTACAACATTTGTGAAAGAACTTTATGTTGTTTTCTCCTTGTTTCATCCATTGGATTGTGGATCTCTGTTTCTAAAAGATTTCATGTTAGTGTTGGATAGTGTCAAGTTCAAATTTTATGGAAAGGGTATGGGCCAGATCCATATTTAGGATGCTATCATCTGTAAAGAATGCATATCAAGATCAGCTAGTTTTTTATGAATGTTGCCAAAAGTCTTCTTTTTTCCAGATCTTGAGAAGGTTTTTGGTGAGTTTGTTTTTTTTTGGTGGATGTCATATCCAGATTCAGAATGAAGTTAGGGTGTATACCAGATAGGAAGATAGATTATTTTGAAATCCATATGTGCATCCAGTAACTTTTGATTTTGAAAGGTTTTTGTCCCCATACTGAGTGTGTTATGTTCATGATAATGGGGAAGTGATCTGACATGGGTCTAGATGATGTGAAAGAGTGAGTATTAGGGAAAAGGTTTCCCCATGACTGGGAGAAAATGAATCTATCAAGTCTAACCCCTGAGACCCTACAATTCAGTGAATATAGTGTATTGGATGTCATGATGTCAATGAGTTTGAAGTTTGTGATGATGTTATTGAAGAGTATATCAAAATGGAAAATATTTATTGTAGGTGTGTTGGTGTTGAGTCTCTCATGTGTATTGGTGATCATGTTAAAATTGCCACCAATTAACCAGGGTGTGTTTACAAATGAGCTAGCTAGGTCATGAAGTTCATGTATGAAAGTTTGCATATCATGATTAGGTTTCCCATGCATGCAGTGATTGTCCATGAGTGTTGGTCATGTTTGTTGATGATAGTGAATGTGAGATTGTATTGTTTATGTATATGGTTGGATGTTTGTAAAATATTATTTTGTATTCCTATATTAATATCACCCTTAAAACCCATTGATGTTGGTGTCATTCGTTTAGGTATCGACCTCCTATGGTTTGGAGTGTGGAAGGGTAAGGTGGGTTTTGGTTTCTTGTATAATGATGATATTGTTCTTGTTGTTGTAAATGAATCTTGTAATGGCTTTTCTTCTATTAGCATTTGTTGCACTACATACATTCCATCTTAAGATAATCAAGATATGATGTTGTTATCTAAAAGAGGGAGAAAAATAAACACTCACAAAAAAGTTTTCTATGTAATGTTGAGTGTATTGATATGTTGTTCCACTATGTTAGTATTCCTATTGTTATTCCACCCCATTTATGCTTAAATGTCATTTAATAATACATTTACATCTATATCATCCTTGAATTGTTATCTATCTTAGATGCAAATGTGGAAAAACATTAATATCAGGCCAAGATGTTGTATATGCTATATTATCAATAGGTACATCGGATGTGCTATCATATGATGGTGTGTTCTTGTAGTATCCGAACTAGGTGAAGAAGTAGAAGTAGATGGTGTACCTTCATCTTCCATGGTGAAGTAATTCGTCTTGGTGTTTTCTTCAGGAGTAGATATGAGAGAACTAAAAAATGTAATTGTTGTTGAGTCCTTTGATGTTGTCTTGTTTATTGGACTCTGTGAAGACCACAATTCTTCTATATTGTCAGATTTTAGTCTATCCACCGTGGATTTGTCAATGTTTGGGGATGAGGCTGGGTTTTTGTGAAAGGGGAAGGGCTTGACTTTGTCCATAAAGACATGTTGGTCGGTTGGGTGTGAAGGTGATGAAATATAGTCTTTTCAGTTGAGGTGGAGTGTTTGGTTTAGTGTTAACTTTGGGATGATGGTTGTGTCCTTTTATTTCCCACACTATTTTCATGTCATTTAGTTTTCTTAAATGTTCATGGTTTGGTTGTATTTGTTGTTTGTGGGGAAAAACCATGACAGAGGGTGGTTGGATAGGTTTGAGAAGGTAGTGGAGGATGGTGTAGAGTTTATAGTGATAAGATTGATGGTGTATACTGAATCTTCAGTTGAATTTTAAGAGATGTCGACAATTCAATGGTTCTCTTGACAAAGAAAATGCAGAAATTTGTGATATATATATATATATATATCATGGTTGAAGGGTTTCAGGGTAAACAAATTTGAGCATAACACCAATAGCATGAGAAACGGATCGGAAAACATTCACTTCCAATAAGTTTGTGGGAAGGTCAGAAATGGAAACCCACCTCGAGCCACTAGATCCAGCCATGGATGATCCATGTTCAGCTAGACATTTAGACAGTGTGGCTTGAACAAAGATTTTGCCACATGGGATGGTCATGGAATGTCCACATAGATGATCCAATTTAGTGTCTTCTAGGATAGAATATAGGAGTTGGAATGGGGATAGTATCTTTGGCGACAAAATAGTCTGGACAGGGAGGAAGTGTATTATAGCATGAGTGACATCCAGTATGAGAACCGTTATGTTATCTAAGTTGTGATTGATGATGGACATGACACTACGACTCGAGAAAACTTTGATAATAC